>FR989909.1:949832-1017509 GCA_905404115.1 Pheosia gnoma | reverse complement strand
TTTGGGTTCATTAATTTCTCTAGTTCAAGGCTTGTGTGACCTCATAATGTTCACCAAGGTCATCCTATGTCTAAAGGAAATCTCATGACTAAAATTTGAGTGTAAAATTCTGCTTCATTGCAGCAAGTACATATACTGGAAGCGAGCGGAAAAAAAACGCTGTCAACAAAATAAAACAAAATGTTTACCCAGCCCTAGTAACATGTGATGACTACCACAAGAACATTCTTGAGTATAGCAACATTGCTATACTCTAAAACGACCTGATTAGCACAGTTGGTGGTGACTTCTGCGCCGTCAGTCCCAGGTTCGAAACCTGGTAAGGGCAAACATGTTTGTACCCGAGATATGGCTGTTTATTATCTATATAAGTATTATATACTAAGATCGCCTCCAGTCCATTGTACCGTACCCATAACACAAGCCTTGCTTAGTATGAGGCCGTACAGTTGGTGTAATCGTGTGGCGACATTATCACACTTCACATGTTGATGGATGTTTGTTACTCAATCACGCCAGAACGGCTGAACGGATCTGGATGAAATTCGGCACAGAGATAGATTATAGTCTGGAATAGCACATAGGCTACTTTTTATCCCGGTAAAAAGGACATACTTTTTAATCGCGGGTAACACCGCGGGGCGCAGCTAGTTACTAGTATACTGACCGGCGAGCCGGTGATGGCGTTGAGCGGCGCGCGCAGGTGCCGGGTGGTGCCGTGGTAGGTGTTGTGCGCGAAGCCGAAGCCCTCGTACGCCGGCGCGCCCAGCGGCTCCGGCTCTATCTCCGCCCTGGAGCTATACAATATTATTGCATCAGTCTGTCAGACAGACAACCTGATTAGCTCAGTTGGTAGTGACCCTGCTTAGGGAGCGTTCCAGTATTACGTAACGCATTTTTTTAAATTTGTAACGCTTTAAACCCCCCCCCCCCCCCCCCCCCCGAAAAACTTAAAAGCTGGACAGTAATTCTAATAACAAATACAGTAATTTAAGTAGAGTTACCTGTGCGGTTGTAATGTGGGGTGCAGTGGACTGACATTGGACACTCTGACGTCATACCCGGCGGCCACGCCACCCAGGAGCGCCGCCATGTTGTACAGCACCAGCTCGATGATACTCGGCTTTTTGTACTTGTAGCCTGTGTAGGGAAGAATGTTTCATTAAATTACATTTTTGGGATTATAAAGCATTTTTCAGACGACTTGATATAGTCAGTAGGTATAGTCACCCTGCCTTCTGTGCTAAGGGTGCCGGCCCCCCGGGTTTGAATCCTGGTAGGGACAAACTTTGTGTTACGAGCACGAACATTTGTTCGTAAGAGTATATACTGGTACCTTACAATGGACTGGGGAGTCCATTGTAAGGTTCATATAATACAAGGGAAGTTGATATTATTATTATGTTTCAATGTTTTTTAATACCCTTACACGAATCCTTTTTGTAAAGAACAATGTCCAAACATGATATGAATAGGCGTCAAGATGAAAATAATATCGATTTAAAAAATGTTAAAACTAAAAAAAAAACATCTACAATATTTTTTTGATACATAGTTTGTTGTCATACTATTTTTAAGTTTTTTTTTATTTTCCTATTTAGTTTAACTGTAATTGTAAATTTTATTTATTTGTTTAAGTATAAAATCATTAATATTAAATACTACTAAAAATTGATATCAATAATTTTATATATCAGAATAAACAACAGTTGAGTGGCTCGAGGTATTGCGTTATTTCGATTACACGTTGTATATTGTCGATACGGTACTGACCTTCAGTGCTATACAGCGTGGGCATCGGTATCGAGTATCTCGACGACGTGCTGAGCGGGAACTCGGGCCCCCAGTCGTCGGGACTGAAGTCTGTGTAAGGAAGAAAACAACCTATGTGAATGGAAAACATAGGTTTGTTAGTGTATATATGTGCGTGCTCACGATGATTTTAAAATGTTTATACTGTATGCACAGACTTGTGAGAATATTCAGACAGCACACAGAGTGCGCTAAAAAAGCCTAAAAAATGTGATGAGATTTTGGCATAGAACCAAAAAAGGCAAAAAAGTTTTGTATGTGGCAACATTTACCATTACAATTGCGTTAAAAAAGTGGCTTCACTTTACTTCTACACAAGTCTGTGATTACATGTATATAAAGGAATTGATAGTTTCAATGTGAAATTGACTAAGAATTATTGGAATTTAAACATGCTAACATAATTGCACAACACTTAATTAACAGCAATACATAATGGAACGATATCAGTTTTGTCTGTTCAACTCTAGTGCGTAATTTCAATTCAAAACTATCAATTTACTATAAATAAAATATAGCCATGTTTATACAGTGTATGTATATAACAATAGAAATATATATGCACACTGTGATCCAATGTAAACAACGGTCCATGAAGTGTTTAAAAAAATAGAGGTACAAAAGGAAAATCTCGCTTCCTCGATCACCATACTATAGTCTGGGGTCTCAGAAACATACAAATCAAGATGAATTCCATTTTTTTTCAAAAGCGTGAACATTTTTACGATTTTGCAATCGATCCTCTACTTCTTTTAAACGTAAAACATGCAATAAAACACTACACATGCCAAACAGTTCATTATGTAACTTAAAAAAGCAATAATGTGTCATATAGAATAATAATAATAATAATAAAAACAGAATCTATAATACTTACATGTGCAAAATAATTACTTGACATAGCACTTTTAAAACGTATTATATCGTTAATTATTATCTTGTTATGACGACGTCCGTTCCCGAATTATTTGCCGCAGTGATGTTAAGCTTAAGCGCCTGTATGCCGTCACCGGTTTAAAATTTAGTTTTTTTTTCTCTATGGCTCGATTTTTTTTTTCTAAATAAGTTAAATGGGGGGTATGGTTAGTAACTAACGTATTAGTATCCCATGTTAAAAAAATACACCAGATTCGATTTTATGGAAAAGGTTTATTTGATATATAAAAAAAAAAGATTCTATATAACTATGAAAGAACCAGATCACCAAAGAGCTATATTCTTCTTTTTACAATTTGATTTTAGAGCGACTTAAAAATATACTTTAGAGTCAGAACTGCCATTTACTATGTCCCGGTTGTTAAAATAGAGGTGAATTTATTTATTACACACAAAAGCATTTTTTTTATTCTCGACTTTTTAATTTTATTGAATTGCAACGCGATAATTTTGGTAACGATTTACATTTGACGCTTGAGCGAGAGTCATAGACTAGTGGTGTGGTCAAACAAAACAGCTGTATCGATACAAGTAAATACTTTATATGTCCCGAATTAAATGCAATAAAATTGTACACACGGCACGGCCGCGCCGCCGCGTCGCGTTCATTCGCCACTGTTCACGAATCTCGCCCAACGCGCCGAATGTCCTCTCGGCGGGACATTCGCGTGTGCTCGCGGGACAGCGATGGCAGCCCTCGGCGCTCTGGGATAAGTGAGCCTCTCGATCGGGTTGTAACGTAATACTATTTCCACCACCAGGAACATTGTTACGGCCGGTTACAGCGGGTACACTTTGCACTCTATACACACTGTTTCCACACTACTTGAATGCCTATATGATTCTCAATATGTTGAACCAAAATAATATTAACAAAAATCTCGGTTATGGTAAAATATTGTAATAAGTAGTATAGTTATATAGTTTCATGATTTAACTCGAATAAATAATGGTAAAATTCTTCATTAATATTTTTTTAATTATAAAAAAATGTGAGATTTTTTTAGATGCATCCACTGGCAAAATTTCATAAATCAAGTAAAACCATCATGTAGGCATTCAAATACATGTTATTAGAATACCTATACTGTCATTGTAAACATTTGAAAGCGTGCCATAATGACGTGATAATTAAAGTCAAAGCGAAAAATCATACAAACTAACAAATAAGTAAGTACAACAAATACATATAATATATATATTATATGCCTTAAAAACTGTATATAATATAGCATATAATTATGAACTGGTAAGCATGCATAGCACTAGTATTTAAGAAAAAAATAATTAAAAAATAAACCTGGCTGAAAGCAAACAAATGCTTACAATTTACAAATGAAAAACATATTAAAATCAAAACAGAAACTAAATTACTGTAGACATACAAATTACAAACGGTACGTTGAAAAGACCCATTTTCGACTAGCAACATTTCCATTGCGATACCAGACTTATAATAATTAAAAAAAAAACATATCTTTTTTACTTCTTTTTTTCAAATACGAGTTGAGATCTACGAAAATGGGCCTAAACACTATAAATAAAATAACTAAAACAAAAAATAGCTTATAACACGCACTATTCAATGGGGTCTATCACACGGTCGAAAACAACTATTATACATTCAATTCCATACATTAAAAGTACTCATTTCTAAAATTCTTACTATCTAGACATGTCTGCCATGTTGGGCAAATCGAAATTTTTGTGACATAGATAGGTATTTTAGAACGCGTCCTTATGGAAGGTGGATGTAGAAAAAAAACCATAAAATAAGACAAGTTATAGTTTCATTGATGTGTGGTTATTTTTGGCAGTTTTAACATTGCATCAATCCTTTTTTGTTATTGTTCGATTTGATGGATAGAACTAGGCGCTTCCTGGCGGGAATCCATTGTTAAGCCAATGTGGGAAGAGGGACCCACCACTGACCCTCGGCTTGTCAACTTTTCCTACTATAAACCAAACAAGTTGATTGATAATTAAAGAAGCCAACATCACCGATGATGTCAGTCGGTGTCAGTCGAGTCAGTCAGTCACTCTAAGATGTCAGTCGAGAAACTGTCTGTCACGAGTGTCGGGACTCCAATTACACACAAAAGGTGGATTTGTCTAATAGCGGAAGTACAAAGTTCGTCGCACAACAGTGTGAGAGTGAGATAATGTGATATGTAGACACACATCTGATCTCGCTAGGAAGCTGAAGTATAGATTAGCCTAACTTTTATCGATAGAAAGAGTTATGTTCAGATAGAACGCGTTCAAAAAAAATCGAATTAACAAACAATATACTCACAAGGATAGAGCAAGCTGTCCTGAGACGTTCCTTTATCAGCGCAGCAAGAAAAAACAAAATGGCCGTCGTTAAAAATAATTTACTAGAAAATCCATTCATACAATTCGCTATGTTTCTATCGAAAATGAATTCATCTCACGACAAGAAACATAATATTTTTTTTTGTAGTTTTAACATTTAGATTTTATTTTCTTGTAGTAGGATTAATTCATTTTGTATTCATTACATTCTGGCAAGATCCAAACAAGAATATCGGTCAGTCGTAACATGTTAACAATAATCCAAGTCTTTCATTTAAATAATTAAAATAAATCCTAACAATTTACTAGCTAGATATTTAATTATTCGCTGCTACTTTTTGTCTACCATTTTATATATTTTAAATACTTACTATTTAATTATGGCATTTTTTATGCACAAGTGAAGTCGTAATACATTACATTGAAAATGAATTTAAATCGAAAGGTTTTTTAGGATTCAGAATCTACAGTAGATACTAAGATAAACAGCTATCAATTGATTCAGAATAATAAATCAAAGATGTGTAGATCAAGTAAAATGATATTTTACGTAATAAATTGGTAAGTATATAATTATCATGAGTAATCAATGTTTCCCGCGGTAAACTCAAAAGTGAATAGCAATCAACACAAGAAATAAGACACTGGATTTCTTATGCTAAGTAACGCTAAAAATTATAATCTAAAAATAAGTCTTTTAAAAATGTTTACAAGCTAAACTTAGCGACTATCATCAAATCCTTGGAACTTTATTCATCTAGTAGGTAGCATATTTACAGACAGAATGATATTTCAGCCTAGCTTTTAGTGTGTAAGCTTTCGTCTCGATCGGTAAATTCGAAGTCGAACACATTATTCGTAAGACAAGCGGTTATGAAAATAATCGTAATTTCGACAAAGTGGTTTGGATTAAAGATTCGTTTAAAAACATCGTCAATTTAAAATTTACAGTGTTATTTGTAAAACAGTCAAATGCGCGTGGAGGAATGTTAGTAAGAAATGATATGTCTTCATTATGGCAACACATTTGTACCGTCCGCGGGCCGACTCACCGGGGACAACGAGCACGGCTACACATTACATATATAATTTTTTTTAATTTATTTTTTTCGCAATTATAACGGTATCGATAAAATCATTCGAATCGAGAACTTCGTCGTGGAATCCAAGTCCAAACTACTCGTTTCGGAGGAGCTCGGTCGTGTCCGAGGGTAGGTTGCTGGCGACGGCCAGGAGGCCGGCGAGACTGTTCGACCGGAACCCCTTGAGGAAGCTGCGCTTAACCTCCCCGTGGCTGCCCTTCCGGCGGGAGCGCTCGGGCACGTCGAACACCGTGTCGTAGTGGTGCGGGATGTCGGCCGTGGAGGTGAACATGGGGCACAGTAGGAACTTGTTGCGGCGGGGCTCGGCGTTCTCGTAGAGCAGGTCGTCGGTGCTGCCGCTGCGCTTGCGCGGCAGGTCGGGCGGGCGCGCGGCGGGCCGCACCTGCGACTTGGACTTGCGCGGCTTGCCGGCGGCGGCGCGGTTACCTGGGCGGGCGGCGGCGGCGGTGTGGGCGGGCGGCAGGTCGGGCGCGGAGCAGCTGAAGCGCGCGCGCGGGGCGGGCGGCGGCGGCGCGCGCGGCAGCTGGCTGCGCGAGCGCTGGTGCACGGTGGACGGGCCCCACGTCTTGCCCTTCACGCCGTCCGCCGGCACTGCAATTCATACATCGATATTTAATACTTTGTACGACTAATCTATACATGACACCGTGCACTGAAATTACACATAAAAAAATGCTTATTTGAAATAAGGAAAAATCGTTCATAAAACCTATATATAACAAACATAGCCTAAAGCACACATGAATGATGAGGCTTCCAATCGGTAATAGAATTGAATGAATGTGATCAGAACTTTCGAAAATTAACCCCTACATTCAAACTCACAAACTTTACCGCTCTATAATATTAGTATACATTATATACTGGGATCATCCCCAATCCATTGTACGGTACTAGGGAAATACAAGCGTTGCCTCGTGCTGGGGCCGTATAGTCGATATTATAATGTGATCGCTACTCACGGGCGATGGCCCTCATGATGGCCGGCGAGCCGGGCGGCGTGTCCTTGGCCACCGCCACCAGCTGCTTCACGCTGGACTCGTCCTCCGAGGGCCGCACGGTGAGCGTGTGCCTGAAGTCCAAGGGCGACGAGATCGTGTCCTTTTTCAGGAGCTTTATCTTGCTGAATTTGCCTGGAACAATATAAAGGTAATTATAAAAATAGATCACCATAAGGTAATACAGGGTGTCTGGTGGCAGATTTACGTTTTTAAATACGATTATTTCAAAAAGTAATAAACGGTGCGGGGGGAGGGTGGTGTCATTAGAATCACCGATCGTGCGGGTTTCTCAGTCACGATGTCGCAGTGGTCAGGTGAGCATCGCGCGTTCGCCATCGAGGCATTTTTCAAGAGTAACGATTCATACGTAATCGCTCGTCGACAGTTTTGTTCACACTTCAATATTCGACGAATAAGTGATGGACCAAGTGTAAATTTAATTCGTTCCTGGGTGCAGAGGGTCCGCCAAACTGGTTCGGCTTTGAACACCCCACGGCCAGGGCCTATTCGATCTTCAAGGACCCCCGAAAACATTGAACTGGTGGAACGGAGTTTACGTGAAAATGCACGACTTTCGGTAAGGAAAAGGGCAGCCTCACTGGGACTTCCAAGAGCGGTTATCCATGAAATTTTAAAAAAGGATCTGAAGTTCCATCCTTTTAAAATTCAAATCGTTCAAGAACTGAAAGAAAATGACTTTGTTTCGCGCAATTTTTTTTGTGAAATGATGTTGGAGCGTTTTCGCAATGTGAATTCTGTTTTTTGGAGCGACGAGGCTCATTTCCATTTAAACGGGCACGTCAACAAACAAAACTGCCGTTACTGGTCTCCAAGAACCCGTAACCCTCGCCTGAAACACCAAAAACCATTACATTGCCCCAGGGTAACTGTTTGGTGCGCTTTGTCCACTAATGGAATAATTGGACCTTTTTTTTTCGAAAATTCCCGGGGCCAGGCGACGAATGTCAATGGTGAGAATTATCGACGCATGATTACGGATTTCTTTTTGCCGAACCTGCGAGCTCATCCATCGTTCTCATCACACACGTGGTTCCAACAGGATGGTGCGACCGCACACACAGCCAGGGATTCGATGATTTTGCTTCGGGAAGCTTTCCCTCAAAAACTGATTAGTCGCTTTGGGGACATCCCGTGGCCACCGAGGTCGCCCGACTTAACCCCGATGGATTTTTTTTTATGGGGCTACCTCAAACAGAGAGTGTACAGTAACAATCCGCGAACTGTTCTGCAGCTTAAAGAAAACATTCGTCAGGAAATCACCGCAATTGAACCGAGTTTACTGCAGCGTGTGGCGCGGAATGCGAGGCTCCGTTTTGAACAGTGTGTGCAACTCGATGGAAAACATTTAGATGACGTTATCTTCAAAAAATGAAATCCGCATTTGTACTCTTTCTTCCAACATTTTCATTAAAACTATATGTCACATAGTAATATTTTTATTTAATTTTGAAAATAGAAATCTGCCACCAGACACCCTGTATTATAAATAACAAAATACACATTTACACTATTATAAAAATACACAGAATATATATAAATAAGTAAATATCAAACACCAGACAAACACACCAACTATATGGCCCCAAACTAAGGAACGCTTATATATAGGTACCGTACAATGGACTTGGGGTGATCCCAGTAACACCCAGACCAGGACAAATTACGAAAAGATCGTTTCCGAAATCTGCCCAGGCTGGAATGAACCCCGCAACTACTCAGTGTAGTGACCCGACCGGCCTACGCTCAAACCTAATACGTCATCAATTACATCATTGCCATAGAATTTCACCATGTAACCTCACTTGACCCAGTAACATCGTTAGAATCGGCCGTGACCTCATTAATGTCTCGTCTTGACCGTGGCAATGTTCCACGGACGGACACACTTACGAAATATCCTGTTGTGATCAATTATTGGGATGCTGGCTGCAAGACATATTATTTTTTTCATTCATATAAACTATGCGCCCCGCTAACTAAAATTATAAATGTGATAGTATGGATGAATGGATATTTGTTACTCAATCACGCGAGAAAGGCTAAACGGATCTGGATGAAATTTGGCACAGAGATAGATTATAGTCTGGAATAGCACATAGGCTACTTTTTATCCCGGTAAAAAGGACATACTTTTTAATCGCGGGTAACACCGCGGGCGCAGGTAGTAGATACTATATATCCATGACTCGGGTACAAACATTAGTGCTCATCACACAAAGCTTGTGCCTACAACGATTCGAGCCCGGGACCCAGGGAGGGTTTGGGGGACGGGGGACGGCACGTAGTACGTACCCTTCCTCTTGTTGGGCTGCGGCGGCTGGTTGGCGGACATGTTGCTCGCGAAGATGAGTATGTGCAGTTCGCGCGCCACCAGGTCGATCTCGCGCATCTCCAGCTCGCGCTGCTTCTGCGCCAGGTTCTGCTCGATCAGCCGCTGCTGCAGCTGCGCGCGCGTCAGCTCCTCCTCGCGACACCGCAGCTCCTGGAAACCAGCAATGGCGGAACTGTGAAGCCTCCCTCCCCTGCTCCATAAAAATCATATGCTGTTCGTTGGTAAGCGCATCACTACATTTGAATCTATTTGGCAATACATTTTTTAATGTGCCTAATAGTCCGAGAGGGAATCAAAAAATTTGAATGTCCGGAAAATTTGGGAAAAAATGAAAGTGCCTTTTCCAATGAGATTTGGACAGGCCAACCTAATAGGGGTCGAGGTGAGTCGGGTCAGCTAATATTAATAATAGTAATTTATAAAATAAATTGAAGCAACTGAGATACAATTTCGAGCCATTCACTCAATACTGAACCCTATTTTTTATTCTATCCCCTAAATTTACAGGATATTCTTTTGGCAAATGCCAAAACATTTATATAATATTAATTATTATAATAACATTCTCAAATGAGTTAATGTTCTATAAATTTAGGGTATAGAATATAGATATAAGAACCAATAATCCTATTGACGATCATGGATGGCGGGTCAGATCAGTTGCGCTGCATGTGCCTCTATCTACTGCCGCCTTCCTACCTAGGCAAGTATGCTCCATCGTAGATCTCATCGTCACTTACCATCAGGTGAGATCGAGATCAAATACTTGCCTATAATGTAATAAAAAAAAAAATAAAAAAAAAATTGACATAATCAAAGATAATTAATCATAAATTAATAATAAAATGTACCTATATCTTAAGTAGTAGATAATCTAGGCTATAAATTTTATAGAGGCATTACATAATAATGAATTAATAATTACATCTAAGTACTTACAAAAAAAGAAAACTTATCAAATTACAATGCAAATCAAAACATATTACAAAATGTACAGATAAAACGCATTACAACAATAATTACATACAAGAAAAACATTAATAAACATTAAACACTAACCTCCTCTATAGATTTGCATTCCTATTTGCAAGCAATATGAAGGAAAATACATTTCCTTATTAGTAGTTACACTGAATAACTATAATTACAATGAGTGAATTATTTATAATTATCAGAAAACCATGATTCTACAGGCCAAATAGTGACCTCCAAATTCATAGAAGTTCAATCAATTGAAATAAAGCATTTTCAGCAGCAAAGTTCGTTATAATGCTGTTGTAAAATGGACGAACACTTTCTATACATTTGGAGGACATTCTCTATGGGAGTTTTGACCGCTGCAAACAGTTTCACGCCAAGTTACATATACAACCGGGGAACACAGCGCTTCACCAATTAATCGGCATTCGGACGAGGCCGTGTGAGGGTTTGACTCGGACGAGGCAGCCACCAAGCCAAGCGTGCAATGTCAATACAAGGCTTTTCTGCTTGGTAGTGTGATATGGCTCTCACACACCCATATACATGTCATGAACCAACTTCTTTGGCGCATAGCGCTGATTTTACTAGGTATGGACATTACTATAAGAGTAGCCATTGAGTGCCCTGCCGGCTATTCTCAGTGGAACCAACGTTTCGGATCGTTTGTGAATTCTCACTGTTGATAAGTGCTTTTATGACCTATACTATATTAATAAATGAAATTATTTATTTTTGTATTATTTGGCATCACCCTTGCAACAACATTAAACTCCTACCTTCTCTTTTCTCCTTAAGTCCCGGAGAACCTCCTCTATTTCCACCCTCCATCCGTCCTGCATGGTGTGAAAGGACTCGTGCGGCGCGCGCGTGAACTCCGACTGCCTGATCAGCTCCAACTGCTGGAGAATCCCGGGGAAGAGGGGACGCTCGCGAGGGTTGGACCGCCAGCACGCTGTGAACGTTAAGATTGTTGAATGTTCTAGTGTCTGGAATGGAGATCACGAGGCGGAAGAAGTAGGGGGGATCCCTTCCCTTCTTGTTTCCCTTCCATTCTATCAGGTATACCGTGCAACTCACACGCGTCGAAGGAAGCTGGATTCAATTAATTGTGATGTGTGGAAAAGTAGTCCCCTACTAGAGTTGACGTATTTTAGTTGATGAATGTATAGAGATAATTCGGCGGACATGGCAAGGAATAAGCTTGAAGCTTGAAGTTCATTTAAAGGCGCTCATAAACATGCTAGTTTTGTGGCAACTTGTAGCTGCAATTGGTTAGCCATCACGTCGAGTTGGTTTCTATATAGCGTGGCAATTACTGAAATCAAAGCCCAAGACGTTGACATACTATTGCAGCGAGATAATGCCGCTGGCAATATTTTTGAGCTATAGTACTCAGAAAGGTGCTTTTTTACATTCCAATAACACTATCAAGAGACTCCAAAGACTTCACCAGGACCTACATCACTCGTACCTTCCATGAGCACCCTCCAGGGCTCCGGGCAGGTGCTGGGTATCGGTAGCGTCAGCTTGTTCACCGCGACGCCGTACGCCACGGCCAGCGCGTCTATCCCCTTGTAAGGCGTCTCGCCAGTCAGCAGTTCCCATAGCAACACACCATACGACCACACGTCCGACGCGTGCGAGAATGTTGAGTGTTTTATCACCTGTAAGTTAAAATATATAATTAATAGCCTGTTCCGCTTTCCACTTCCCTCACTCTGAATGGGTCACCCTTTTGAGTATAGTACTTTATGAATACCATCAAATTGTTTTATAAAGGTATTTGAATAGAATCCCTACTATACAGTATGCGATAGTTATTCAATATTATTAGTTAACAGTTCATTTGTAAGAATGGAATACACTATGGGAACAGTATAGACTATATGAGGGATTAAAAATATCTTAATCACAATCTTAATTACGTCTTTTACGTCTTCGAAAATAAGATTCTTTCTTAATAAGCTTACTTGCTTGTCGATTACTTCAAAGCCAATTAAAGAAACACACCCTACCTTCGTCCTCTACTACGACACCTCATCCGATTATAGATTTACCACGTACGAAACAAAAATGAGCGAGCATTCAGAACCCACAGACCATAGTGTAGCGAAGTGTCTATTGCTACAAAATAAATATCTTAACTCGGGAGCCAGTAGTGAAAACACACACCACGACTTCACATAACCAACTGACAGATCAATTATATGGCCAATATTACATGACCAGAGCGATGTTACACCCACAGTCACGCAGGCTCGAACGAGATCCATGCCCACACCGCTACGACCGTGAACCAATACCGATGAATTTATGAATTAATTATTTGGGAACGGATTAACGATGTCAGATTAATATCGTCGCTTTTGTTTGTCGTGTGTTGTATGTTAATAAAGATTTAGTGCGCGGAGAATTGTATGCAGCTTCGGTAGTTCTCATCTTATCCCGTCACTAATTCAGCTCCAGACTTCAATATTTGACTCAATCGGCTTTCGGGCGGGAAAGAGCGCGCGTGTAAGGATAAATTATAAGAGTCCTTAAGCAAACTCCAAACATATCTTTGACTTATTGATTTCTTATATTAACGCGAATACTTCACATTGAAATAAAACTAATTTTACGAATTGTATAGTGTTTATTTTATGTTTTTACGTTCCAGACGTTTCGGCTGCTTTACAGTGTTTGACTAAGGTGTTTGACGTCTTAGTGTCATTTAATTTCAATTTCAAAAAAACATCCTTATCTTGTCCACCAATCCAGTAATTAATATAATTAAATCCAAAAACCAAGTGCACCATTGCAAGACCCCAAGACAATGTGAGCACTTTCTGCGTAGATCGGACCGCAAACAACAACCAAATATCCCAAGGGGACCAAGGGGTACCCCAGTTCAAACTATGAAACTAGGACGTCAAACACTTCATTCCTCCCGTGACCATGGTCGCTGTAAAGCAGCCGAAAAATCGGTAACGTAAAAACATAAAATCAACGCGATAAAATTCGTAAAGTTAGTTTTATTTCAATATTCTTGACATGAAATAATTTCAGTACATCCTTCACGATGCTAATCAAATAAGCATTTAAGAACATGTGGATGGAATCTGTTTAATTAATAGGTATAACGCAGTTGTTGAGTAACAGCGCTTGCAGCTTCCAATGGCGCCCTTTAGTCTGACAATCAGGCGTCCCACATCTCGCAATCACTTGTGTGAATGAGTAATGCATAGCTAAATAGTGTTTAGTAAATACATTACTACCGATATACCTACTCACTGAACAATTGTTTTGTTAGATTCCATTTAAAAGTAATACCTCTTTTTTTATTATTACATTATAGGCAAGTATTTGATCGCGATCTTACCGGATGGTAAGTGACGACGAGATCTACGATGGAGCATACTTGCCTAGAATGTACTCTGTTCACTCTCGACCCTCTTCAAGGGATTTAATTACACCCCGGATTGTTATGTGTCGCAAAGAATTGCACATTAATTAGGGTCCCAAAACTTATGACAAACAGATTCTCGATTGACATCTTAGACGATTTCGGTTTGGTTGGCATGTCGTGTGTCAGTAGTGGGTTCCGTCTCTCCATTTGTTTAAAGTTTACAATGCCATTAAACGGCATTATTCAGTACAAAGTGCTTAGTAATATAATTTTATATTTAGATAAATTTGGGGTTAAATAGAGATCCCTTTTGTATGACTATCACCAAAAGAAGACAATGAATGAATGATTTTGTAATCATTATAAACTTGAAGTGCACTTTGTAAACTCATCGAAACAGATTGTAAACAACTTGCTAGAAATAGCTAATTAACGAGAATTTCAGTATTCATTCATAATAAACATCAAAACAAGGAAATCCATACAAGGAAATAAAACATTGAGTTTTCAATATCATTTCATAATTAGCAATAATAAAGCGAATAGTCCACATTTCAAATTGTTTTCAGGCATTCTTATAAATTTCCAATAATCTGATTGGTCTATTAATGCCCCCTTAGGCTGGACACCTTCTTTTGCAAAAGGAAGATTAACCGATCCTTTAGTTGTTCTCATATTTCGTTTTAATCCTTCAGTTAGGTATGATTGATTGGATTTTTCAGTAATTATGGCGGGTCTACAATACTTTCACATAATCGCAAAACATTTCATTGATATCCATTAAGATTATAATACATACATGTCCCCACGCAAGACGTCTACAGTCCGGTTAAAGCCCTTGTGGAGAGATACGTATATAATAATTTAAAGCATCTCACCTCAGGCGGCATCCATGCATAGGTACCCGCTGCGGACATCCTGGTGGTCTTGTACACCTCCCTGGCGAGCCCAAAGTCCGTGATCTTGAGGGTTTTGTTCTCGAGCGTGTCGTCTGGCAGAATGGTCTCGCTTAGAAGAACTGGAATGAAGAAGAAACACGGTAAGCACGACAAATCCATTAGTTTCGAATAAGAAAATAATTCAGAACAAGATCGATGGGAATAAGCACGAATTTAGAATCAAGTACATTGTTAATAACAAGAATACATGCATATGATTTTTGCAGAAAAATCTCGACAACTAACGTTCACAACAATGTATTTTATAACACCTAGAAACACAGATAATTGCTTTACAATCTAATGACATAATAGCAACGACTACCATTTGCCAAATTGCTACCATTACATACAAGCAATGGTAGAAACAGACATTGTATTGCAAGTAACTGTCGACTCAAAAGGGTAATAAATCGATCCCGAGTTATTTAGGTTATCTAGCCGGGTTTTAGACGAATATAGGCCCTAATGAAGGCACAAACAGCTTTAAAAGTTCACCTTAACGAGGGGTATGAAAGGTCGGATGGATTTATAAAATAGGTTAACTGAATAATAATGAACGAAGGTGCCCGAAACGACTAACTCTATTCTTGCACGTAGAAAGAACGTCCAAACATTACAAGTGTACTCTCGTGGAAGACCTGAACCACACCTAAAGATATTAAGTAGCTTATTTTATTATTGACGGCAACTGCCGGTTCATTAATATACAGTTGCATATAACTCGTCTCAATAAATTATTTTATAATTAAGAGGATACGTTAAAAAAAAATAACGAGCAAATCCGTCAATTCCATTGCGAAAAAGCATCAATCAACTATTTCTTTGGAGGCCTTTCACCGGCCCGATGAGATAAGAATAGTCCGCAACGGATATGACATCAAAATTAACGATAATTGCGACACCGGTGTGGTACCGCCATCATACCGATCAAAATCTTGATTAATGTGACCTCTACGGAGAGGAAGTCGAGCTGCTAGTCCTTGGTGATGTTACTTTGACATTCATTATTAAAAGAACTAGCAATTATCAGTTAAACAATATTATCTGAATCTATGAACATGAACATATAATCCACGGAGACCATTAATGAGCGGAGATTCGTGGAACATTTAAATCATGGTACCCAATTCCCATTCATAGTGCCCAAGCGAAAACCTTGTCCTATCTTTGCAACCTTAATTAAACGATGAAACTCCCAACATCCCCCAGAACATCTTGCGACAACTCAAAGCCGATCACGAGCTCAGGTACCACAGTGGAAGTAGGCACGTCCTTCGCCTGAACCGCAGCGTATTTCCCATACCATACGGTACGGTACGTTCGGTTGACGTGACCGGCAACATAAACCGCTTTACGAGCGCCACGTACCGGCGGCTCATTGAAAATTGAGACCTCAGTCTGCGTGGCTGCATTAACATTGTATGTTGCTGGGCAGGACGTTTGGAGTAAAAAAAAAAGATGAGACAGGCAATTTATGGACGTCTGCATTGTTCGAGAAGATAAGCTTATAAAATTGAGATGTATGCAGCGTAGTGAAAAAGATGCCCATTCTTCATAGGAATGGCATTCCTCCAGTAGTATAATAATTTTGCTGTAATAGTTTACATGAATAAAATATATTCTGATACTAGCTGTTACCCGCGACTTCGTTCGCGTGGTATTTAACAAAGACACAACCGTTGGCAACAGCCTGCTCGTACGTTCTGAGCCCGCGGGACGCATTTCAGGTTGTTGCTATCAAACTTAATCAGGCACAACGCTGCTACATTGGTTTTAAATTTTTTTCGTGAGATCCTATGTTTTTTTCTAAAATAAAAGTAGCCTAAGTTACTCCTTGTTACATCAGCTATCTGCCAGTGAAAGTCCCGTCAAAATCGGTCAAGCCATTTCAGAGATTACCCGGAACAAACAACAGACAGACAAAAATTTAAAAAAAAATTGTTTTGGTATAGGTACCGTGTATACATCCAAATGCACTTAGTAAAAAGCGGTTATTTTAATATTACAAACAGACACTCCAATTTTATTTATATGTATGTATAGATTGATGGCGTGGACAACACACTGAAAGTATTCAGTAGAAGCTCAGCGGATTGTCTTCTTAATCTTACAATCGATTTTTCTGGATTGATGGTGTGATAACGAAAGTCCAAGGCGGCAATTAGGAATAGCGATCTATTTATAATAAGAATACATTTTAAAATATACTTAGAACACCGCAGAAACATAATATCACCTTGTGATATTTCTATATGCGGGTTTAATTAATTCTTTGACATGCTCTTAATTAGTACATTCGTAGCATGGGTTAATAATGCAGATCAGGTATTTTAATTCGATTATACAAGACACGTCTTAATATAAAAATCAATAAAGCAAACAGGATTAAACGAGGAAATTTTGAATAAAATGTCACCGATTACGTCCACCAGATAAAATATGGCTCACTATAGCCACGCCCTCTGACAGGCCTTAACGACCCAGCTCTTTCGATACGAAATAATTTTAAGCTGTTTCTTAACGTATGTTACATCGTGTGTTAATTACTGATTGCTGCCTTCTTGTGTACCCATTAATCGCGAGATTATTCAGCATTCTTTGTGAAATTTACCAACATAGAATTTTCCGCAAGCTTGCTTTTCAGCCAATCAGAATAGACGTCCGTGTTTTGCAAGTAGGATCGAACTTTTACTAATTGTAAAACATGTGATAAAATACTGTTGGAATTTGTTGTTGTTCAATTTGTTTCTATTTTTCGATACGAGAAAAGAAGTGGAGTCTTAAAGCATGTATAAAAGCATGCTTTGTTCCCCGTTGACCACAATCTGGGTGTTTTCAAGTCGAGAGTGAACAGGTACCTTCTAGGCAAGCAAGTATGCTCCATCGTAGATCTCATCGTCACTTACCATCAGGTGACATCGAGATCAAATACGTGCCTATAATGTAATAAAAATAATCAGTTACAAATATACTCAAGCGTTCAAACGATCTTTGCTTATACTGTATGATTCAAACCGAATTATCACGGTATATAATACAGGGAGGGGGCAAGAACACGAAGATGAATATCCAAACGAGACCATAAGACGATGCCTTCGATTCTTACGTCCATCAATACTGCACAAAGGGACAGGCGTGTCATTCGCCTGACGGCTGATTGTATAATGACGTTCAACGGCGCCAGTTTGATGCGCAATTTGTGATAATATATCGACAGTGTTAAAATTTACTTGACGAAGTTTACTTTTTCAAATCGATATCTCGATGCGTGACACACCCACGATTGATCGTTCATCTCGACTGTATTTTATTCTTGTACATTTCGGCATTTGATTATAGTGTTTAAACCTGAAAGTAATACATCGATTAGCATATTTTTCAATGGAAAAAGAGCCTTTAATAACCAAATACATCAGATATCATCAGCAATCATACGCATCATGGTAAAGATTAGTTCATTAAACTTTCCAATCGATCGATCATCTCGGCCACTTCGAACTTAACTATACAGTCGTACGATATCACCTGACCTTACTGATATCATCGCATCGTTCCCGAGAACTCACGAAATCGATGGCAACGAGCGCGGGTCGTATGCGCGCGCGGCCCTCTCGCACGCGTCATATGAATTATTCAGCCGACGGACTCGCGGGAAGTACAGACCAACAGGATATAGATCCGGTTCCTCGCTAGCTTTCGAGTAGAACACGGGAGATCTGACATGATAGGTTAAAAAAGGGGAAAATGCCAAATAAAATGAGACTTTGATTTGCATTGTACAGGTGTGAATTTTGAATTATTTACCATTAACTGAGGACTATACAATACTTTGTACAAATATTTCGAAGTAATCCAACATATTGACGACCCGATTAGCGCAGTAGGCAGTGACCCTGCTTTCTGTGCCGAGGGTCCCGGGTTCGAATCCTGGTAGCGACTAACTTTGTATGATGAGCACGAATGTTTGTACCCAAGTCATTGATGTTTAATATCTATATAAGTAATATATACTGGGTTCGCCCCAAGTCCATTGTACGGTACCCATAATGCAAGCGTTGCTTAGTGTGGGACCGTATAGTTGGTGTGTTCGTCTGGCGATATTATCCTCTTATTAATTTGAAGCATGGGACGAGGCGCAAACCACGAATTCTGTGCCTCCCACACTTGACGTTTGTATGACTTTGCAAAGTCATGTGTAGTCAATGACATTAGTGCGTAAACATTCTGACTATAACACCATAATTCGTGTAAGACGAAATAAGTATAGAGCGATAAACAAATTTGTGAAATATTTTTTCATAATGCCTGCGCTGACAGTGAGTGAGGAAAGGGATATCGGCGCGACTCACGAAGTCGCAAGTAACCTTCTACATGTGGACAAAACTTATTTCCAGACAGACTACGAGGTATGCAATTAGAGGTGAATGCATTTAGATGGAGCCGTCTGGAGACACCTGTATGTCGTAAAGACACGTATTCAGTCTTAATTTAAGAGCGCAGACAGAACATTTGCATAAGTTGAGTAAGTGTTACCCTTCTTCAGTGTATTGAGAATTTTAAATAATATAAAAACGATTGTATAATACGTAAAAAGAACTATTTTTTTCCAAGTTGTTATGCATAAATCTTAGAACATATATGTCATAAAGATAAAAATCTAAGTCAACATTTACTTCAATTTTATTTTCGGGGACTCCCGATCCACTAATGAAAATTTTCGTTACAACGGTGCAGTAAATACATGGTGGAAAACCCTTGCGCTAGCTAGATCTATGTTATGCCATACGAAAATTACCTTAAGGTGGGCCGGCATGAATGTGCCCACAATTATCAGCAGGATAATTAAAAGCGCTGTGAGTTGCACGACAAAAAACTGTAGACCCTTACTTGCTCAATTTGACCCCCCTATAAACCCATCAACAAGATTAAGAAGTCAAGATCTCTATCGCAACACAAAAGCAATTAGCATACAAAATACACCCAACAGGTTTTGATAGAACTGGGACATTATTATGTTTTACGACATATTAATACACACATATTGATTCTGTTCACGTGAAAAGCGGCATCGAGTATCTACGTTATGGAGTTTGAATACATAACGACTCGTGCGACGGCTGCCGTGAATACGTAAGTGGTTGACGACAAAAAAAATGTCGTTACTACCAAGAAGTACTAATTATTTTTTCATAGAATTTTAAGTAAGTAACCATCATCCTATAACGAAAGAAGCCGGTACTACTTACAATGTTTTGTAAAAATCTAATGATTTTCATGTGAGTTTCCTATTTTCAAACTGAATCTTTTATTATCTGTAAAGCAGAATTCTTTTGAGCGCCATTGAAAATGTTGAACAAAGCCATACAAAATCTTGTTCTACTTGTATCTAATCCAATAAAAACTGAAGATCTGAAGCAAGGTCTGCAGCCATGACCTTTATTGAAGAAGAGGGCTATTGTGGAGAGGCACTACAGCGTCAAGATGACTGGAGATAGTAATTAGTCTTTATAGAATTTAACCTCACATTTCTTCCAAGACTTTGCCATACTAGACTACAATACATATAATCTACACCTAGAAGAGAAAAATGCAATAAATTTCTGAAATTCCACTCATATCGCCGAACAAAACAACACAAAGATAAACGCCATTCAAATGAAATCCATACTTCTTTGAATCGATCCTAAGAGTACGTCATTTCTTGTGTCAAAAAACGCATAATGTTGTCTATAACCTCTAGATGTTTTAGAATCTATTGGACGGCACCATTCACCCTCTGTTAAAAGGCGACCGGATCGGGCGCAAATGTGTTTTAACCTTGCCATTTACATAGGGGGTGAAAGGGTGCAATGTTTGTGTACTACCTTATACATATCGTGGAAATTTTATGTATGCAAAGGGGTAGACAACATGGAAACTCGGTTGCGTCAGGGATGTTTGAAGTCAAACTGAGCGTGAGATGAAACAATAAAGGTGTTTTAATGGCTAAGCCAAAGGATGTCAGTGTCAGAGGAAGTTAAAATGACTAGTAATGAAAAACGTTTATTTTTCAAACAAGTTCGGAAGGGTGGACGCAAAGTCTTGTCAAGACTTTATAAAAATGTCTATGAAAGTTTTCAGGAAAAGAGTTTGTGAGTTCTCGACTTAAGTCTATGTAGCCAAAGCTGATACATAACATCACAATAAGACTTCTAGTGATGCGCCGAACATGGATTTTTAAACCGAACCGAATACCGAACATTATTCAGTCTAGCGCTTACCGAACCGAATATTCGGCCGAATTATTCGGTTCAATTTAGGCGCGCTTTAACCGCGCTAAACAGGGTTTCTACTTGTCCGTAGCGCGCCGGGCTGCCTAACCACGTTCGCCCGCTTGCTACCCCTCGCAGCTCGGCTCGCTTTATTCCTTAGTTGTTTGTCAATCTCGCGCGCAGTGGCTTTTATTAGTTATTGTTACGAAAATATTGTTGTGTAAAATACGGTAAAAATTAATTAGATATTAACAAGTATTTGAAAGTTAATATGAGTTCACGTAAAAGATCGCGCATTTGGACTTATTTTGAAGAAAATGAAACCGAAAAATCGTTACCGAAAAACCGTAAAACCTAAGACCATTTGGGTCTTGTTTAATTATCGCGTGTAAGTTGAATGTTAAGTATTTGGAACTTTAATAAATGTTGAATGAAAAAAATGTGTTATCATATAAATGATTACACATTTTTTTTATTTTAAACAAGTTATTACGTCTTATAAGGATCAAAGTTCAATATTCGGTAATTTAACCGAATATTCGGCCGAATACCGAACATAGAAAAATATGCCGAATATTCGGCATACCGAATAATAACCGAATATTCGGCGCATCCCTAAAGACTTCAGTCTGGCAGAGCTACTGGCAACGAAATAGCCCTCAAACGTCAAAAATTCGTATTAGATATACAGGAAGCACTGCTAATTGATTAGAAATTCAACATTCCTCGGTTGAACGATGGTTTTTTTACCTGCAACTTTTCGTGTTTTGTTGAGTCCCAGTGACAACATATTTTGAGCGGATGTATTGGACATTTTTGATAGGCATTTCTTGCCAGATGTTTCTGATATAGGAAGTTTAGATTTTCATATAAACAAAACAAAGCTGTGCTACTTTATATAAAGCTATTTAGATTTAGTATGTACACATAACAATATCCTCAATAATTTGTAAGTAAGTATATCTTGTAGCAGTAGGTACATAATCATATTGATCGCTACCGTACGAACACATACAAAACCGAATACCGAACCCGTCTGGTAACACCGAAAATATTTTTATTGCGTACATAACTACCGTAGGCTTTTACGATCGCATTTGCGTTTGCCAAATTCATACACGATGGCGACTGCCCTTACTATCGACTTGTTCCCGAATAAATATGGAGTTATTTGAATATATTCCCTACGACTTACGACTGTAATGCGGGTATTGTTTGCGATCTTGATGTTTTTGCATAACCAAGGTCTGGTAAGGATGATTGATATGAGCGCAATAATTATGGGGTTTATTCTATTTGAAATTCTATAGCTTTTATAAATAATGTATCAATCGTGGAATTTAATCCTGAACAGAAAATTAATAATAATACATATTAGACTCAAAGATGTCGGATAAATGGCACTATATCTCTGGAATTCTGGTTCACATTTTATATTTTCTAGAAAGAGTAGAGTTTTACAGCGGCACTGTAAGTTCATCACATATTCATTCTGACCGCCAAGGGAAGGACTGCAGGGGTGGCCGGAATAAAGTTGTAAAACATCTATAAATTTGGAGGTATATAACTTTTAAGTATTCTGTTAACAAACCAACACCTGCCTTGTGGTCCCAAACAAGATAGCTATATCACCAAAGCGCTTAACCATTGCGGCGATTAGGGCTTACCTAATCTTTAAAGTAATTTACGTCCTTCTAGGGACAGTAAAGTAAAAACTTTCGGGCAACTCCTTTAACGTAAAATACCCTTCAAGTATTACTATTTGACCCACATTTTTGTTTCTCTATATAAAACAGTAAATTACGAGGGTCTTTGCCAAACTGCTCTATATAAAAAAACTCGTTCATAGGTTATGGTGATGGAAGTTTGTTACACGTTCTGAAACTACGCACTTTATAAGTTCACGGTGCCCATAGCTTTGTGGGGCGGCAGGGGTTGTTTTGATGGCGTTGACAAACGACTTCCCGGAATAGAACTTGCTTACAGTCACATTATTGATGGGTGCGATCTTTAGCTTTTATTTTCATGTCCCGATCGATCAAGGTATGATATTTGAATTAACTTTTTATTTCGAATGATCCTAAGTCAGGTGATCATATTTTCACCAGAACTATACTCCTCTATACCCACTGGATTGATTTATCAAGAACATACATCGCCTTACAGAAGAAACATACAAATAACGTCCATTTTAATGTCCCACTGTTGGGCACTGGGCTCCCATCAATGCGAAGGGGGAGGAGGTGGAAATAACGTATGGTATGGTAACAAAAAAAAATATAGCATGTTTATGAACCAAGAATGTTAAATCTCCACAGTGCATTCAAATAACCGTACAAAGACCTACGATAATTATCGCGGGGAATGTTACGTACCAAAACCACGCTAGTTGCGAGTGGATACTAGACAGTTCTTCAATTAACCAGACCGAGTAGGTCCTTAAAATAACGAGGCTGTATGTACCAGGCTGGCATGGATTCAAGAGTATTATTCGCAGCATAAAGCATTAGTTGTGAAGAGGTGCTTTGGCGACGCGATGTTAATTTAGTGCAAAATAATTTGCCACAAAGTTGCTGACAGGACAAATTATCTTTTTAAATTTATACCAGAAAAAAACTAGTAGTCATAATAAGCTATTTTGACATTTTGATATAGTTAACTACTTATGTATTGATTCTCGTAACAATTGCGTGATATGTAAAGATTTAATTAACATAATATTCATTAAATCATTTGGCATGTGAGATAAGAACAGGCTATTGTAACTTAATGTAACCGGTTAAACTTCATGTCATAACTAAATATAGATTTAGAAGTTGTTGATGCTAAGTATGCAATAAAATCGCTTACGTACAACAAACGTTAGACATCACTCGTCATAACAAAAAAGGCATATTAATTATCAACGAAGAAGTATAAGGTAAGAATATTCTAGAGTGCTTTCAATTTAGATGTCAGTAGCTGACTGCTGCAATCTGGCTTCAGCGTGTATATAGACTGCAAACGAACTAAGAACTAAGGAAGCCGTGCGATGCAAAGCGATAGCAGCCCGCGATCCGTACGGTAGCAGTACGGTACGCAATGATCTCAAAACGTACGTGCGCAGTCCGTAAAGACACTGGCACTCGGACAGCTGCAAATCGGCACCAACAGTCTAAATTGAAAGCCCCTCTTAAACCACAGATAAACTGGTACCACTGGTCTTGACAAAGACACCTGATAGGTCCAAATAGACATAGTTCCGTTTCGCGATAGTACATGTCAGTCAGCTTTCATAGTTTTTTACAAGGTGGCCGATCTACGGGGACAGTTCAAAACATCAATAATCACAGTCGGAGTTTGCATATTAAAAACCCGCAACGTATCAAAAGTATTAGTCCGACGTTTATGCGAAGGCATTGACGCGAGACAGGACAACTATTCAAATGATCATTATTCATAAATGCTTTGGAGAAAATAATGGCATTACTTCTTTAAGCTTTGTTACGAATGGTGATCTTTCTTGACTTGACTGAACAAACATATGATTTTCCTTTGACAGAGCACAGACTCTTAAGCACAATCTTTTACGTAGCGTTACGTGAACGGTTGCGTATTATGTGCCCACAGATTTTATACATAAGAATGCCAGTGTCAGCTTAATTGCTGTATGGGGATACGATTAAGTTCTTATTAGGCAAACATTGTTTTATCAGGTAGATATCCCACACTACGTTAATCTAGCTTGGCATAGCAATAAGAATAAAAAAAAATGCTTAACTATTAAGGTGCCCGAGAGTGGTATTATTGATACTAAAATAGATCAAATATGATTAGTTGGACAGAGCACCAAAAGATGATAAGAAAGAAGATACAGAAGATGAAGTGAACAAGTCTTTAATTATGGGATTATTAGAGAAGTGAATTAGTATTTAAAAAAAACAATCACTGTCTAGCCACACAGATAAAAAAAAGAATGCAGACAGTTGTAAATAAAACATACAATAGTTATGCTGCATGGAAATGAGAGTTGTAAATAGTTTGTAATAAAATCCTGATTAGAATTGATTTAGAATACCTATAAAAATGTCCATTTTGAATATTTAAGATGTTGCGGTGAAGTCAATAAAGACTTGTTTAGGTTGGCAGTCATTGCATTTGAATAATAACTAATAGCACCGTGGTCTGGTTTCAGTATTAGTTTATTGTGCTTGTTACAATTAACACTTGATTAAGTGTCACTGGAGTTCGCTAAAACAAGTGTTACGAATTTTCGATCATGCGACTACTAGTAATATTTATCTATTTTATCACAAGTTCGTGATTACGCTCGCGTACGTTTGCGCCTTTATCAAGAAGCAACAATAACCTTAATACAATATGTTCTGCATTCCGACCTTTGAGTTTTGACTTCAGGATGGTCGCCCCTAATTAATCGCAACTGTCCCAATTCTAGTGAATTGTTAAGTATAGAATAATAGCCATTGGCATTATTGATTGGAAAATAAAGTAACTGCTTTGTGGTTGCGCCGGCGCCTCTAACTGTAGGACCACCCACGCAACGGATACCAATAATGCATCGATGAAAAGCTCGAGTGTTGTCTGTGCGTTGAACTTTTTTATGGTCGATAACTATAAAGGAGAATAGTTGTTTTCAAATAAGAACTTAAAACAAAACAACTTCATTACGCATATAAAATTTCCTAGCTGGAAGAGTGTGGTGACAATCAATGGCCTATAAGTAACCGACCAAATGTAGGTGATAAAGAGTGATAAGCAAATCAATCAATAACAAAACTAACATCAACTTGCAACTTCTATATACGTAAAGACACGCAGGTAAATTTTAATTCAGCACCAAATCGTTAGCCATTACTACATAAACGGAAATAATTCATGATAATATATATCCATAATTCAAATCGAAGTTAAGCTTTTAACGTCGGCCAAAAAACCCTAATCCATTAGGTAGCCGTTTAAAGACCATATAACAAATCGTCGTTCATACACATTATAACGGTACACGTGCCATAAACGGGTGGGACCGGGTGTAGTAACAAGCTCGTGGATACGTATAATGCCGTATTTATTTATATAATCTGGCGCCAGGGCGGTGACAGATAAACAGGCTACTACTGTCCATCGGTCGTTGAATGAGGTGGTAACACTAACTGGTTATTTTATAGTTTTCTAACTCATAATATATTTCTAGATAGTCTATACTCTATACTAATATTATAATGAGATTAAGTTTGTTAGTCTGGGAGTTTTGTATAGTGTTCCCACCATCTAAGATATACCCCTATTATAATCACATAAGGTCCCGCGAAAGTGTTTTCATGTCGACCACATTTTACTTGGCCGTCGTCGTAAGCTTTCTAACTACTAAATATAGTAGTAAACAAGTCTATTCAACGTAAACAAATTCGGACGTAGCGGTGTGGAGTGTAAACTGTGGGAGTGCTGCTTTTACTGCGTTCAATGTCTAAGCTTGAGTAAACTAGGCGTGTGCTAAAAATGCCGTACTCAATGGGGTAGTATACCATTATTGAATTTAGTATATTGACTGTTTATTTATAGCTTATTTTATGTATTACTGCTGGACAACGGTCTGCCCTTTACGACTTCACTTGTCCCTGTCTGGAGCTTGTTGTGGTCACTGTTTGTTGTGGATACCTTTACGGGTACGCAATCTCCTTATCTTCGTCTCGGTCTGCCACGGCGGTGACAGTCTGAGGGCGTCAAATTATTGATACGATTTGCCAACCTTTGCAGATCCATTCGTATCACGTGGCGAGCTAAGTTCCACTAGCGTGTGTCCCACTGTTGGATAAAAAGCTCTTTAGGTTTCCAAAGGTCGAAGGCGTGTTGTGGCCACGTTTTACCAGCAAAGGTATCCAAATCGCGTAAAACTCGGTGATAGTATATCTATTTCATAACAAAAAATATTTTGTGCTTCCAGTAAATTACACAAGTTCTCAAGAGAATTATAAACTGGCATCGATCTAATGTTGAAAAATAAATCTAAAATTCATGATGAGAATATGTCTTTTATGTATATAAAATGGAAATCACCTCTTAATGCGCTATTTAGCCATTTATGTGAGGTACATAAATACCGTCGCCTTTATACAAGAACACCGCTAATATACTCGCGAGGACTGTGTGAAGGCGTTCTTACATTATCCGATTTGATGTGTCGGAAGACTAAGAAAATACCTGAGATTTTACGTTACACGATTGTCCAAAATAATAATAATCATGATTCAAACGTTGCTTTTTTAACACTACTAAAAATAATGAAAGTAACACACTAGCCCAAAAAAATATAAAGCAGTTTTTAAATATTACTATTTAAAAAACTTCTACAAATCTCTGAGTCATATCTCGGGAAACACCCTCCCGATATCGGGTCGGAGACCCAAAACTCTCCAAAGAGGCATCTAAATAGATTCACGTAGTTAACATTAAAAATGCCGTTTACGTACACAAACCGAGATGTTTAGTTCTACGAAACGGTACAAGAATAACGCAAGATCAATGTTCTCTTAATGAGACTTGGCTGTGTTAATGCCTGGATGTGTTTTCTTAAGAATGTTGTATAATAATTTGACGTGCAACACTGCCGGACTAAGTTGGAAGTAAACAGGGCCCCAAGTCTGCTAACACAATCGATTCATAATCGAACAGCAACCGCATAGTAACTGTCACTTTTGACAGATATCCCATACAATAGCTATCAAAAGTGACAGTTACTATGCGGTTGTTGTTCGATTACGAATCGATTGTGTTAGCAGACTTGGGGCCCAGAGCTGTTGGTTACTGTACGGTACGTAATTTACTTATGAGACCAAGATTACTTCAGTTATAACTAAGCTAGGAAAGCCACCAGTTGTATTCTAATAAGGATAGTCTGTTAATAGTCCAATAAAATGTGTCCATAACTTTCAATCACTCAAAAGCAATAAATCTGAATCGTCGCCGATGTCTACCACACTTCCATCACATCATTAGACATTCCGTGTATAGCAACATCCACATCATAAAACGTTAATACTGTTTTAATTGGCAAGTAACTATCGGTTGGTCCATCGATAATCGCCATAAATAGTTGATGGACGAAAGCTAGTCACCGGCATCCGATAACCCTATGGCGAGAATCCATATGCTTGCGAGAAACTGGAATATATGTGCTTTAATTTAGAATTCAAATTCATATCGAGAATATACGAGTTTAAAATATTATTGTGAAACTCGTTTAGTTAATAGTTCTACTTGGATAAGATCAAACCTTATATAGACTCTTATCTTAATTGTTCATGTAATGAATCAAAAGATTTATCTGCCTTTCTTTGTGAAGCGAAGAAAAGCTCCTATCAGCTATCAAATCACGGGAGGTAATTTATTAGGAAAGAGAATCACTTCACTGGACCAATAAGTGAGCGTATTCCAGGATAATTGCAATGTATAAAGCTGTAGAATTTCAAAATAATTTTAAGGTTGAAGTGGCAGTGGGCGGGATACATAGGTCGCAGAACCGATGGCTGTTGGGACAGAAAGGTTCTAGAATGGGGACCACGAACCAGAATACGTAGTGTAGGACGGCCCCCCACAAGGTGGACCGATGATATCACACGCATAGCAGGAAGCCGGTGGATGCGAGTGGCGGAGGACCGTGATGTGTGGAGATCATTGGGGGAGGCCTATTTCCAGCAGTGGACGTCTTCCGGCTGATAGAATAGGATATAATAAAACTGTATATAGCGGCACAGCTTAGTGAACTGAAAGGACTTCCCTTTACACAGTAATAGACCGCTACAGGCTGAGATTACTGTCTAAAATCAATGTTATTGTTTTTTTAGTTGGCTCATGCAAAAAGTCCTTCTATGAAGTTTTTATAATTAAAATCTCACTTCAGACAGACTTGTCATTAATAATTCTAGTATGTAAAACATACGAGTTTTGAGGAGCAAACTTTAAAGCACTTTGCACGAGTTAAAGTAACGATAGATTTATTATTCAGTGGCAGCCTTGGGTATCTTGCTTTTGCATATTTCAAGCATAAAACTTAACATGCAATTGGACCAAGAGACTACATTTAAAGAAGTAAGTAATAAATAATGATTAACAAAGTAGGGAATTTAAAATATTCTTGCGCAAGTAGGAACCACAACTAGGAAGTATGCGAAGGTGTAACAAATTCACCCATTAGCAGGTATGAAATAGGAGACCTTTAGTGAACCCAAGAATTTTAAGTTAAAGATCGCGATGAATTCTTAGACGTCAGAACGATCTTATGAAGATAACATATTCAGATTAACATTAACTAGTCATTGCATATACCTAAGACCGTAGCTATAAATACATAACGTTACGGCCAAGTGTCGCGGACTCTCCCACATACCTTATGGGGCACTCAAAACGTTTCGTCAGTTTCATTCGTGTAACGCCAACAAAGTCCTCACTAAAGCGAAAACGATCTTAACATCCATACTAACAGTTCAGACTTGTTTGGGGAGTGGTGGCGTGTCGAAATAACACACATTCCGACCCCTTGATGTGATGTAGGTAGAGTTATTACATTTTAAGGAATTGTTTACTAATCAGTTTGTAGGGCAAGGTAGGGTTGGTCAACTTCAAAGTCTTAAATGTGTATCCGTGAGAAGCAAATAAAAGATTAAAGATACGATGTTGTAAATGCCTTTCTCGTCACCTAAAAGGTTTTGTACCACAAAGTATGTAATTGGTTACAGGTTACAGATAACATCGGAATCACCTTTAGCTTTAAAGATCGACCATATCATCTCCCACAGAGGAGTCATGAGGGTCATTAGTGAGTGAAACTATTGAGATATATTAAATGTTATGGGCGAAATATGAGCAAGAAGTTATTTTCGAGATATTAATAAACCAATACTGCATGGGTTTTTATTCGATAAATTTGACGTAGTCATCGACGTATACGTAGATATTGCAGTCCAATTATGATTTCGGAGAAACTTGGCCAGTAATTTTGATAAAAATAAATCTGGCATGATATATGTGGAATTGAAACGAAAGCTTTTAGTCACTGTTTATAAATCTTATAATTAATGAAACTAAAACTGCAATAGGACATAAATATTCTAACTTTACCGAGAACTGACGATGATTATATATTCTCCTTACCTGAAACAATAAATAATGGAGTAGTGTTAGTAATTACGAAACAGATTTTCATCATTATTCTAATCGCAATAAGGTACGTTTTGTGGGTACCAATGATAAAAACTGCTTCAGAATCAGTATCTAATTCCAAATTAAGAGCAATTCCGATGTAATTTGATTCAATAGGTGCGGCGTTACATGGATTAAAAGATAAGCTATCAACGGAGAAGTAACACAGTAGGTGTAATAAGTACCATGCGTATACAAAATGTGCGCAAGAATGGGTTACAACATAATGTAGCCACTTAAATACCTACTAATAACATGCAACGGGATTATTCAAGTGTTGTCCTCCTTGAAATTATACTAAGATACACATACGGGTGCTATGAATACCGGAAAACATACTTAAAAAAAGGTATCAAATACTAAATAAGCAGACAAAAAAACATCAGCAGGGTATGAGGTACCCAAAAAACATGTCAGAAGAAATGTTAAGCATTCGGGTGTCGAGTCCCAGTGACATTTTCGCACGGCGGCGGCCGTGTGGAGGACCGGCGGCGAGTGTACCAGCCCGAGCATGGCACGGCCACCCAAGGTTACTGTATACCGCATAACCACTTTTAATCGTGAAGCAGTATGTCAAGTTTGCACATTTTTTGTAGATTAATGCTCGGTCTACACGAGAACAGTACTCAAGTATCAAATAGAACATTCATTGAAATATTTTCCTGACGCTTGTCACTCCGTACTTCCTGAGCTGTTTATACGCGGACTACTACTTGTTACTCGCGTGCTGCTCTCCTGTAAGCCGAGCGTAAGTTTGTGATTTGGAGGAGCGAGCGCTACATGTCAAAGAAACCGATGAAGACAGATGAAAAACTGATTAAAAAAGAGAACACCACCGAAGTTCACAGCCTTTTTTACACAATATTCGTGACTTTATGATTACGGAACTGAACCGTGACGATCAGAGCATGGTACGAGTACGACCCGACAAGGTTACCGTTAAAAACATGTGGTAAGGTTCCGTCATATAGACAGTACAAGGATTAACAATATAACACTAGTAACATAGTAACCCAAGTAAGGACATCCTCAAAAACTTGCCTTCGGAGAAATTGCCAAATTTACGATGTGGTTGCCTAATTGAACTACTGTCGATACGAATGCATTGTGACTCGTGTCGTGTTAAGTGTGACACATGACGTAGTAAGTAGCGGAGCGGTATCTAAGTTTATGTAATGTAAATGAATATGTAATAATAAAAATAGAACATGTTAACATAATTGAAGGCTTCAAAGTTGTGTTGGAGTTAAACGAAGTCATATAATTGGTCATATATGTATAGTAAAACTCTGAGGACAATGCAGTTAACTATTACGATTCATTGTTGTAAAATACAAATAGGTCGATCCGTTTGGGTGCTACGATACCAAATACAGATATGTGTCTGTCTGGTGGTAAATCTCTAATCTAAAAATCTAGGCTTCACCCCTCTCAAAAAAATGAAAAATATGAACAAGAAAACAGAAGATCATTAATATTATAAACTACACGATCAATATTCAACATTAATTTCATAGCCATAACTTTAAAAGTGTAATATTATCTTCCGGAGTTTCAAAAACTTTCATATTGCTTATCACCAAGAAATATGGCTTTATTAAACAGAAAGGAAATTAACGAAGATCGCAGCAGGTCACGCACGTTAGACTTTAAAAACCTAAAAATGTTTGATACTATTTTGCTCTCTTCGAAGCATTAACATCTGCGTGCAATATGATATTATCCCCTTATCGCGAATAGTACCTGTGCATTACCTATGTTAGTTTAAATCAGTGTACATAATCACGAAAGTAAAACCACACAATGAGATGATACTAAGCCATCAACGATAACAGTGTTTGCTAGATAACAGTACAGTTTCAGTAGTTCGGGCCAATGACCATGATTGGTGTCACAAAACTGAGAGTCACGGTGACAAGGTGATATGCGCCTTACGCGCGTAAATAATCGACCGTCAAAAGGTTTTTTACAAAATGTATAAATTCCACACAATGCGAGGATTTTTCAAATCAGCAGTAACTGAGTCACGTGACCCGTTTGGTAATAGGACTTTGAACTCCAGTGCTAAATATAATCTCGACACTATTATTATGTAGCGCAACGAATTTGTGGCGAAAATAATTCGAGAATTCAATGATACGGTTCATGAAAAAATATAACGAAGAATCTGAGAACGCGACCATAATTTGAATGCATAGTTTTATCTGCAGTAGATCAAGTACCACCGATTATTTCACTTTACTTACTTGAATCGTCATTAATTTAACCTCACAGTATCTGATCCTTTTGAGACACTTAAACCAGACTAGATAAAGAAATTTAGGACCATTAATTCGGAGGAGATTAGTGAAGGCCTAGATCAAAAAAATATTGGATAACATGATTATAAAAAAGTAGCTCAACCATTTACGTCATAAACAATACCTAATTCTTTAAACGTCTCTCATTCGTCTGCTTTAGTCAAGGCTAAATGCTTAAGCCATATGATGCTTACACATTCTGCCGAATTAAATTCTTGGAATTCTCGTGGAGTAGTAACAAGTTCCAATGGTCGGTCGTGACGTGAATAATATGCAAATATTTTAGGGCTATACAAGTATGTGCAGATATATCACCTGTATCGGGATCAAGGTTATGAATACAACTGGGACGATATTTTAAGCTAAGACCAACCTAATAAAAATATGAAACATTATCTAATAGGTTTTCGTCAATGCCTATGTAATAGCTGCCCACTTAGCGGTCGAAACATCAATAAATAAAAAAAATACTCGATGCTAAATAAAACCTATAACTACAATACAACCAAGAAATTGACCCACTTAGCTCATAGAGTCAACTTTTTTTAACGCGACTTAGTTTTATTTAACTGTGACGATATTAAAAATTCTATACGTCCACGCTACGTGAAAAGATAGCGAGCTCAAGTCGAAAGTGATTCCTCCCGTGATGAATCACAGCTGATTGGAGATGTAAAAACATCAATTTGGTGAGTGACTCACGCTAGGCGAGTTTCGTACAATATTTGGACCACTTGAGCTGTTGGGAATGACTGGGCACTTGACTATGGTACATGAGGTCGGGAGATTGTGGCTTATTTTGTGTTTGCACTTTTCATCTTCCCTCATATAGTATTTTACTATAGAATGTTGCAAAGAGTGAGAATAAGCCCACATAAATCATCCCCAGCACTCTAGGCATAATTTATACGGCCATATTTTGATTCAACGATATTTCACTAACAATTCACGTTACAAATTTTTGTTTTCGCAATTGAAACCTGTTCCTATCTGGAGGATAACGTTTGCGAATTAGTGCAAAAAATATATTACATGATTTTATTCATGAAACCAATAAAGGATTTAGACACAAAGCCCCCAAGACTAAAATTAATAAATTCCAAGAAGTGTCCTTAACAAGTTATCAAATCCAATACAGAAACGCCAAAAGAATAATTACGGCTCAATTAAAAGATCGTAAAAATTCAATTAGTGTAACCTCGATCCCAGTTGATAACTTCTTGATCACTGCGAAATGCGAATGCTGATTGTGGCCGGCAAATTGCGGAACGGTGCTTGATCGTCGGCAGGGTCCGGTTTTGATAAATCTCTTTATTTATCAGTTAGCTGTACGAAACCGAAATTAGTAAAGGATTGTGAAGAGATATTATCAAGCTTTAAAATGTTGTCTGAATGAATGTTTTGGTTGCAAAATTCGGAACTTTCTGTAGAGTATTTTATGTACAGACTTGTACTTAGAAGTTTTTGGAACGACTATTATAGATACGTAAGAGACAGCGGGAGTGATAGATGCGGTCCACATGAAAAGTTATGTGAGGGAACTACTGCATTAGATAAAATGCATGCCCCAGCCGCAAACGACTTAACCATTCATTAGTCAGCCTCATCAGCCTGTAGCAAAACAGCTTCATATCTTCAAAATAATAAGTCTGCAAATGGCGTCATTTGCAAGGTTCGAAAATAAATTTCTAAGATTGAAAGGATTTTCTGATTGGAATAAATGCGTCAATAATGACTCTTTTAATAAGCTTAGACAGTATCATAGCTATATAATTTCGAGATTTAGTTAGTGCAAACTCGAATAGAAGTCGAAATAAAAGAAGCAGGACTCTCACATTTTAACTTTATAACCGCGGAGCTTTATATCAATATGGTAATTATTAATAATCTGTCCGTGTGCCTTGCATCTCTTTCGCAATCAGGTGAATTCAGGTGTCACGGGCGTGCGTATGTCTACCTTAATTGTTCGATACTCATACATATTCATACAATATAAAAATAGTTATTCAGTTAAAATTTCACAAGGATCCCACAGTGGCTCCACTCAAAATATTTTTTTTTATTCATTAGGTCAAACAAGCACTTACGAATAGTCAAAAATTACCACAAAGTTATTAGATTAGAAACCTATTGATTCAAGCTGAAACTAACGATGTACACAACACAAACATGCCTGTAGATTTCAAAATGATGCAACTAGCATGTATCCCAATATGCAAGTACTGCACTCCGTTTTAAGAGTGTCAGTGATTTAAGAAGTTATTCTTAGGTTTTTCGGAATAATTATTTTGTGTTGCAAAGATTTCCACGACACGATAGATGTGTTCTAAGACTTTATTTTCACGTACTGATCGAGTACGATAAACAATTACACATTTAAAAAAAAACTATATCTACCTATTGGTAAGCTAATCGAAGAGCGAGGTAATGGCAAAATAAGTTAAACGTTAACAACCATATAATTAGACAGCTTATTGTTTCATAAGTAATCAGCTGGAGTGGGTCAGTCACCCACCGCTGGTGTCGCGTGGGCGTTTAATTTGAAAGCATACAGTTTAAAAATAAAGTTAAAAATGCATTGGACAACATGATTTGCTCTTATTAGTTTTAAGACATGCGCATTTTTTTGTTTTTACCAACTTCAAATTTTTTAGACATGTTTTTTTAAAAATAAACTGGGTTGGCAATAGATTGAAGATGTGCCCAATAAGAACTCAAGAAAGTTACTTCCCCTGGAGTGGAAGAGCATGGATGTCCAATTTCCTCATTCAAAATACCAATTTGCTTGCGTTTGTGTGCCTGTTACAAAAGTATATCCTTTAGGAGATATGTCTCAATTCCTGCCTCGAAGTGAAACACGAGACATTCGAGTAATCGAGTCTGTTTACTGCGAGCCTTCTGTAACAGTTAACTATGATCATAAAGTACGGTACAATTCCCGTAACCACGAATCAAAGTAAACCTCCGTGCAATAGATTAATTAGTCAAAGCAATTTGTAGGTCCCGAACGGATACTATGGCATGGGATTTACCCGTAATCGTTGTAGTTGATGTCCGCAAGCTAGTGTTTAAAGGAAGCGTGTACGATAAGGCGTGTTAATGTATAAATTACTATTCAACACACGTTATTTGGTGATGAAATAAAATCCACTTTGAAATTTCGCAATAGTAAATTTTGTAGAAATTCATAGGTGACTCTGTGACCAACATTATGATAAAAATGAAACATTGATGAGTGAGGCTAAAACACTTCGCTTACCGGTTTTACCCCGAAAAATATATTCGAGTAAGGCTGCAAATTCAACATTTCTCAGGAAAATATAAAAAAAAAACAAATAGTACCGTTTGGTTTAAACACGAAACGGTAATTAGCTTGACAGTACACTTGAACTCAAACAATTGTTTGAACGAGGTTACTTATTTAGCGCTAAAATATTTATTGTTTTGCTATTCGTATACAGAATGATTCAGAAAGGACATACTAAGCCTAGACATACTGGCCCTTGATGTCAAAATTTAGACATGTCGATTGAAAAAAATAAAATTGACAATCATTTGGGAATAAAGTATATTTTTTTCAATCGACATTCTAAATTTTGACTTCACATATTGATTACAAATGCGATACATAAGCACAGGTTCAAAAGTTCACCTTTTCTGAATCACCTGTATATACCTACTTATTCTTGAACACTTATCTAGTGCGTGATAAGTGAGACAAAATCTAAAATGTTTACTACGTGGATGCTTCTTGATTATATGAGGGCAGTGACATTGAAATCTTCATTTTATTTACAAACTGAGATCAATCAATAGTGAACGGAGACTTAGGATGTGACGTGGTTTGTTAGAAAAACGGCTAACTACGAAGAATTGATTCATTTTCCCACGGCCTTGTAATATGTGTCTTGATCGTTAACATTGTAAAATTAATATCTCAAAAATTGTCTGCATCATTTATTTGCCTTATTTATCATTTTTTTAGATTGGACTCGGAGACACCTTATGAGTCTAAAGGGGGTTAACACTCATCCATTAAATTGCATTATTCGAAACAGACAAACTGGTAAGATTGTGATTGCTGCGTATCTCAAATCCATGAAGTGCTTCAATCGCCGGTGTTAAGATTCCTTATCATATTTCTATTAAGGCTACAAATTGTGCTGCTATATTGATTTCTTATATTTACGCGAATACTACAAATTGAAATAAAACTAATTTTACGGATTTTATCGCGTTTATTGGATGTTTTTTGACACTACGACGTCAAACACCTGTCCTCCCGTAACCATGGTTGCTGTAAAGCAGCCGAAACCTTGGAAACGTAAAAATAAACGCGATAAAGTCCGACAAATTAGTTTTATTTCAATTGTGCTATTGTAATATTATTCTGCTAGTGTATGGGTGCAAATCAAACCTCTCCGGGCAACACAGACCAGCTTATCAGTGGTCGAATGCGGCAAGCCTATATCTCTGGCGTAGCTTTCTCCCGACCATAAAACCGTACTGATAAGGTTGACAAAGGGCGTTTTTGTAACCCAAGCGTTACGGGTTGTTCCGCAATTACCATGCTTTTACGGCCCGGCTAAGTAACGGTCAGTTATCAGCTGCGTATATCGGGTTTCTTAGAAATTTTGTTTGTGGAGAAGTTTTGCTTTGTTCTACAAGTAGGTGAAATATTTAGTCGTAGAGTTAATTGTTGTTATGCCTTTAAAGCCTTATACCACTTCTATTAGCCAGATACTGAAGTGGTTACCACTAAGAACTGATTTAAACGATTGCGTTCACAAATTTAGTTGCAAGCTAACGGCGTGTCAGACTGTCCTGCCAAGAACTAAAATGCTGTCAACCAACACTCGGCTGAGATAAAAATGACCGATAAGCCTCATTACTTTACAACAGAACTTATAAACTATCCAGAATGGGGTTGTGCAACGTTTAAGTGGTCTTAAATAGACACTTTTATTATATTTTACGAGTTAACGAGATTGCAACATTTTTAAAGAGGCTTTGCCCATGTTTCGCAAGCGTACTCGTGGTTCAAATTATCAGTTAGGTTTAAGTAACATCAGACTCACAGTCAAACAGCTCAGCGTTAGAGGTGCACAGAAGCAATAATAATAATATCGCCAGACGAACACACCAACTATACGGTCCCACACTAAGCAACGCTTGTATTATGGGTACTGCACAATGGTATGAGCGCAAACTCAGTATATAATACTTATAGAGATATTAAACATCCATGATTTGGGTACAAACATTCATGCTCATCACACTAAGCTTGTCCCTACTAGCATTCGAACCCGGGAACCTCGGCACAGGAAGCAGGGTCACTACCAACTGCGCTAATCTCGCTTTCAATATAATAGGAAGCGAGCTTATTGCAGCCATTACATTATACCGAGCACCCACCCTGTTAACACGACGGTAATTTGAGCTAGTCATCCCAACACCACCCAGTTCATGTCGGCGAATTTCACACGTGTTTCAAAAGACGCTCACATATCTACCATGTGTTCCTTCACCGCACAGCAAGTGACAAATAAAGTAACCCTTTCATTCTCTGCTGAGAAAACCTTAGCAAGAAAAACGTAACGGCATTTCACAAATATTTACAAAGAGCCCGTGCGCTCTGTATATCTGCAATCAGAACAGCTGTCATTACAACTGGTCTTGTTTCACCCACTTTTGGAATAACACACAGTGTTACCATAACACGTTTAACGTGGATGTGTCAACACCGGCGCGTGCACCGCATGACCCTAGTGTTAACAGTGCCTACGGATCAGAATCAAAATATTTTTTATTCATGTAAACCATTAAGCACAGCACTTATGAATCGTCAAAATTGTTCTAAACCTTTTTTCAAAATCTGCGTTACGTGATAGGTCCTTGTTTTGATTTGACAATTGTTATTATTCTCCACATTGCACTAGTATTAGGTATATAAGGAGTTGCGACAGCATTTTGACACCCAGACTTGACTTACTGCCACATCCCTAGTACTGTGCACCATGCTTGTTATCTTATACAGGAATTTTCACAGTTGCCTTTTAAAATTCCATGCCATTAATCAGGGCAATATACCACGGCACGTCGCAATGCGGTTCCATAACCTCATTATTCAATACTCCAAACTGCCGATACTTTTATAAGGTCGAAGCTTGGCCGTTCAGCGCAATTTGATTTATTATTGACAATCAGTCGACTATTGTCTTAGTTGATTTTATTGGGTGAATTTGTACTGCCGACGCGGAAGTGCGTTCACAACAAAATCCGTGGGCAAGCTTATTAGGAATGTACCATTAATGATGGGAAAAAGTAGTCATTTCTTATTATCTCTTAATCGACGACACGATTCCTCAGACATATGTTTCTATTTCTTAGTTAGGGAGGACCCCAAATAGAACCACGTCGATGTTACATCCTGTATAATTAGTAACATTGATCATAGCAACGAATTGAACAAGAAAATAAAAATCAACTTTGAATTTTAAACAAAAATCCTCGCTACCGACTCAACCTCATAAATTAAAGCCTTTTATTGGCGACAAAGTAAATGGCATTAAAATTAACACCAGAAATGGCTAGAATGTCACAATAATCTCACGGGCAAATCGAAAGATTCGAAAGTGGATCGAGTATCCGCTTTTCTTCTACGCATTGCGACGAATAAGGTTATTGAACAGACCACGCGGATTACCAGCTTCTTAAGGTCTGATGAGAGTCCACAAGATGATTGAATAGAATGGGAATCGGGTCAAGAATATATAGCATCCGAAATGAGTTAAGAAACTCCGCATCTCCATAAAATCTATATTTTGTAATAGCATGACACATTTATAGGTACCTGATGGGTATCGTTTGGGTATTCCAAATATGAAGGTTGCAAACCACTCAAGGAAAAAAATATCCATTGGATATTATTCCTCCATTTGCGTCATTAAGTTCGAAGTTATGCGTAACTTAACGCACGTAACTTAACGCGCGCAGAAACGGATACGAGCGGTCTTTGTCTGCGGATGCTAATGCTAAGCTTTATTGTATACGTAATACAATACGGCATAATGATACTTCTGTGCCAAAAAAAACATGTAAATATAACTTTTTTAAATTGGTCTACTGAAGCAGAACTAAAACTTTATCCCGATAGATTGCTTTTTGGTCGATCCATAGAACACTGCTATTTAAGTATATTCTAGCGCCAACAGAAAATTATTGAAATTAGAACAGTACATTATCTTTTCGTTCAGAATTCTTAGGGCTGGGGGGAATCTCTGAGGATTCTCTATTTATTACGCGAATGAGTTCTAGTTTTTGGATTATAGCTTCTCGCAGCCATAGATTCACTGTGCATAGCTTTAATTGCTTCACATATAATCGTACGAAGATTAAATCACCGACATCCATTTTACTTATCGACCAATTACCGAAACGCGACACCCAACACGGTTTAGCGGCACCAAAATACGGGATGCAAATTAATTTTAATGGTGCACATTGTCTTAGCCACTCTTTGTATGACAATGTAAATATTCTGCAATATCACAACCCAGTATGTGACGTATTAACGTTGTATGTTGTTGGACAGTCCTTCCCTGCCAACTTCCTATAACGCTATGATGTGCTACGCCTTCTTGTGTCGCTTGTATAGCGAGCGCAGCGTTGAGCTATATATACGAGCATGCCACGCGTGCTTTAATGACGTCACTGACCACGTATGCGCACGTAGCGTGTTTGTGGGTTGCATTGGACGTATTCACATGCATTTTCAGACAAAGTGTTTGCCGTGCTCGTGCCCAGCAATGGTACAGCAACATTAATTTAACGAAATTACCACGTGCCGTAGTCCCGTGACGTCTAAATTAAGCATCACACGAGAACTTTGACAGAATTCGCATGCCATATGGAGATGACACGTGAAAGCCAGTTGTAACACTACTTACTTACATTGATACTGTGATTTCAAATATAAGATCAAAAGGGATCGTGTTGATATGTTGACTCGATTTACAATTACAAGATACTAGCTGTTCCGGCGAACTTCGTACCGAATAAATTATTTTTAGCGCTTTTTTCATGTTTTAATATAATGTTTTTATGCTGCTATTTTCAGGGCGGAGACAAATTTAAAAAAAACAAAGATGACACAAAATCGACCCACCCGTTCTCGAGATATTATGGTGTATCTAACACAACTTTGTTTTATGTATATAGATTGTGGATATTATGCTCCTTGAGTAGAGCGGTCATGTGTTTGTTTGTGATCAACGTACAAAATTTAAATCAATGGAACCTCAGTAAGTAGAACAACACAATAAAATTTAGATCATGCTGAAAGATAAAGCTGGAAATTCTGTTGAACGGATATTTGCCTAAATTCGTCTATGATCACTTAATATTATCAAAAAATAAGGCATGTTTTTTATTACCTCCCCGTTTATCAATCCCGTCTTAACTGACAAGCAAAATCCTGCATGACGCGTCGAAAGCCCGTTAGTGCGATTATTGGGAAAATTCCAATTCACGTTTCATATCGTCCAATTACCGGGGAGATACGTCAGGAAGCTTTTAGCTGATTGGATGGTGTAAAGGGTTAGCGCGTCGTAGGAGCTGGGGTGCGGGAGGGCAGCGTTTGAGATAGAAACATTGTGAGATATACTGTAAGGACAGTTGTGTTTGTTGTAAATAAATAAATGTTGCTACATTGCAAAACCGGAATAGTTTAGCATTGCGGTTATCTACACGTTCAACATTAACTACATAATGAGTGAGGTTTTCCTTTAGCATTGTTTATTATTTCATAAACCACATTTATATTATTTCCATGGTTTTTCAAAGTCAATAACGGGAGCCGAGGTGGCAGTCTTTTCATATCGTTGGATTTAAATTATCTCACACCAAACGGGTGGTACTAAGGGGCTGGTGGCAATGACCGCCCGATTCTAACATATACTTATACTTAAAAATATATTTTGTATTTTTTAAAGGAATTCTCATGACTCGTGATTCAGATTCCAAGTAGGCAGAATGTAAGCACTCAGGTCCTTTAGTAAGTTAGTAAACTATGCGCTTGCACAATAGTGCGACGCGACAAAAACTGCGTAAATATACGTACCTGGCTACAATATTATTGATTTGTGTAAACTATATGTAAAGAGGTCACCGACCCCGATGCGATTGATGTCACAATAGACGTGACCTGTCTTAGTGCAGCGCAATAAGCAAGAAGTAAAGTAGTATATTTATTAATAGGATTATGTACGATTTAGAAATGCACTGCGAACCAGGACACGATTTTTTGACGCAGGTTAAATTAAATGGCGCTGGGTTGGCCGCATCTGCTGTATGTCTGAAGATGCTGGGTAAAAAGACGCAAAAGTAGATTCCCGAAATTGATACGACGACATTGCAGCAGACCTATTGGGGCATGGCGGGATGAACTGGACGTATACATAGAGGAGTAGCCCATCTAAAAAAATGAAGCCGGCGAGAAAGAGAAGGAGGGTTCTTAACCCAGCAGTAGAACATAACTATAATCATTTCGAAGAATTTGACTAAATAATTAAAAGATACGTAGGCATTAACAATTGACATAATTCTATTAAAGTAACAGAAGGGAGGCCTTGATGCATTCTTATGTTGATTTCTTTTTAATGCAATGTATGTACGTAGCGCTTGAGAAAAGGGTGGCAACCCGAAAAGCTATACTACACTGGACACACTGATGACGACAGGATTAACATGACATATATACTGGGTGTGAATTGCGTAAAAATAAGTAACAGTATTGTTATGTATACAAGTATCATTTCTCACACGTAAACAAAGACTTGCGTCGAGAACAGCTGTCACACGGTACCACCGATGCTACAGGGGACATTACTCCCAAGCCACTTAAGTCATATTTCGTTTGAACAGCACTGGTTGCGGGTCGTAGGAAACCTTGCCGGTAGAGCTAAGTATTGCCATGCGAAAAGGACTTAAAAGGAGCCCAGGCTCTAATGTCCACAAAACCTACAGAATGTGAGCTCAGACGAAGGTACCAAATAGGGTACCTATTTCTCCTGCATATGTGTTCTTTGTTGCCCGGTACTGTCGTAGTGTGCGAAGCAATCTTAAGGAGCCACCCAATAACCCTTGTTAAGGATGTTCCTAAGTCTTTAGATTGGGGTATCAAACCATTGATAACCATAGAAGGTTTAGAATATTCATCAACCAATCAAACCTACCCTACTATTACCCATTCTTTGGGTAGTATATTCATCAACTGGTAATTTAAGTAAACGGTTTAGATCATAGTTATTAAGATATAAAACCATATGCCAGTTGTTTGGCTGTATCACTTATGTATTGAATGAATTAAATATTGCAGTTACATAAATTGATATTGGTATTCTTGTATAACATAACTAGTTTTTATAATGTTTTAATCATCTAGGTAGGTACTATTAGTAAATTACATTATAAATCAATACATAAAGAGAAGATATATTATAGGAAGGCCAGTGCTTAAGTTATTAATTACAGAAATTAAAATTTTGGCTTCAAACCGATGTGGCAATTAACGTCTTAACACTGACTCTCATAATTTGTCAGTTATGATCAGAACTCGTGGTGTGTGGGGGAGTTATTACAAAAAGTGCACGTGGGTGGAACAATGTGGCACGCATTAGGGTCATATTGTGAATATTTAGAGAGTACATCGAATATATGTCTTAAATTTATGCAATTTTTCGTACAAATGTGATAGAGAATGATAAGAAATAATTGACCTAATTATTGGTTCTTTAAGATTCTACAAGACAGTTCTTGTTGCATGATCCTGCTGGTTGCGGCATTATATTGATGAGTGCGATTGTTTTATGATTATATTTGAGATAATTACTTATACTATGGCTGGAAAAATGCCTCCCTCCCCTTTCTTCACTCGTCTCTATTCTGGGCCAATACATTATGTATGGGCTGTAGTTCGTCCTACCAACTCCTTGTAGGTTTGTCGGATGTCGTTTGTTGTTTTCGGGATGCCAACCTAGTGTTTATTTTTCCCCAGTTTTGTCCATGTGCTAGATGTGTCCATAGTCTCCAGTCACATCGCATTCGGCATCTTCTTAATTAGTTGCAGACAGGGTTGATAAAATACATGTTTTTTTTATCTGTTAGATTTCATTAGGCCGGACTGTGCAAAGCTAAACGCGCTCGTTACGTGAAGTGCCCGGGCCCGCCTAGATGGAAAATAATATGGTACACCCCAACCTATATTTACTTGTCCTCAATGATAACAAAACCTATCACAATTCTGTCTAAATGGACAATGATACGTTATCATAAGGTGAATATTCAATAGTGTTATCACATATGGAATGTGTACGATTTCCGTTCTGATTACACAACCTTCGGCGACTGACAACAGTCCGGGTCTCAAGGTCATTTGTTACTTGATAACTGGTTAATAAGGTTAATGACATTGTGTGAAAATATACAAGAGTGATATGACAATGTACTGCTCTGTTGGTATTTGTTTTTACTTACAAAACTTTGGCAAATTGTATAGTATATATCCTATCACATTGATACAGCTGATACATTTGAATAGGATCTAGTATTAACCAATTACCACCATTGTCAAATGACATACTTAGTGGTCTTAGTCTCACGAACAAATATTTTGTTCATGACATGACATGTCTGAAGAATCACAATACATTCACACCATTTAGGTGTGTTATCAAACCAATGGTGTGAGCCCTTGAAAATATCTAAATTTTTAAGGAGGTTGTATATTGTATATGTATATAGGTGCCCCAATTAGTAGGCCTCTATAAACATGATTTGAGTTTGATACCTACTTCGTTTTTTGTAACCTGGGAAATACACGGATCCCTACGAATAGCCAATAAACTGTATCTCAAAATCAGAGGATTATAAACTTAGCTTAGCATAAAGATGGCTTATATGTATACCTGGAAAAAGAGTTAGAGTTAGTACTTTATTAACCAGCTACTCAAACCTGATTAGCCGTTCCAACATTGTTCTCACATACCCATAACAAGGTACTGACCAAAATATATAAGAACTTTTAAAAAAGAACAACCATGGAGTTTCTTGCCCGTTCTTCTCCATAGGAACGGAATTCCGAACAGGTGGTAAAGTTGTAGCTTCCCATTTTGTGATAATTTCAATAGTCAATTCATATGAACTGTACTTAATTGTTCACATGAATAAAAGATATTCTGATTCTGAGAGTAAACAATACATTTTGACCTGGGAAGTGGAATGGTTCCTTTCGGTGTGGTAAATAATCTTAAGTCCACACATAAAGAGTAGCGGATACAGCTAGTTTGTATTCATATTCTTTCTAACCAATGCAAATATTTCATTTGCAGCAAGAGTGGTTGGTTAAGAATTCATGTAGGTGTGAAAACAGGGTCATAACCTTTGCCACTAAATGTAAAGGTTGTAATTTAAAAGTAATACAAATATTTGCAGTAGATTATTGCATTTATTTATACAGTATGTTTGGTCATGGGCTAGCTATAATCTAGCAACAAGAACTAGACCTAATTTAATTCAAAAACTACTAAACAAGAGTTCAGGAGGGTGGAGGAATGCACTATGCCTTGATGCCTATTGGTATGGATTTGATTAACATGAATATAGTAGGTATTTTCATTAGTAGGTATTAGCATTCAAAATATGTAGACAATATTGACCAACTGAGAGCTTTTTTACATAAGGCCGGTTAATTGGTAACTTGTTCACATAACTCAAATTCCTACATACCTCAAATAACTTAAAAAATAACCAATAAAATTACATAAACATAAATGTTTACTATGAGTCTTCATGTAATTTTGTAACCTGAAATCCAATTTTATATCTTGGTTGTATTAGTAAATAAAAATGATGGTAGTTACCTAATGCTATCTACCAAAGGGGGGAGTACAAAATTTCACCCCGAGAAACACAAATGTTTTTGGTGATGAAATTCAATCTAGTTTGTGGTCTCTGATTATCGCTAACTAATGACACTGTATACTTACCAACATTCTGAAAAAGGTAGACAGGTTGTGTGTATATTGTTTTTTTTTTATTAATATTATAGTTATCCAACAAATGTGACATGATTTATATTTCATATCACCAATGGGAAGCGGCAGTTATATTTCAGCTTTCCAATTGGAAATTAAACGTCAAACAGGCATCATGGATATCTTTTAGTAATCATTTGTTCTTACAATTATAGTAGTTTCATACCTACCTACAAAGTTATGACATTTTAATAAGTACTTTTCTGTTCACTACTTCTTAAGCTATTAACTATTAGCTTTGATGGAGAATAATAAATTGTATGTTGGAAGATATAAATATGACCTAGATTTACAGTTTAGATATCTCCTATGCAATGTAAAATCCAGATGCCATAATACTACTAAGGCAAAAACAACATCAGTTAGCCAATCCAGAGATAGTTAGTTCTTCTATAAGCTAATATTAACTGTGTAACAACTAGACTCACCATTAGAACTCTTCAGATCTCTATGTATGAGCGACATGGGCGCCCCCACGTGCAGGTACGCCATGCCCTGCGCCACCTGGATCGCCCAGGCGACCAGAATGTCCGGACGGATCTTGCGTCCCGACAGCACTCGGTTCAGAGGGCCCCCGCGCGCGTACTCCATTACTAAACACAAGTTAGGCTCCTCCAAGCACACACCCTTCAACGAGACGATATTTTCATGCTGCAACACCCAAAACAGTCTCGCCTCTTGCAACACACTTTCCTTTATCACTTCGATGTCTTCGTTCGCGTCCTGTCGCGCCGCTTTCACGGCGACGACTTCGTCGTTCCAGTATCCCCGGTAAACTTTGCCAAATCCGCCCACCCCAATCACCTCCTCCAGCTTGAGCTCAGAGAAGGACACGCGGGGCGGCTCCACCGCCAGCGGGTCCTCCTCCGTCACGTATATCGCCGGGAATATGCCGACGCGATCGCCGATTTTGCCCGTCCACCAGCCCTCGTCGCCCGAGATGTTGGCGTCCTTCGACAGCACCTCGACGATCTCGCCGCGGCGCAGGGAGAGCTCATCTTCCCCTTGAGCGACATAGTCGTAGACGGCTGTGAAGAGAGCGAGCGGGCGATCGTTGTCGGCCGCCATGGCCGCGCGGCCGGCCGCAGGCCGCGGTGGCATCACCCCGGCCGCACCCCCATCTCGCCTCTCCTCCTCGCTCACGCGCCCCGACACTGCTGCAGCCGCCGCCCACTACAGCACATAACGCTACACACGACAAAACAACGCGTTTGGTTATGATCACCGTATTATTCCGCCATCTTTGTTTCTAACATCGATCATGGCGGTGTTGTGTCCGAGTGCGCACTAAAACAAACACTTGTGTGTTGGAACACGCGCGGCGATATGTTACGAGGAGATTCGAGGAGCGTCTTCGCTGCGATAAAGTTAATTATTTTCCATTCATCTATCACGTTATTTGATAGACGGACGAAATGACAACCATACCGTAACGAAGTCAGTGACAAACTGACATTTGGTGTTGCTATATTGGAAATAGTAAATAGCATCAACAATCGTTGCCAATGTTGAAAGAAAAAAATATAATTTTGTCTTTTTTGTTTTATTATAGTTTTGATCACTTTGAATTTGTTTTTATACATCTAGAATACTGTTTGAATAATAAATATTCTTAACTCATATTTTTCTGATCTAAAAATCATCATCTTATTACTAATTACATTGTCCAAAATATAACATATGATTTGTTATAGTAACTATATGATTCCACAGATGGCGGCACTTGTACAGAAGTACAATTTAATTAGCCAAGGAACTTTTACTTAATACCGCCATCTAGTGACAATGACAGAAACAATAATGTAATAACACAAATTGCACACCTATCAAGGCTGTTTATTGAATAAATTATCATCTTGAATTTATTTAGCTACATTGTTATTGAGAATCATAAATTAATTTTATGCTTTTTGATTATGACCGAATAGAGAATAGTAATAAAACTCAATAGGTATTGAATCATGATTTCAACTCTAATAGCATGAGGTCCCATGGTGTAATGGTTAGCACTCTGGACTTTGAATCCAGCGATCCGAGTTCAAATCTCGGTGGGACCTTCTCAGTTTATTTTGAATTTTTTGAATATCAAAATATTTTTGGGCCTCATTTATTTTTTACACGATTTTGTAAAATATAAAGCATGTTGATTGGTAATGTAGGTTCTTAACTTGTGAGATTTATAAGAGAAAGAGGAAAACAGCGATAGTCTGTGGGAGTCTGGAGGGATGCTGGGTAGGGAGCATTATTGATCGTGCGAAAATGGGATAGCCGCATTCATTCGCGGCGACCACCCAGCTCGCGGATGTGGGACCGGTTTTCAACCTCAAAAACACAATTATACGCCTTAAACACTACTCTAATAACCGAATAAATACATAAAAACAATTAATAAACAAATAAACAGTTGCAAAGTGTGTAATAACCGCCTGCGTTGACCGCCCAAACACTAGAAAGTGACATGTCACGGTAAAAACGTAAAAATCTGCCTGCAACTCGACAATACGCTTAAAAATCACGTGAAATAATTATGTTAATCTAAATATAAAGTGATATTATTTAATTTAAATGTCCGACCAGTGGTCTGTCTGCTGACAAGTGAGAATTAAAAAAAAATAATGGCCGATCTATTATCACCGGGGTAAATTTAAAAAAAGAATGTGGAAATTAATAAAAATGAATAGTTGTATGAAAAGTGGGCTGTGTTTGAAGTGGTGCTGGCGTAAACGCTGGCCAGAAATTAAAAAAATAATCGAGTCACGTGAAGGGGGCGTGGGAGCTCACACATAGCCATCTCTTAAACCTACATGACACATTAAATAATTAACAATCAAGATGAATTCATTCAACGCGCCAACCACACAAATAAATACAATAGATAAAATGACAACTGTGAAATGCAAATCTGTCGATTTAGAGGGATATGTTATAATTGTAGTGCAGACCAAAGATAATAAAGTCAAATTATACGGTAAGTTATTTTTTTTTAAATAAACAAATAAAAGAGACGCCTTTACTATTTGAAAACGTAGAGGTGTAACTAGACGAGTTGAACGCTCCGTGACACAAAGCATAATTCTTTACTAAGTAGAGTTTAATTTTCTATATAACAAGATATGTAATGAGTAACTACCGCAAAGCAATCTATACACCTCTCCAAACAAAAGGAAGCTACTTAATTTATTATTTACAGTAAACAAGGCACTCTCTGAAATTGATTCACCGATCTAGGACGCGCCTTGAAGCGCAATGGACGAGCGTAAATACAAGTAATATTTTTACTTAGTAGATTTTTTTATGAAATTTAAAACTGAACTTTAAGTACCTAACTTAATTTAAGATATTCACATTGGCTGACCGTAGTATAAATATACAAAAACAATTGAAGTCACACATCGCGAAGAAGCCGGCACGTCCATTGAAAAGTCGTGTGAAGTTCGCCAAACCGTACTGAGCTAACGGCTACTGGTGGTAACTGGTATGGCCTAAATCAGGGGTTCCCAAACTTATTTTGTCTACTGCCCACTTTGAGAATGAATTATTTTTTAGCGCCACCATTTCTTCACCTACTTAAAAACCACTATAACTTGAAATTAAATTAATTATTGTAAGCCTCTACACAACGCCCCCATTTTTTTTCTGGATCTCTTACCCCTCTCTTACCCCTTTCGGCCTGGAGCGCCCACAAGGGGGCGTTATCGCCCACTTTGGAAATAGCTGGGCCTAAATCGTCATCATATTGAGGAGGAATATGCCGGTATAATAGCAATAGGCTCCCCCCTAGTATTGTTTTTCTAAAGCATATTTCCCTCCAGGGTCGCCTTCAGCTGGGAACTGGGACAACTTGGAGCTGGCGGACGAGATTATGGACGTTAACGAAACGAAGCTTGAAGACATGTCCAGGACTGAGGTGCTCGGGCATATACATGAGGTAAGCAAGCAGTTACAATGAAAATTAACTTGAAGGCTACATGATATAGGCTGGTAGTTAGTACTTTGTTCTTGACCTGCTGCTAAAGTCTGATTAGCCGTTCCTACATTGTTCTCACATAAAGTATAACAATGTATTGCTCAAAAATGTAAAATATCTTTTTAAAAAAAGAGCAACCATGGAGTTTCCTGCCCGTTCTTCTCCATAAGAACGGCATTCCGAACGGGTGGTAAAGTAGTAGCATTATATTACAACATAGCCTTATAATAATGTTTCTGTCTATTGCAGTGCATCTCCTCGTGCGTCATCAAACTGCGAGTTAAGAGACGGAGTGAGACCAAGCTATGTAAGTACATAAGTATTATATATGTGCAAGTGGCTTCTTAACGAAAACTGATACCATGGATTCAGCTCAGGGGTTCCCAAACTTATTTTGTCTACTGCCCACTTTGAGAATGAATTATTTTTCAGCGCCCCCAATTTTTTCACCTACTTAAAAACCACTATAATTTCAAATTAAATTAATTATTGTAAGCATCTACATAACGCCTCCATTTTTTTTCTGGGTCTTTTACCGCCCCCCTTTAGGCCTGCAGCGCCCACAAGGGGGCGTTCGCCCACTTTGGGCAAGGCTGATTCAGCTCATCATTCTGGACCCCCCACTGTTGGAATTTTCCATCAATCTTTCCTAGACTTTTACGCATTTTATGCAGTATTTTTAAATTCATTTCAGCATAAAGACAATAGAAGTCTATCTCAACGTGATTTTTATACAATAAACCATAAGTACTAATTAAGATCTAAAACTCCAATGTAAATTAAAACTAGGTATACGCTCGAGCGCGACTCGCTTCGCACGAGACTGGTATCGCGCGGAGCGTTGTCGTGTGATCACGTGGCTTACGATACATTGCGCGCTAAAAAAATACAACATTTGTAACCCATGAGTTAATTCTATAATTTTATTATTGGAATTAAGTTTAACCTTCACCTGAAGTTTTCGTTCCCGTGCCCCTTACAGCCTGTATACCGAAAGTAAAATGTAACACAGCCTGTAACATTGAAACTAGAGCTAAACAGAACGCAGTCCACTGAGCTAGTCCAGTACGGGTTTGCAAACCAGTCCGCGGACGGCATCTTTGTTACGTGGCACAGATAACTCAAATGACTAATACAATATACTAAGTAGCTAGCTGTATGTAGAGGAGAGAGGACAGGTCTCCTGACTAGGTGCAGTATTTTTTTGTCTCCCGCTTTGCAATGGAGGTGGACAAGGTTTTTGTGAACTTCAATTAATTTGTTTGCGGGTTCCAAGACCACGTCGGCGTCTCCTCGGTGTCACCTCGGCTACTTCGTCCTCTTCCTCGGCGTCACCGCTGTGGATCCTGGCTTATACATGAGTAACAGCAATGGGAGTGATTTGCGGGCCTAGTTAAAAAAAAAATATTATGTTTAAATAAGGAACACTATATAAATAAGTAGGTACACCAACTCAGATTGAGGACCAATATTTTTTTTGGTTCTAGTTTTTAGGGTTTCTTAGTTCTAGCTTTTGGGGTTTCTTTTTTCTAGCCTTTGGAGTTTAGGGCAATTGGAATCTTCTTCCAGCTTACCCTGGATACGGCGGATGATATTTACACGCGACTGTTATCACCCCTAACAATAGGGTGACTAGGAACTCCTATAATATCTGGATAAAAAAGTCAGTCAGTCTTAATTATTTGTACGAATTTTTTCGTCTGCATCTGGACATGCTTTGCCAATTTTGTCCTCACATTTAGTTGTTGCTTGCGGTCCCATCTACGCAGAAAGTGCTCACAGTGTCTCGAGGTCTTGCAATGGTGCGCTTGCTTTTAGATTTAATTATATTAATTACTGGATCCCAAGTCGGTGGTAGCACCCAGCCATCATCAATATGACAAACGCTGATATTTAACGGAGTTTTATTTACTTTTAATTAAAATAAATACAGGTAAGTATACGATGATAATTTAGGTAGGTATTACAGGAGAGTTAGGCAAGTAACAATAGGGTTAGACAACTTGGCAAATGTATGGAAATCTATTCCGGACACTTGTCACCGCGTACTTGCCGAGCTGTTTATATGAAGGCACTTGCTACTTGTAACTTGGGTTATTTCCTCGGGCAAACCGAGTATAATGGCTAAATTGAGAGTTAAATAAATTAAAAAAAAATTGGTACATTCTTATGTGTGATTTTCAATTTATTTACGTAAGAAAGTATTATTGAATTTTCTTATATAGGTACAGTCGCGTACTTTAATTTGGGACACATTTAAGGTTTAATATATTACAGCAAACTTATACCATAAGTGGTACTATTTTGACTGACGTTACTAGGAGCAAATGCTCTTGGATATGACGATACACAGATACATATACGACCTTATTGCATTATAAGTATCATGGAATGTATTAAGGAATTGGATCCCATATTAATTTCCTATATTAATTGAAATAAAACAAATTTTGCGGATTCTATAACGTTTATTTTATGTTTTACGACCACCCGTGCAGTCCTCCCGTGACTATGGTTGCTGTAAAGCAGCCGAAACATCGGGAACATAAAACATAAAAATAAACGCGATAAAATCCGCAATTTTTTTTTAATTTCAATGTGTAGTATTCGCGTAAATATAAAATTCCTAAATATTTAATTAAATCCCGCAACCAATCAACAGCATATAAGCAAGATTTTTACCTTTAGAAAGCGAAACCACCATTTCCTAATGTATTCCGTACAAACTCTACGCCTCCACCTATATTGTTTTTCGTCAGTAATACGATTACAGCCGGTCAGAAAGGCTTCTCCAGCTCTACCAATACAATGCCATGTTCAAACGAATTTACACCCTTTTTTGCTATACACTAAAGTTCAAACTCGTATGCTATGACAGCAACATTATTTTCAGTACGTCATCCCAAGCCCGGTTTGTGCTTGCAAAACGGGTGATGGCTTGATGTGACAGAGTTCTAATTCCGCTGAATATTGACTCAGATGGAACCGTGTTGCGTTGGGCAGTGTAACTGTATTGTACGGTCGTGTTTTTGATCGCGCTAGCAGCGTTTTCGCTCGGACATGGCAGCCTATGAGGTTATATTTTCAGTGTTGCCTGGTTTTAATTTTTACCATAATTATGGTTCAAAACGACTCCATATGCTTGAAATATTATACATATATTAGAATTTCTGTCTCGGTCCATTTGACGTATCAGATTCTTATTGGTATTATATAAATAAGTAAATATGAGGGATGAAATAAATAAATAACGCAAGAAGACACACAGACTGTACGGTTTTAAACTAAGCAACGCTTTTTATATGGAAACCGTACATTATACTGTGGGCGATTCTAATAAAATCCAGAATAGTGCAAATTAAAAACATTTCCGAATTTCCAGGTGGGAATCGAATCTGCAACGGCTCAAACTAATAACGATTTGCCCGGCCTTAACTAACCAACTAAGTGCAAGTTATTACCATAAAACTATAATTCCATAGAGTTAAATAAATGTATGCATGTTACAGAGCAGCCATTACATAGCTCATTACACACTGATTATACTAACGCTCTATGATAGAGTCTAAGAAGAGTCGTTGTAGTTAGCTGAAGAACGGGGTTAGGCATCTATAAGATGTAGCTATAGGTACCTGCGATACTGCCATTAAGAATGGCCTATAGCACTCAATGAACATAATTTATATTTTAAAAACGACGTATGAAATTTCTATCTTAACATGGTGATTACACCGGCGCTAAAGAAGCCCAGGTTCCAGGCTTAGTATAGTATAACCTGTCTGAATCACCCTGTATCTTGTAGATTGCTAACCAAAATTGACACTTGTTGTATAAGAGTTAAGTTCTTTTATAAAGGGTATGGCATTGCTATCGTGGAACATTTACTTTGTCTCCATGAAACAAAACTAATTTTAAGGCATTTATCGCGTTTACTATAAAATCTTTAAAATTAGTTTTATTTCAATAAATAGTAGTCGCGTTAATATAAGAAATCAATACCTACTTTGTATATTATAAACAATGTAATATCCAAAACTAAAACTCTAATAGGCTGTCGATTCTAATAGGCACGCTATTAGTAATTGCCTCCATGACTCACTCAAGGTAAATTCCACCATCGAACAGGGCAACACAACGCGTCAAACCACAGAGCACCACAGAGCGAGGGAGAGGGAAACAAGTTCGCGCTCGACCGCAAGCCTTACGTGTTACAAGAAACTGTTTGATACATTAAATATTATTTTATCAACAATTATGTGTTTGAAGCCATCTGTAAGGATTGTTTTAAGTATACAGTGCAGTTGGTGGTGTCAGTGAGGTAGCTAGTGAGTGAACGAGTACGCAGGTTGCCAGAGGTGAGTGAACTGGCCGCAGTATCGAGACTCTTGCTTGCCCTTTCTGCCTGGATTCTGGATGTAGACTTTTTTTTTCATTTTTCAAAGAGGCCTTCTTTGCTCGGTAAGTTTTTTTTTTTATAAAGTTTCAGTTAAAACAATATTGCTAGAGTCGTGTTCTAATTATGATACAATTTATAATTAACTTCATGCCACGTCATTTTGAGGGTAAGCACAGGGAGTTGAGTGTCATTATTTCGGGTGTAAATGCGTTCGTTGAGCAATTGGCTCTACGAATTAACAGTTTTGTTGTATTGCGAAAAATAATGTATTTATAGTTAAGTAATTAAGTCTCTATCTTAATTAATGAAGTTGATCACAAACGTGATTGGAAGGTGCTAGAATACTTGCTGACTATATAAAAAAATAAACTATTTTATTTAGTGACATGCTTTAGTGCGTCGTAATGTCCAACAACTAAATACTTTGCAATTTGTTAATTAATCTCATTGCTTAGTTTCCCATCGGAATTTCACGTGGGTGCTTACGTCACAGCAAAAAACTTGGTTCTGTCAAAATAACTATTATTCATTCCCATTACGTCCGCTAGTACAACCTTAAATAATTTACATGATACACTCAAAATCTTCATTTCCTAAATGGACTTACTGCATTGATGTGAAATGTGTAGGTTTTGCCCGTTACTCCGGCTCCGATGCTAGCGTAACAATAATAGCCTATTATAATCAAACCATAAACTATCAAATAGTGAAAAATATTTCTAATTCAGTCCAGTAGATTATTAGTGATGCCTGAATAAGCGGACACACGAGCAAGAATTCTAAAACACTGGTTTGAATTCAGAGACGTGCAAATAGCTTTTTTTTAATATCATTTCACAGAAACATTAACAGTTTTTGTCATTTACCAAATACCTAGGACATGACATTGCTCACTGGGTATACGAGCATCACCATATTATCTATCTCGACAGTTTGGGAGTTCTCTTCACACACGTACACCTACAGGTATTTTTAAAGACACTTACATATCCCGTAACATCAAAGAATACACATTTAAATATACATTAATAACATGACAAGAACATAACGATACAGTTGCCTGTCTGTCTGTAACCAACGGTACTATTGAGCTGCATGCCATCAGAATGTAGCTCTGCTTACCATGTAAGGAAAATGAGCGCAATAGACAAACGATTGGTAAGTACTATTATAACCCTTAATAACGATATGCTTTGAAATAAAACGAATTATACGGATTTTTTCGGTCATAAAATAAACGCGATAAAATCCGCTAAATTAGTTTTATTTCAATGTGTAGTATTCGCGTAAATATGAGAAATCAAAACGATATGCTTTTTCCACATCTATTAAGAGCTAAACCGTATAATGGGTAGTTATTTTCATTTTGGTTTAAGCAGCCCTAAGATTGGGGTTCCTTATTACATGGAAATATACCTAAGGAAATATATTTTAGGATATGGCAAGAATACCTACAATAGATAAGTCAGCTGACATAGTTGAGTCATTTTTATCATAGGATACACACCTTTCTTATCATAGGATTTTACTAAAATTGTCAAAAGTGGCAATTACAATTTCCATTTAATTATATGTCCATTGTGTTAAAAGAATTGAGGCCCAGGTCTCCCCACAAAATCTTCATGGAAGCTGGACTTTATGCCATAGTATGGATTTTGGTTTTCAGTGAATCCATGACCCAATGAATCACTATACTTCGGAGAGCGTATTCTAACATGAATAAGAGTTAGTGTCTGAATAAATCGGAGCTGGTATCTGTTCTATCCCTCACGATACAAATAGTCAAGTAGGTCTCCAGATCCAATCCAATTAGTGAATTAGATCTCGAAAGGCAAACGGCAGTTTCTCGGGGTTAAATATTCTTAATTCAGTCTCAAATATGAACAGTTGCTAGTAAAGCAATATTGAGTCTAATAAAACTTGAAAAAGGTCACGTAGAAAAGAACTACAGTTTTAAAACATTGCATTTTAATCCCATATCACATACAGATAAATTAAGGAGCATGTATACCTATATGTGGACTGTACAACACACTCGGAACGAGAATTAAAAAATATTAACAATCGGCATTGCAAAAAACCGGATAACCTTGGCTGGGGAAGCAAGTCATGAGCACGTCACAACACACTAGCCGCTATGTGTGTATCAGTAAATAAGGAAACATTGCACCAATTGTAGCGATGCTATGTTATTGGCGTTGCGTAAAACCGAAGGTAATATAGGTACTTACAATGAAATTATACCAACCAACAACTATTTGTAAGTACAGTGATGAATGTACTTACAAACTGGTTTTCCATTTTGTTAAACATAAACAGGCCCTAGTTTAAATGCCGCAAGGCTTTTATTTAATAAAAAAGATGCCCTTTTAATGTGCTACCATGTTGGATACGGACCTCCCCACAGTGCGAGCGAGTTAAGGCCATAGTCCACCACGGTGGCCCAGTGCGATTGGCGGACTTCACACGTCATTCGAGGGGTTCTCTCAGATATGCTGGCTTTTTCGCGATGTTTATCTTCACTGTTTAGCAAGTGATAGTAATGGATGGAAATGAGATTTGCACATGAAATCTAAAAATCCCAGAGGTGGGAGCCGGGGTGTACCTGCTATCCTCGATACCGAGGCGTGCGTTCTACCAACTTGGGTATGCCTTACAGATTGTAAGGACAGACAGAAGGATAAACAGTTCCAACAACTGACCTAGCTATTAAAGTAGTTCCACCAGTTTAGTTTCGGAGGGCAGGCGAAAGTTATGGAATGTGGAGGTTGTAAAAATCAGCCAAATGAAATAGGTCCTAACTACTTTTTTCAAGATAGAGCCTGGTAGGAAGGGCGTAACACAGATTTGTCCGACCCACAGCATACATGCCTGTTCAATAATATTCTAGTAAGATTCCATTAAGTCCTCTTTCAGACATATTGTTTTAAAACAATGGCGAGTAACGGTTGCGTGAAGAATTGGTGCTGTTAATGACAGCGCACAAGCGATCGCACCGTTACGTCATCCGAGCACGCACGCGGCTATTATTTTGTTAGAGTTCCCATCCCATCTATGTCTCGTAGTATGTACTGCTGGCTACATAAGCCTTTTGCTTTTGATGCCAAGTATTCTAACTGTAGAGGCTGCATCGTAATATTCCAAAATTGCCCTAATCTAACCTTACTACTTTAAAGTACTAACAGGCACTTGTCTTATTTGACTCGTGGAACGATGGTGAAGTATTTGCATTCTCTGCCAAAGAGTCGACCCATTTGTGATGTGTACATTTTGATGGAAATAAGATATTTCAAGTCAATTAGTGCTGACAGCCGTTGGAGTGATCAAATTCAGCAATGGACAATCATAAGCTGAAGATGAGTAAGTAGGTATCACGTCAGTGGTGCTTAGAATTTTAGGTTATAATAGAACTATGTGTTTCTGCGCGTGTTGCATTAGATCTATCTGTGACTCAGGCTCGTGCGTCGGCGTTGACAAGCGCACGTAATACGACGCAAATGGTTGGTTAAATGGTAGGGATTATCATGTTTCCAACAATAGCTACGATTAGATTCGTGTAATTGGAATTTAGAATTCATTGATGGTATTTCGTTTGTTTGATTTAGTGTTTAAATAATGTTTAATTCGATTCTTTTAGATAATGTTTTGTCCTTTAATCCTTCCTGTACTTTATAGTACCATAAAAATAAGGTAATACCACCATATGGTACGTCAATAAATCAACTCGACTAGTGCAAGCAATTAGCCGAATGCATAGCCCGGCATTAAATACAAATTTATTGCGTAGTTTTTACAATAATTGCAATATTGAGGGGCTAAAACTACCTACTAACTTCTTAAAGGATAATAGAAATGTTTCTACATTTGGTACCAAGAAACCCAATATATCTTATTGATAGAACTAAGCGATACTTGGCGGAAATCCATTGTTAAACAAATGGGGGAAGAGGAACCCACCACTGACCCTCGGCTTGTCAACTTTTCCAATTATAAACCATACAAGTTGATCGAAAAAAGAAGTCCTCCAAGATGTCAGTTGAGAAACTGTCTGTCCGAGTGTCGGGACCCCAATTAAAATGCAATTCTCCGCGAAACGATGCGGAACTAAAAAAGTATTCGACACGTGTTTCGCCTCCAAACGAGGCATCCTCAAGACGGCTAGGCTACGAATGAGCCCAGTCGTCAAATTTAATTAAATAATAAAGCCCTGATTATTTGTTAAATGATTAAATCGCTCTAGCAACTATTGAACACCCCCCAATTGGGGTTTTATGGGACCAGACCCGCCACAGCCGTTACTTCTGTCCTATCAGCCAGGATCTGCAACGAAAACGCTGAGATTTGACTCTCACCGCGTCCCGGGGAAAGGCTAATCTTCTTGGAACCTGCAACGAAATGAGTCAAAAGGAAAATAGTAGGACTTAAAATAGTAAACTATGCACTCTGTATTCGGGTTGCGAAGTATTTAATAAAGTCAATCTCTTGTACAGATCATATTGAAAAAATTCTGTTTAATCTTTGGGAAATCCTACCTTCAACTGTTTTTCATTCCCGCCTAAAAGATGAGTTCAAAGGCATAACTTCCAGTCAGTTTTCCCAATGGAATTATAACGTGACAATGTTAAACAACAACTGGCCTGACAGCCGTAATAAGTTTACAAGCCCACGATCCCTTATGGTGTTGTAATGGGACTAAGAGTTTCCAGATAGTTTTGCGAAACAATCCGGAACTATTCATTGTGACGGTATTTGATTTGTTTGTATAAACAGATAAGTACCTATTGAGTAATCGACTTTGGACTCATTTTATTTTCCGTAGTACTAGAAATTTATGCAAGGTTTGTTTATTTATTATTTAATGGTGAGTCAACAATTTAAAGGTTTATTATTAATTTGATATCTTTCTGCTTAAACATGGTTGTATTTTTTTTTGGGTAAATATCATTTGATTATTTGAAGGTTTCTGATAATTTTAAAGTAAAAGTGATTTTCTTAATTGCTGGTAGCATTTTATTTGATCCTGCATACATGATATTTTTGTAATTTACGTGTTATTTATTTTATTTGTTATGTATTTTTGGAATGCGTCAAAGGTTGCTTCGTTTGTTTTTGACTGACTTATGTCAGGTTGTAGGGATCTATGTTTACGTTTTTGAGCATAAGGTTTCGTATTGTTGTCTTGTTTTTTTTTTAATTATAGGCAGTCTTTCAGTAGGTGGTCTATGGTTTGTTCCTCAATATCGTCGCAAGTGTTTTATCAATTCTATGTAGTCCGTACTTACCTAAGTAGCATTTTGATTTTATAAAAAATACGGCTAACTATAAAGTCGATGTGGATTAAGAACTTATTAGATTATTATTCTACAGCCTGGTAATAAAGCAGAATCTGATCTACCGAGGTAATTGTAGATAGTCGTACAATGTCTATCAAGTACCATTAAAGCTATAGAACACTCCAGTTATCTAGATTTGCTGCAGCATTATAAACATTTCAAAGCCATCATCAAACAAAACTGGCATCTGTTTCATAAGAACTAAACTTCAAATTCGTTCATAACTTCTAATGATGATGTATCTCCTATCTTTGACATCAGAAAGCTAATACAAAAACATTGTAAAACCAACTTTTTACGTGAGAACAATAGGGTTAAAAATTGAATGTGACGTGGAACTGGTCACTTACTCTAAGTGCGGAACCAGTTTTTAATACACATTCCAGTTTAAATGGATATAATGAACGGTACTTATTATATGTAGCTATGATGGTCTGCAGTGAACAGACATCCTAGTTCAAGAGACTGGTTTTTTTACCCTAAGACAAGTTCAAAGACTCGATTATTATATTATCATGCCGCTGGATACTCAAATGCTACTCAAGAGTCTGCGCAAGAGTCTGACCCTTAGGAAACACTGAAATAAATTCCCTACAATGTTAGCCAAGTTGCACTCGCTATCAAACGTAGAGCCAATAAAATCCGCTCTACATAATTTGTGTGCGATTTCACGTCGAGAGGTTTACGATCATCCGTAATTGAGGATAAACTATTTCCTGGAGGGACGTCAGATTGGGTGAGACTGCTTACTATGTGTTTCTACCGAAGTTATCTTAAACAATTTAAAATCGATATTGGAAGTTGATTCGGTACCGGTCCGACGTCGATGATCCTTCCGAAGAGCTGTCAAAGGGCTATTTAAAATAGCGGCCAGATGACAGATCAGTCAGCCAAGAGAGAATTTCTTACCTTAAAATAAGAATTACCTTTGCTAATATTTACAAAAAGTGTAAAAAATTTGGCCCATGCGGTAGCGTACCTTGAAATTGAACCTAAAGAAATAAAGCCTGAAACCATTTGGCGTATTCTTTACAGCAATGGGCTTCTCGGGGGACGCATATTTCTCATTTTTACGGTTCGATCCGCTGTGAAAGCTATTTCTCGTTGCGGGGCATAGTGAGTAAGAGCTTAGCGGTCCCAAGAGGTCCGTCCTTTATGGAAAAGTAGCTCCAGGAAGGCTTAGGCACATATTTTTGAGAAGAAGAATGATTGGTCATCTGGTGTTATAGTAGTCCCACTAGTTGTGTGTTGGATAGCAGACGGTAGACCGTCCAAGTGAATATCAGTAATCAGCCAATTCATAGTAGTTTGGCAGCCAGCCCCATTGGGAGTCTGGGGAACCCTTTCATCTTCCGAGATTTTTTTCTTAATATATAGTCTGTGTTATTCACTTATTACTACTAATTTCTGCCCGCGGCTACGCCTGTAGTAAACATAGACTATAGCACTCAGGGGTAATGTACCTATGTCTTATTAGTGAAATAATTTTCTGAATTGGATTAGTAGAGTTTGTGACTTTGTGTGGATGTGCCAAACACACCAACTAACAAACTGTACCTATTTATAATCTATATATAAAACAACATCGTATTAATCACACCATTTAATAGTCAAGAACGGTCGATGTTTATTATCTTTGATTTTTGGATCTTGTATCCGCCCCGAATAGCAGAATACCTATTAAAACATGTTAAAAATGTTATATCTAAAACATTTGATTCTGACACGGTACGAAGTCCGCCTGGACAGCTTATATTAGTATATTATGTATAGTATATTAGTATATATCGTAGTACTTACCACGATCCAATGTTTATAACAATACATAGCAATAGTACCAACCGAAGAATGTTATTCTGTGTTACCAACAATGGTTGCACAAACTCTGACGCATCACATAGCGCAGCTATCCACTCTGAGAACACTGGGTTGCCGATGGAATATTAATTACAACATTATAGTATAAGCAAATTGATCAACGTACCTATAGACTTGAATACACGTGGGGTTTAATAAATGTTGATTTTTATTGGATCAGAATCGGAATATTTTTTATTCACGTAGACCATTAAGTACAGTACTTATGCATCGTCAAAAGTTACAAATTACTATGCTACTACTTTACTGCCGAATGCCGTTGCTATGGGGAAGAACGGCCAAGAAATTCCATGGTTGCTCTTTTTTTTTAAAGTACTTTTACATTTTTGAGCAATATATTGTTATAGGTATGTGAGAACAATGTAGGAACGGCTAGATCTACGATGGAATGTGTATACCTCGACTAGAATTAGCACTCGCGTAGGTAAGGCAAATTATATGGGCCTAGCTTCGGTGGGTCAGTGGGGGCATTTGCCTGCCCAGGCTTCCAGAATCAAGTGGTCAAGCGAAAAATCAATTAAATGGTCAGGAAATTATTGTGACTTTTTAATTCTGAGGTATAATCTCATTTCTGTTAGTTCGAATGAATGTTGTTAGAGACGCTGTGTCAGGCCAAGACCAGGTGTACGGATGTAACAGACTGGGTTGATCTCATCACGGTGTTGCTTTTGGGAAACACTAGAGGAATAATATATCCTCCTTAAAGATTGCCTCAAAGCTAGCGCTCGAAAATTCTTTGCCTTTGGCCCATCGTAAACCGAATCCTGCTCGTGACCCATTATGTTTTGATACGTGGTGTTGCAGTTCCAATATAAATACCCAACTCTTGTGTAATGACTGTTTTTGCAGCCTGAAAGAGATTTAGTGTTTATGTTTCGCCTCTGGTTTTATTTCGTGGTACGTTATTCGTTTTTAGATAGCCATATTTTATGATTTTCTTTTCATAACTGGAAAAAAAAATGTACTAACTATATTATAGTGTGTTATGTATATCATGAGTGTCTACTCATAATATACATAACACAATAACGTACCTTTAAGGTAACGTTAGATTGTAGCTGGGGACAGAAGACAATTTAACACGAAGCAAGTCTATAATTATAATTGTATAGTCTATTAAAATTCTATAAAACGAGTCGATTGATGAGAAGAAAATTATTTTTTCAATTTATATTGGGGCTAGTTTTCATGCTGTTTCTATGCTAATTACATATATTTACACTGAGTGACTGCGGTTTGGCCTTCGAGAACCTATTATGGGCTTACCGTTGACTATTCACACAAGTCATCTTCTGCTAAACTTGTGGTAGAATGAAGTTAAAATAATTAATGCCATAACAAATGAAATCTAGAAGAATTTTATTTCAGGAACGGTAATAAATTATTAGTAACAATGAAATCGGTTTTAGGTTAAGGCATTATTGTTATAGAAGGTGTAACGGGTATAACATTAGATTATAAAGATAACATTATTAAAGAAATAAATTAAATTATTAGACATTTAAGAATGACATCCTGTAGTGATTGCATGGCCAAACGAAAAATAAAAATTAACCAAGGCCAACCAGTAGGGTTGGTCATGGTTGAAAAATCAAACCTCATTTACACATTTATTTTATACATCGATCGGCGTGATCGTTATGACATACGCTTTCAACCCTATCGTTCGTAACAAAAAGTGATACCATGGATTCACCTCATGATTCTAGACCCCCCAGAGTTGGATTTTTATGTTGATCTTTTCATGAATTATACGCATTTCTTTCAGTATTTTTAAATTGTTTTTAGCATGGAGTCTTAGTCTTAGTCTTAGTCTTTTTTAACGTGATGATAAATAACATTGGTGTGTTTGTCTCGCGTTTTAATGTATGTTATTATGATTGTCCCCAGTATCGGACATCGGGCACAACATCATCCAGGATGCGTTCCTCATCGCTGTCGAGGAGCAGGCGCGCCAGCGCTTGCAGCGGCTGTCAGCGCTCAAGCGCATCACGCCCGTTGACATGTCCAAGCTGTCTGTAGAGGTTAGTATCACCACACTATAATAATACTAGCACTTTTTTATGGCCCACTGTTGGGCACGGGCCTCGCTTCAATGCGATGGGGATTTGGATGGGAAGTCCACCACGCTGTCCCAGTGCGGATTGGTAAACTTCGCACGTCCCTTGAGGGGTTCTCTCAGACATGCAGGTTTCCTCAAGATGTTGTCCTTCCCTGTTTAACACGTGAAAATCACAGTTGACAATGAGATTCGCACATGAAATCCAGAAATCCCAGAGGTGCGAGCCGGGGCTCTTACCAGCGATCATCGGTACAGACGCAAGCGTTCTACCAACTTGGCTATTAATGCGTTACCTACACAATACCCACTCGTAATAGAACTCCTTCGGTGCCAATTGACTCTTAATAATAGTCAAGACAAGTCACAAACACAATATGGGCCATCCACGCGCCAAGGCAGGCACACCCACCTGAGCCATGTTGCATAATGTGAGGGGATTTAATTATAGTCCAAAGTAGAAAGCGCTTGCAGAGTTATAAGGTTCAAGATGGATTCGGCATGCGCACAGTCGCCATCTTTGCTCATTTTATTTAATGCGACCAGTAGTACTATTCTGTAGCGACAATCTCATATCTCACGGGTGAGTCCGAAAGTGAATTGTAAAATTTTAATACAAATCTAACATTTCACCATTTCATCTCATCACACGCGCGTTTGAGAAATGAGATGAAAATTATATAACTCACTTTCAGACTCACGCGTGAGATATGAGATTGGCGTTACAGAATAGCACTACTGTAGTCTAAGTTCATATGCGCCGTGTTCGTGTGAGAGAAACAAGACGGTTCAAGTAATAAAAAAACATTCATTTTATTCACTTCACTACATTATTCATTTATTCTTACAAACTACCTTTGAATATATAGGCAACTTATTTAGTTAACCGACGTGATACCACTTAGTATATTACGAACTATTTGACCAACGTTGTGCAACTCACCTATTATTCACTCCCAAATAAAGTTGTCAATATCCATTGTACAAACGTTAATATCCTCTGCAACAGTACATCCTGGTGTCGACTGTACCTACCGTGTTTCATTAAACATCAGAGAGGATTCATTGTATACAACAGTTGTGTATAGCAGATAGGTACATTCGCAACGACAATGGTTGCACGCCGCACCCCGCATTCAGTCGAGTCAATGCAAACCTCACTTCAGAGGCTTGAGACGCTCCTGCGTGGGCCATGCTATGAGTGAGAGCGGGGCTAATCCTGCAACGAAAATATTTTGAGACTTCCGTACTTAGGTTGTAAGGATCAAATTCCCAAAAATATTTGTAAGTTATTTGAATTTCACAAAGTGCACCGGACATTGTAACAAGTTTGCATTCTTTTATTTTCTATTTTCGACACAGAAGCCGAATCCGATAATGTTGGAATTGTTTCTATCTGTCCGTTCGCGCATCACGGAAAAGTACTAGATTATTTTTTATGAAGCATCATATGATAATAGAGTATCTAGATTCTAGCCTGGGCAATAGACGAGCTCCTGTGTGACATCCAAAATCTTTGTAACAAATTTTACCGCGTGTATTTTTCTTAAACGTGTTATAACAAGTTCTAGACAAAACAATGCCTCGGAAAATTTACGAGTTCCTCAGTATAGCCCAAATTGGGAGAGGCTTAATATTAGGTATAAGTAAATAAATGAATTCGCTTCCAACTTGCCCCACCCTGTTTGTTGCTTCGGCTCCGGTTGTTAGTTCCATTCGTAGCTAGAGCACACTTAATTCTCCGCCGCACCGCGCCGTTTCAAATTTCAATATCATTTCCTTTAATGCAGGTGAAATGCTTTCATCAACTGCTTCAGGTTTCGGATAAGAGTAATCTTAGATGAACGGAGGGGTGTACACTTTGCAATAAGTATAGCTAGGCATGTTTGTAATTACTATTATACAGGCTGTAAGTTGCTTCGTACCGAAAACTGATACCGTGGATTGGTCACGTGTCTGGTCCTCCCAGAGTTGAAAATTTCCTTCGATCTTTTCATGTTTATTCAGTATTTTTAAATTGATTCTAACATGAAATCATAATAGAAGTCTATTTCAACGTGATTTTAAATAAAAAAATACCATATTTACTCAAATAGACCCAAAACACAGTGTACATTAAAACTCGATAAGCTCGAGCGCTCTTGTCACTAGCACGTCTCGGGTATCGCGTGGAGCGATGTGTTGTGATCGCGTTGTTTACGATACAAAAAATTTGTAACCCATGACTTTCGATAAAAATGATTTCTATAATTTTATTATAGACATTAAGCGTAACCTTTAACAACAATTTTCGTTACCATGCGCCTTACACCCTGTATATTTTATATCTGTTTCGACATCCTTTCGCAACTAGCTTACTCGTATTATAGCCTAAAAGCTGTTTATGGTGACTCATTATTGTAGCCATAAAACGTTTATCTTTCTTTATCGATTAGTGAATTAGTTTACAGCGGAGTCTCGCTAGCTATCTTGTGATACATAAATCGATTAATCAATTAGATGCATCAATTTATTCTCGATAACAACAAGACTGTTACTTACTTTCCAAAGTTGCATAACATTTTTAATCACAATCGATGCAAGAATTTGTTCCCACAATATCCTTGCGACACGCAATAATTGACCACTTATGCCAGCGGCAGTATACCTACTGGTCAATCAAAAAAGCTTTTGAAAATTCTAACTTTATTTTAAAATAGGCAGAGTTTAAAATCATATATCGCTTGGTATAGGCTTGACACGCTATTGCCATTTTTGCTTCAAGGGTTCCTCTCACATATTTTTGTATTTTCAAGTGGGTTTTTGTTAGAAGCTAATTGGGGTCGTTTTGAGTTTGAAACTTATTGTTGTACAAGTGTTTAAAAACCGTGACGGAGTCATCTGTTACGCATATTTCGATGGTCGTCGATATTCTGTATTTGTTTGCGTCTTCGCCAGTTTGCTTGTACCGTTGCGTTATTCAGGCAATAGAAATACCTACCTTTTGTAACATTTAGATTGAGTAATTTCGTTGCTTGTAACATTCTCGGGACTCGCCGATGGTCATATATTTGCATCTCCATTATTTACCGCAGTAGGTCCCGACTTTACTGAAGTATTCAGCTGTGTGGTGGACGAAGTCCCCTCCAACGGTGATGGTGTTAATCTTCACATTTTTGTGGTACTTTGCCCACCAAACAGCCTCCCACATGTGTGCGGAACTATTACTCCTATAAACAAATAGGTTTGATCCTTGATGAGTCCCAGGAAAAAGCTAAATTGCCTTGAAACGCGCAAAGAAATATAAGGAGATAATATAAATGATTTGTTAGAAAATTATACACTTTATGCGGAAGACAAACTGATTATATCTACGACGTAAAACATTGAAATAAACTAAGATAAATCTCTTCAAACGCTATGAAGCCTAAGTATTTAATTGTTGACCAATAAAATAACCTCAATGTAAGTAAACAGCCCAACCTTGAGGCAACGCAAGCACTAATGACTATTACTTCAGTTTTTTTGTACAATCGCAACGTATTTCAAGTAATTGTATTCAGTTTATATATAAATGCACTTAGTTGGTGGTGCACCAGGTGTCATTTTATACTTATAATTGAAAATAATTGGTTTTATTTTTCAGTAAGTGACCTTTGCGACATTACTTGTTCTACATTACGTTGCTACCTCTTAAGTTAAAATTATTTTTCATGTAGGCCAATATGTCAGAATCTACCACCACTCTTTTGGAACGCAGTCACATCAAAGCCATGCGAGCAGACAGCCCGATAGTGTCGACACTAGTTAAGAAATAGTCAAGCAGTACTATCCTCAATAAATTAAGATTCGCTCAGATTAATTTAACTACTGGGTAGCTCAACTGAGAAGAGAGGTTTGCATCCATAATTCTGTCACAGTTGGGTGTTACAAAGATCATGGTAGATTTGGAGAGTAATTTCTCAACCTAAGATAAAACAAAAAACTACTACAAGATATTCAAAGCTCCGACTAACAACTATTTCTGTCTCTTTCAGTTAAACCGCCGAAAGCGCACACAACCCGAGAACCGTCAAGAGCTAAACGGGTATATAGCAAACTCCACAGTTTACGTAACATCCATAAACGAAAACGGAGCTATCGAAAGCAAACCAACGATATCGTCCCCGAAAGCTCAGCCCAAATCGTTACAAGCCAAACCAGCACCAGTCATCGCTAATGGTATAGACAAGAAGATAAAAGAAGTTATTAAAGAGGAAGATAGAGTTGAACCAGAAAAACACGAAGTGGATTCTAGTGAGAAAAGTAAAGTGCTTTGTGAAAGTGAAGTGAGTGTTGATAGGGATACTAGTGACGCGTTCAGTGTTGCCAAGGAACATCTGAGCAACGGCAGG
>FR989909.1:600000-949632 GCA_905404115.1 Pheosia gnoma | reverse complement strand
GTGTGAGAAGCTGATCGGTGAACAGCCTGACCACAGGATCAGGGCTACTGCTATTGTGGAGAACAATAAATTGGGACCAGGAGAGAATCGGTGAGTCCTCATATGGAATATTACGGATTTTAACCCTGGCCCCTTACCATGAAGTATTAATGCGACTGAAATCAGGACATCAATTGAAAGATTATGTCATTTCAATCAAATCCGTAGGTTCAAATTTGTGATTTAGATCAGTTATTCAGAGGTCTTGGTTTGAGTCACACTAATTGTTCATATTAAGCTCCCTGTTTTGTTTTAGTTTTATTACGTATCTACATAAAGGCATTCCCATTATAAATTCATGAAAGTAGATCGCGAGTTTTCGCAAAATCCTTTGTTTAAAATTATCTAACCTATATTAATTAGACAAAGACACATTCTTCTACTAGCAAAAGCTGTATCTCAAATCGGCGGAATTTATCAACAGATGTTATTGTGCAACTTTTGAGGGTCCTAAACATTGTTAACGTGAAAATCATCATCTGTGTTGTCAATTTTTGTTACTTGGAAATCCAGGGACACACATCAATTTGTACCTAGGTTGCATAGAAATTTCAACTTCTATAATATAATTCCCAATTGTCAGCAACTAAATCGTTTGTAAGCAGGATTTGTCTATATCTAGCTATTGGTGTTTGCTTATCTATTACTTTAAGACAACAAGTTAGAAAGTGAACTAGGAAGCCGTAACATTGTCATCGGGCCTCAAGGTTTCGACTGTGTCTTAACTAGTAACTTGATCATATATCAGGAGTTTAATATTACACAACGGTAACATTAACTCAATTTTGTGTAATTTTACGGTCTAATTGTATCTGACAGCTTAAGCAAATGAATCGATGAATCGTTTTGTTAGTTACTATATTTGTTCTTATTACCTAATTTTATGTGTTCGTTTACAAACATTGTGCTCACCACAAAGTAGTCGGTTTTTTTTATTAAGTTCTTTTTTTTAGGTTGTCAATCGGCTACAAATAGAGTCATTTCTGCCAGTGTCGATTTGTTCTTCTTCTTCTTTTACGAAATGAAATGCGATGAATTAAAATGGATATGAAAATGGCCTCACCCACCACTTAGCGGGTATTTTGCCAATGTCAATTAATTAATAGCAATAAAACATTCAATAAATACACATTATAAATAAAATAATGGATGTGACATGATTAAATGAAAATGGCGCCCATTGAGACAACAATAGCATCTGTCATTTCTGTCAGTTGTCGATTTATTAAAGTGTTGGCAGTAGGTTTCTCGCATTGGAATCTTAGCATTACAGTTCTTGAACTCTTGCAAACAAAATTCGACTAACCTTTACATTCCGCGACTGTACATACAAACCCGATTAAGTCGATTATTATTCTTAGCGGGTATAATAGCCATGGCCATTTACTTTGGGCAATCCCAAAGTTAATTGACGTATGTTATTATGAAAATTATACCAAACTAAGGTTTTAGTTTAGAATTGATGGACGTTTGAGTCATCTATTGTTTATCGTGATACTAACTGGGAATACTGTTTTACAATAACACGTTAACAACATTTACAATCTTCGACAAAATTAGACCTTTTAGTCTTATATAATAGTATAAAATTGAAATGCCATACTTAATGATTTATCGTAGATAACGGTAATTTCGCATGCTGCAAAAGGTATGTTACGAGTATCTACCTATAATCATCAAGGAACCTGTGATCATGGGATCATCTCATATAAATACGCCGCGCAGATCTATGTCATAGATATATGATAAACGGTTAATTTTCCTGTCCGCTGATCGACAGACATCGCGATGATTAGCACCAGTTATGTCTGTCTGTTGAGACGCGTATCTCGGCAATTAACCGCTAGATGGCAACAGCTATGCACATCTGAGATGCAAACAACAAATCAGAGCGTGGTCTTATTAACGAATCACTACATACAACTATTAACTCGGGCCCGTGGTGTATTTCAAATGGAACTATCGTGGTCTAATTTGTAGCGACCTCTTCAACTTCGCCACAATCTACACAGATAGTGCTGCAGACGCATTCAGAACAATAGATGATTCTCAATACAATCCTGAATCGCGGTATGAGAGTTTTCGGAGCACGCAAAATATATACAAGATCCCGACAATAACCGTCGGGACATAGCGGCGGTCCCGCCAGGCATACCACCCGCCTGGCTGGAAGATATTCCATTTTCCGCTAATAATTTATATTACTGACTCATTTAAGTAAGCCTGTTGGAAGTAAGCTAACTAAGCTTACTTCCAACAGGCTAGGTCCTATGAATTGAAATAAAACTATTTTTAAGGATTTTATCGCGTTTATTTTTCGTTTTTACGTTCCCGACGTTTCGGCTGCTTTACAGCAACCATGGTCACGGGAGGACTGAGGTGGTTGACGTCCTGGTGTCATAGTTAGAACTGGCTACCCTCATATTTAATTGTTGATTGTGGTCCGATCTACGCAGAAAGTGCTCACAGTATCTTGAGGTCTTGCAATGGTACGCTTGGTTTTCGATTTAATAATATTAATCACTGGATCCCAAGTCGGTGGTAGCACCCAGCCATCTTCCCTATTGAAATTAGGATGTTTCTTAATTTCAATGACGACAACCACCTCAGTCCTCCCGTGACCATGGTTGCTGTAAAGCAGCCGAAACGTCGGGAACGTAAAAACGAAAAATAAACGCGATAAAATCCTTAAAAATAGTTTTATTTCAATGTGTAGTATTCGCGTAAATATAAGAAATCAATATAGGTCCTATGAAGTTGACATTTGTGTATACCACTGGATCCCAGAACCTCTATATCCTGCTGAAGCACACATAACCCAATTCACTCCCAATAAAAGGTTTTCGTCTTTCGACGATTTCCACTCCTCAACGAAATAGAGTTCCTTCGCGTATTGACGGAACGGAAAATCTCGTATCAAACTGTAAACTAAATGGATTCTTGTGCTTATTTCTATAGATATTCTGATGTGCTTGTATAATGAGCGATCATAATCATGCGCAATAACGTTGTGCCCTAAGTATGGGTCGAATCATGTTACGCTTCGCTGGTACTCACCCTCCGGCCTTAGCTACCAATAATCACTGTGTGCAATGGAATATCCCTTTAAGCACATGTGTAATGGTCTGTGACGGCATGGAATTAAGCGCTATTCATGGCACGTACCATGGTCTGAACATATCTTTTCTGTAGTGTATAAGGTTTAACAAAAAAATATATGTCTATACAGTGTTTGATTTTTCTGTGAGAAAGTAAGCCAAGTATAGTTTCACCACGCACTTAATACGTAGTGTATTTTTTTTTTCCACTTTTTTTTCGAGATTGTAATCTTTTAGCCTACCAATTGGACCCTTAAAATATTTTACACTATTATTGTTAAGCCCAGCGATTGTAAGTTAAGTAATCATATGATTTGCGTACATAATGATGAATAATCAGCTTTCGACAACTATATGACAGCCACTGTATTAGCCCTCAACCTTATTAATCTTTCGTTGATTATTCCAAAATACTTCTCCTGTGACCAGATCTGCCTAAATGGAAAACCCTTATAACAGTCCTTGCATTTCTTCAAAGCTCTCGATTATATTAGTATGATCTTCCTCAATTGGATAAAGGTTTCTTCGTTCATTTTTCCTCATTTCATAATTTTGATTGAGTAACAGTATAACAAGCATTTAGTTCCAGTAACCCCAGTCAATAATACACATGGCTGGAAATTCTAAACCGAGCAACAGGGAATATTCAAAAAATGTTTCCGTTACAAACAATAGTCCATAGAGTATGTTTAATGTGGCCTCAGCCTTAACGTGACGCGGACGGACAGGTAGATCAGTAAGCCGCCGGCACTTGTCGGAGGAGCTCGTAAAAAATCGCTTTGTCTAGCGTGATACGTCACGAGCCACCCCGTGTACCTGCCTCCCCCTCACACACCTGCGCGTGCGCACCCACTCTCATCGCCCCTCTTCACGCGTCCCGTATTCAGAATTATTTCAACCTACCTGCCGCGCAGACGTTAAAATGGTTGAAGTTTTTTAAGTGAATATCTGAATTATTTGTGTGCTAGTGTTGTGTGATGCAGTGTCTGGTGATGTATTGTGATCTCTAGGATGCATTACAAGCAGCTATTTAAAAGGTAATGTTTATCTTTCGAAGGTTTTCGTTTTGATGCGTGTGGTTTTCTATGTGCACGAGGCTTCGCTGCGTTTGTTTGGATTCGAACGTTCAAGTTCAAATAATAAACTCGTGTAATAAGATGCACCTATTTCTTCGTTTACTTAAGGAATTATTACACAATGCGCTGTGATACACTTTGTTCACAACTTATTTGCTAGAATTTGTGTGGGCTATCTTTCAAATAAATTATGGATAAGAGTTTATTATTGTGAATCAAGTTTATAAACTCTGTTTTTTAATCTCGAGATTAAATTGACATTTCATGAGTTGCCTAGTTTTGGTATCTTTTAAATTCTGATGTAAAAAAAAAATTTGGCACCATAACCTATCTTTATGTTTGCCGTTTACACCAATCAATTAAGGAGCTGAAAATTTAGTTTGAAAGAAATTTTGAAGCGCTTGGTTTTTCCGAGCTATAAGGTACCTACCTAGCAACAATGACAGCCAAGTTGGTAGATCTGTAACTCTGGGATTTCATGTGCGAATCTCATTTCATCGAACGGTGTATTATTATATATAACTACCTATTTACTTCTTCAACCTTTTATCTGCAAGTCCAAGAGGGTTGACAAACAAGTTTTGCTTTCCATATGTTGATATTCTATCCTTATAACATTCCTGAGTCTCATGATACGTTTGTTGTTCATCATCCTCTTGTTAGATTCTCATTTCTTGCTCCTATATCACTATTATCAATCGTAAGATGTTCTCCTAAATTACATTACCTTACCTAGCCTAGAATATTCTCCGTTTATTTGAGAACTAATGCAAATTGATACCAATCGCGTTTCGCGAATGGTATTAATTTGCACAGCTGGGAAAATAGTTTTATAAATAATACAAAAAGGTAAAACACTATTATTGTACAAATTATAGGTAGGTACGGTAATACGGTCTGCCAAAATAACAATATACAATTGGGTAGTTGGATAGCTAGTTGAAGTTGACCATTAACTTGACCCAATATTATGTAATTAAGATGATCAAGTTTATCAAAGCTTACACAGCTTGGTCTTGTGGTCTGAGCAGCCCTCTCGGCTGATTGGACCAGATGGGTGTGGATGCATTCCCGACCTACTTACATCAATAATAATGTCGTAATTTGCCGTGGCGTTACTGGGACCGCTCCAAATGCATTGTACGGTACCCATAATGCAAGTATGTTTTCGAACGTACAGTTGGTGTTGTCCGGTGACAAAAATATTTATATTCAAATAGGATTTGGCCCTATTCGAACCAGTTCCACATCATCAACTATCTATTGGGTTCTCTGTCTGTATTGTATATCGGCTCAGGTACTACGTTAGTGCATAATTTCTCTCCATGCCAGTTACCGTGATGATAGTCAGTAGTTCCTCTTCTACCATTACTGTTTCAGTCGTATTAGCTATAATTGTTTCACTGTTAACGCCGCCATTTGTTGCAATGTTCGTTTCTCTGTGTCTTTTTGTATCAACATTAGATACAGATTTGCTTGCTTTATTTGTATGGAAAAATGCATGAAACACGCGTTGGATCTGTGTTAGTTGCCTAGCAATGTATGATGTTCCACGAGAACACTTTAATGATTTATAGAATATTATATTGATACCTATCTAATTTCCGATAAGACTATTATTACTTCATTGAATTAAATATAAAAAAACAGTTATGGTTTTTTTGCGAATTTTATGTAAGATTTCAAAACAAGTATTTTTGTTTATGTTGTTGAGGACATCTTAACGATTCTTTTGTAGACAATTTTCGATTTAATTTAAAAATACTTGGCATACACTTTTTTAATGCATATTAACAAAATTCGGAAACAATTTTATACATTTTCTTGAATATTTTTTTACGTGACAACCTAACGTTTCATGTGATGTGGTATTTCAAATAGCAAATGGACAAACCCAACGTAGTTTTTGCGACATCTCACTTGTTTCCCCTTAACTAGCTTGCACAAAAAATATTTGAAAATATTCAATTATGAAGTTTATTTCTAAAGAAATCTCAAGTGCCCTCAGGCAGAAATGCATTAACACAATCTTCAGAGAACTGATTTTTTTTTCATATCATAAACCTATTTCTTTCAAGTTCACTGGCAACACATTAAGGATGGTTGCACACGATATGCCCCAAGTCATTTTTAATACTAATTAATAACTTGATATAAGATGCTGTGTGCCTAATGTTTTGCCCATACCTAAGACAGATCAATATTTGCATAAAAACCGACTTCACATCGAAATAAAACAATTTTTTTGGATTTTAACGCGTTTATATTGTAGTTTATATATAAAATCAAAATATAAACGCGATAAAATCCTAAAATTTTGTTTTATTTCAACGTGTAGTATTCGCGTAAATATAAGAAATCAATAACCGACTTCACATTCGTTAAATATTTGATTTAGTTAGATAAGGATTTTTTTTTTGTTTTTACTTTTTTGAATACGGTTTTTTTTGTTAAACGTCGGGAACGTAAAAAACATAAGATATAAACGCGATAAAATCCTTATAATTAGTTTCATTTCAGTGTGTTTGTAGTATTCGCGTGAATTTCAGAAATCAATATTTTTACTCCTAATATTTTTTTTATATGCTATCCTATGTCCATGCATCGCTGACAACCCTGCCATTAACTTCACACATCAGTAAATCCCTATTACCTATCAGTTTTTCTGAATCGCATCGTTGCATGCGTGTGTGCTAGTCATCTTATAGCGCAATAGACTATCTTACTTTTTAAAGTTTTTTTTATAACGTTTTAATGGTATGCACATATCCTATTAGTTTCTTGTACGTCTGCTTATAAAAATACGATGTATTAACTTGCAAGTTAATTTCAATCTTTTCTACTATAAGCTCCTTGGTCGGTTCCGCTTGCGTGATATCTTCTGATAGACGTTAGGAACTATATGAAAACGGACAACTGTCAGTTCACAAGGAATTTTGTTGTATATGGTTATACCAATCAGTCAAAGGTCGGTATAGTAAACATTACTCTCTTTGAAATAAAATTTATTTTAAGGATTTTATCGCGTTTATTTTCTGTTTTTACTTTCCCGACGTTTCGGCTGCTTTACAGTAACCATGGTCGCGACAAAATCCTTCAAATAAGTTTTATATAAATGTGTAGGTGAGAAATATCGTGTGTAGTATTTTGTTTTCTTTGTTATGCCTGGAGCCCATATTTCACATTGTCTCCATCCATATTTTTTTCAAACAAAGCTATGTTAATAAGGTTCTTTTTAATTTGTAAGCGCTGATCTGTCTTTAAAAGTAGATGTTCTAAGCATAAGAGTTGCAGTATTTCTGTAGCTAAGTCATTTCCACCGAAGCGGACCTAGCATGAATATTGTTTGTACCATCAAAAACACAAAAGGCGGTTGCGTACTTCCAACAGATTTTTTAACTTGACATTGACTCGTTAATTATCCGTCGTGGGAAGTGATTTGTGTTCACAATGCGCTCATGAGTTTAGTAACTATGAATTCCGAAACTCAACTATCCCCTGACAATTGGTACCTCTTTTTATTTTCTATATTATTTTTTTATTCGCCATAAACGAAAATTCTCGGTTCAGAGATTCTGTTTACTAGCTTAAAAATATTTTCCCTAGTCAGAGTAAATACGGGAAATTACATTCATTCCGTTCGGAGTTGAAATATACAACCGAATTGAGAACCTCCTCCTTTCGGTCGGTTAAAAAGATTGGTCGATGCATCCGGCGACCCAAGAGCCGGGTATTTCCTCTTAGCGGAACAGCTTTGGCTAATCAGCGAGGAATTGCGGCCAGCATCTTGGGTACGCTACCGCATGGGCCAATCTTTTTACACTTTTTGTAGGTAGTATTTTTTAATCTATTTTCGTATTCATTTTACCTATTCTTAACATAAGGGAAATGATATTATGTTGATTCTTTTATATTATCGTCCCTTTTCTACGATCGCTAGGCTTAGTTTTAAAACGTTTACGATCGCACATCCGAATATTCCAAATTCCGTTGAAATAATCCGATACCAAGTTCGAATATTAACACCGCGTCGCGGGAAGCTTGCACTGTATCTGAATACTGAACAACTATTGTCTTTAACATCACAACGATAACGGCCTCAGTCCCATCACAGGCAAATGGATATTGAACTATAGATCGCTGATACAAAATTCAATTTTCATTGACTTCCTGATTGTGTAGGGCCCTTATTCTGCACAGACCTATCTTTGATATTGAAACAACAGCACATTTGATATTGAACTTTAATTGAAGATGTGTAGAATGTATGTTACTTGAATATCCTTTGGTTGTGCGTACGTGCAGTTATGGCAGGTTTTCAAGAGGTCTTGGTTAACAATGATGAGTTTTGATACAAATTTCCATTGTGAAAACGTATTTATAGTTGCATAAAACGGACATGCACGATATTGTTACTTCACTGAACATTAAAAAAAAAACAATATTGCTTCCATCGTGTTTAGTCGATGACTTTGCCAACATCAATGTTTGAAAAGACGGCCGGTAATAATAACGAGCGAAATTTTGAAAATTAAGATTTTTTTACTTTGTATGTTACTGTACTTTTTTTTATATTGCAAATTTTATTTGTTAAACATTTACAATTAAAGTTAAATTATAGTAGAAAAAAGAATAGTATGACAACAAACTATGTATAACTATTTACTAAAGTGTTCTTGAATCACATTATTATTTTATCTATTCCAAGCACATATCAATTTATCAATAATTAGTCGGTTCGACTTAATAGTCTGTGCTGCTTAAAATAGATATTGTTCTTTGATTTTAGGGCTCTTATATATATATTTAAATGTGTAAAAAAACGAAGTATTAGCGAAAATATTCTGTCATTTAAAGTGGACTATGGGATTCCTCGCATTGATGAAAAGTCCGTGCCCAACAGTGGGACATTACAAAGGCTGGTATTATTATTATTAAAGTCAGAAAGTGTTTTAAAATCCTCTTAAAATTTCAGTAGTGTCACTTAAGTCTGCTTAACTCGATCCTTTTTTCTGTTAAGTTATTTACTTATAACAAGTAAAGCAACCAATAACCCATCAGCTTATCGAAGCTTTTAACCGATTAGCGGGAACATTCTTGAGATTTTAAGATAAGATTTTTTTACCAGATTTTTTCTAGAAGTACTGCTGAGCTCTTAGTATTTTAGAAAAGTATAATTTTGGTTGCAAAAAATAATAATACTATATGTAGAAATTTTGATCATTTGCAGAATCATCTGATTGGTGTTTTCGTATTTATATATTTTTTTGGTATCTCAGCAACGCTAGCAGCAGTAGAATTGGTATTTGATGCTGTTTCGAATAAATGCTTATACTTTCATTATAATTTTGATTCCAAATATGAAACACTAGCGGCAGTGCCCACGAGTTCGTTCGCGTGGAATAAACTTTTTTGGGTATCCAGCGGGAACCCAGTCATTTGCCGGGACATAAAGACTTCTATATATGTATTTGCTAGAGTAACATGGTATAATAAAAAAAAAATAGGAAGTACCTCTGACTATTTTATTTTGTGATAATTCTCATAATAATCGTTTGATAAACGAAAGTCTCACTGCTTGGTTAAAGTAAAAAATAAAATATCTGTGACGATAACTTTAAATACATTTTTCACGGCTTTCGCTGGAGTCACGAGCTTCGAGATGACGGCGACAAATTTATTAAAAAAAAAAATATAGGTGCGCGTCAAATTGAGAGAACCTCCTCCTTTTTTTCGTCGGTTAAAAATATTATTAGGTATTGTTTTTAAAGGGTAACACAATAATTATGGTTAATGGACGACGCAGCGTCGCTAACGATAAATTGAAGTACAAAAAGCGAAGCAGACTTATTTAGTACACGCGAATTACGCCCTTACGCACACGCATATACCCCCTAAGTTATGCACATTCTATAACTTTATCAAACGCATTATAGAAATGCGCAAAGCAAAACTTTTGTGCGCAGTACCATGTGTTGTATGATAAAGTTATAAAAGTCTATAAATTCGGTCGTCATAATATAACCTTATCAAAGCTTGTATCAATTGTCATATACTTAATACTACGCACAAGAGTTTCGCTTTGCGCAGTAGGTACTATAGCATGACGTTTCAATAAAGTTATAGAACGTCTATAAATTCAGGATTATATGTTTTTGTTTCAATTTCTGTTACTAAATATGTAGTTATCTAGACTTCTATCTCGTAACTTGTCATGGCAATCTTCTTATTATACTTTTATGTGAGGACATTATTGCTTCAAAAACGAATCATCCAATATTCTTGTAAATTATGTCACAAATAATACATTACTACCCAAATTAACCATTACAATCAAATTACCCTCACGACGGGACACTAATATGCCTGGGACTGGGGGAATTTATGGTATTTCGTTAATGCCCATTCAGAATGTTATCATCGTTGTGACCAGGATCCCAAACCCACGATGACTCTTGGGAAGTCAATGAAATCATCATTAAGTGTAATTTTATAGACATTATTCGTGCATTGGTTGTGATTGCGTCGTCACGAGCCTTGTGATGAGAATAAGGCATTCCTCGGATTCCATCACGCCTGCATTCCAGGATTCGTAGTAGATGTGATGAGAATATTGCCACAAAAATGGAGTTTCAATTTCTTGGATAAATAATAAATAAATAAATATCGCCATACGAACACACCAACTATACGGTCCCACATAAAGCAACGCTTGTGTTATGGGTACCGTACAATGGACTGAGGGCGAACTCAGCATATAATACTTATATACATATTAAACATCCATGACTCGGATACAAACATTCGTGCTCATCACACAAAGCTTGTCCCTACCAGGATTCGAACCCGGGTCCCTCGGCGCAGAAAGCAGAGTCACCACTGCGCTAATCAGGATGGTTCATGGTTAGAAAAAACTTTTATGCCTTTTACGATATGCAAACTAGGAACACTGTGTGGGAGTGATATAGTTTCTGTTTTAGTGTAGCGAGCACACGTAAGCTTTTCTTTTTTTCAATGGCCCGTTTTGGTGAACTCTGAATAGAGTTGTGCACATATTTTTGGAATTACTTTTGTAGGTATATCTCAATTACAATATCAGCTGTTTTTTATGTACCACTGTTGGGTACGGGCAACCCTTCAAAGCGACGGGATTAGTGCGCTCGCCTAGTGCGGGTTGCCAGACTTACATTTTTTTTTTGAGGGGTTCGAGAGATTCACCGTTAGTTATATCTCATAGACCTAAAATATAAAAAAAATATGCTAAAACGAAATTCTGCTAAAATGGCGCAGAAGTGACGTCACGCTTTGCAATAAGTAAAGTAAAGTATATTTATTTCAGTTTAGACATATGACAGAGTACACAGTTGGTAATCCCTAAGCCAAACATTAAAATCACTAATACCAAACTATTAAAAGGATAAGGTCATAAAAACTCTAGCCAAGTATAATGAGACAGCGGTGCTCAAACTTTCCCCAATACTGTGGGGGGGGGGAGATGGACAAGGGGAGGGAGGGACAGGTCATAAATAACGCACGAGTCGCCTAGAAAACTGTTATTAAGGGACCGTCTTAAGTATTCTTAACATAACTCCTCAGTAGGGTTGGCGAGCGAGAATATTTGTCACGTAGGTACCTAATAACTTAGATATAACCATGAAATTTAAAATATCAAGATTACATAAGTAAAACTTTATTCAGTCATTTTGGTTAAACTCTTGAGTTTACAAAATTTTTATTAACGGAGAATCGGAATCAAAATATTTTTTATTCATGTAAACCATTCAGTACAGTACTTATGAATCGACAAAATAGTTACAAAATGCTAAGCTACAACTTAACTACTCGTTCGGAATGCCGTTTCTATGGAGAAGAACGGGCAAGACTCCATGGTTGCTCTTTTTAAAAAGATCCGTTTCATTTTTGAGCAGTACATTGTTATAGGTATGTGAGAACAATGTAGGAACGGCTAGGCAGACTTTAGCAGCAGGTTAAAATAAATATGTGCTAACTCTAAGAAGAAGATTTAAGATACTTACTCTTTTTTTCTAGTCTAGTCTCTTTGTGAAATCATCATATTTACGAATTCTTTTGAAAAACTATAGCTTTTCCAAGTATCAACCCTACGGTAAGCCGGATTAGGGTACGTTCACACGGGCGCAGTAAACAGTTCTTATCAGTCGAGAAGCCACGGGATAGTTGACTTATTAGTCACTTAGTTTGTTTTTATGTTGGCTGGTTAATGGTTCGCCTGATTCCATGTTAACATAAGTTTACTTGCCCCGTGATAGGAAACATACCTAGAGCTTGGTAAGTAGATATTTTTTTGTTTCTAAGCTTATTATTTGGCATAATACATTAACCAAATTGCACCAAAACAAATCTCAGAACACGAGCAGTTCCCTCGGTAAATTCCCACGGATCAATTTCGCGCGGAGTAAATTTGAAATAATCGGAACTATAACAAAAGAAGTCCGATTCGGGACCGCCTTGTGGGTGCCGGTATCCCTCGGACTTCGAGATACGCAGGTAAACATTCCAATGACGTAAGCTACCAGGAACCGGCATAGTGGAAGCCATTTGCTTACTGGTTATTGTAAGGCAATAAAAGTCAATCTTTTACAAAGGGGTGCAACGTTTTAGTTTTGCTATTTTTGTTTCAACTTCTGCGAAAAATTTGGACAAAGACTTAGGAGTACCTTTGGTAGCGACCGACGAAATAATGAAAATATTGGACCAGCTTTATACTAGTTGAACATTTGCAAAACATTGTTGTTGATCCGTTTGATGTTGGCAGCACTATTCTTAATCGACCTCCAATGACAGGCAGTCTTCCTAACATTCCGTGGTGTTTGAAACATAACGTCAATCTGATATGACCAAACATTATGTATTCATCAGGCATAACCTCGTTAGATTTTACATATTTACAATGGGCTAAATAGCAAAAAAAAAATATTCACACGTAATTCGCGCAGAGCGTCAGTTCATCTTTGTATTGAATCCAGGCTACAAGTGAGCACGCAACGGTCTGAGGTATCAGATACGAGGGTGCATTGATGGCTGATACATTGTGGAGATCAGGCGAATCTATGAACTAAGAAGAAACGAAAACGAAGTTGCTTGTCAATGATGAAGATGTTTTTTTTTTCAAATCATAGTACCTGATTACGTAGTTGGACCTTTGATGGACATGGATTACATCCTTTACAATATAAACGCAAATTTGTTTCCAGTAGTGAGCACGGCAGGGCTCACCACCAAGTCGAGTTAGTACAGCCGTACATCCATGTAGTCGAAACGTAACTAAACGGTCTTATTCCTGAGAACAGGGGAACGGAGAGAGAAGAGAATCAAAATATTTTCAAGAATTTCACCGTATATTCGACGCCAGTTTACGCACACCGTGGGAATAATCTCACTGACACTACACACTGAGTAGTCGGATACGTTAGGACAGAGACACCAGACACCTGACACTGAGAGAGAGACGCGTGCAACTCGACACCTTGTCGAGGTAGACCTACTAACAGATTGTGCTATGGAATGCAAATAACCTTACGTTGCCAAGGATGGACGGAATATTAATTTTATTATCCTACTATTTAAGTTCATAACAGTTAAAGACATTGTAATAGATTCAGAACATCAATTTTTAATACTGTAAAAAGACTGTCCCGCTGAATTTGTTGCGGATCTTCTTAGTTGAGGCTGTAGCTGCAAAATAACTGCAAGATGCAAAATAGATATTGATTACATTATATGTAAAATTACGACTGTTTTTTTTTAGCTTGCAAAGAATTAAAAACTATCGTCTTTCTTGAATCGAACCTACAAGAGGGCATTGCCTTCGTCGTGGTGCCTTACTATTCACGCGACGGCGAGAACTGGCGATGTCATTTTTGCTTATCCAAATTCCACTCTTTGCGTGCGTCTGCGCATCGTTCCCAATTTTCGGCCGCAGTACCAATTGGTACATTTTTAATTTTAGATTTTTTATTCCATTTTCATCTTACACAACACAAAGCAATGTGGCACTAAGTGTATAGGTATTTACGAATACAAAATAATCATCATATATACTCTCCCGTAGTTCATTATTCCGTCACAATATAGGTAAACTCTGTTATAATTTTAGAAAAATAGCTAATATGTAACTGCTACAAGTGAAATAAACTTAGAAAGTGTTCAAATTATTCATGACTCGGTATGACGTTCACTTTCTTGCTGCTATTAGTAATCTCATACAGTATCTCGCAATGTATTGTAAATGCATTGTGTATTTCCATTTTTTATGTTTAAACTAAAATAATAGATTATACTAAAAAAATTATAATACCAACCCTTTTAATGTCCCGCTGTTGGGCACGGGCCTCCCCTCAATGAGAAGGGGATAAGGCCAGATTATAACTATACAATGAATATTCATTTCCACATTGCAGATTGGCAGGTGTAGGGATAGAACATTATTAGGCTCGCCGCCTATTGGGACCCAATAACATCGGTGAATTGTGGGTACACAACAGTGCACCTCTGTCTACCTCTACGGGGATTACACGCGTGATGGTATATTATTATCTGACAACAGATCACTCAAACAAACAAACAATTCGTTTCCAATGATCTCGATGATTTTATCCCAGCTCTTCATTCGGTAAAATATCTGAAAATAACATTCATTATGACCGGCCGACCTTTTCAAAATGGCTGTGATCTTAACATTCTATTAATACATCAATTTAAAATGTTGACTACCTACTCGTTTCACCCACTGACCTAAATATGAGTCATTCCAGAATATATTAGTATGTCGTAAAAGCTTTTGAAAAGGGACAATTATTATTATTGAGTTTGATAAAATTTTGCCTTTATCAGCATAGAAGTCTGGATTGATTTTATAATAAAATATTATATACTACATAAAGGAGGCTCTCCGACTTGACTTGGCGGGAGCCCTGCTTGTCCCAGATAAAAGATTCTAGTACCGTACGTTCACACATGCATTTTGATAATAAATTCTGTTGCGAACGTCCTTTTTCGCGCGCTCAAAATATCAGGGTACTTAAAGCTAGAAAATCTAGCATACAGAATACCGGTGTTAACACCCTGGAAAAGTGTAAGTGAGTTTAAAACTTCGCCTCGTGTAGTCCCCCATTCTGGCTTCAAATTTTTCCATTCAATTAAGCTACCCTGCGCTGCCTGGGGGCGTCTGGTAGAGTCACGAAGCTTTTATTTTTCAGCAGATTTTTTATTTTCCAAGGTATATCTTTTTCAAAAATAGATTATTTTGTATATGCTATAAGGAGTATTTGCTTTTATTTTGTATAGAATACTCACATCGCTTTAGCACTAATAGTAAGTCATATAAGCTGTTGGAAGTGGAGGCCAAGATCAATTTGATATGTTCATTTTGTGTGCTTTTTAGGGAAACTTGGCCATCGCTGCTTTATATAATTTGTTACACATAGAGAATCTGTCGTCTCATTTGACCCTGTTTTTACCCGAAAAGACTAGCAAAAACTAAGCTCATTCATCATACAATATCTCACATTCATCTAGATCGATAATACACAAGGCGACTCATTCATGCCCATCTTCGGATCGCACAAAAACGCCAGTCAGACGAGTAGATATTTTTCACAATGATTTTGCTGCCATTGTGCATTGGGTATTGCGCTTCCCACGCCCCGCCTGTCGTGGGGGAGTGTCGAGTGCTGATGTGCTGTTATTCAAATAATGGTTCGGCTTACCTACCTACCGTTAGGAGTCGTTAGCTAGTGTCTATAGCCTTAACTTTACAATTTTACAGAATAACCCGCACATTTATATAAAAGTGTAATCCATTTATTCCATCCATTAAGTTGGTACTTATTTTTTTTTATTATAAATTTTTACTCATCTATTTTCAATGGCATTGCTATCAAAAATGTTTTTCTTTCAAAAATTGCTTTTTTAATGGATTAATACTTGCTGCTACGAGAGTACAACACGAATAAGGTTCCTTAATTTTCTCCTTTATCCTTTGTACCTGCCGTACAGGAATCAGGTAAGGTAGGTAGGATACGCTCTCCACGAATAGGGTACCTTAAGGCAGGTACAGGCAACAGGTCAATTTGGTAGGATAACCGCTACCTTCAAATAAGAATTTAAAAAAAAACTACATAAAAATGTATATAGACAAACACACTTTTAACTTAGATATTCCTACATACTAATACGTAATCCAAGATTTACCATGTCTCCGGAGACGGTGCGCAGACGCACTGCTTTAGTAATACATTGCTTTCTCACTTTCACCCAGCACCGGTAGATGCAGCGTGAGGCACAATTAGAGGCCCCTTGTTAACTGACGATACGTACATTATGATTTCAGAAAGAATGAAGTGATCGCCCATAATATCTACTTTACGTACTAATCTAAACAAATAAATAAAATTGGAGTGTCTGTTTGTAATATTAAAATAACCGCTTTTTACTAAGTACATTTGGATGTTTACACGGTACATATACCAAAACAACATTTTTTACAATTTTTGTCTGTCTGTCTGTCTGTTTGTTCCGGCTAATCTCTGAAATGGCTGGACTGATTTTGACGGGACTTTCACTGGCAGATAGCTGATGTAACAAGGAGTAACTTAGGCGACTTTTATTTTAGACTAGCTGTTACCCGCGACTTCGTCCGCTTTTTGTTAAATATCACGCGGACGAAGTCGCGGGTAACAGCTAGTAAATAAATAAATATCGCCAGACGAACACACGAACTGTACGGTCCTAAAGTGTGTAAAGTCCTTGTATCGTGGATTCCGTAGATAACATGTTCTGGGGGTGATCGCAGTATAGAGAATGATTCAGAAAACCTATAAACACTAACTAACACTCGGAATGCCATTCCTATAAACAAAAACGGACAAGAAACCATATGGTGACTTTTTATATAATTTTATACATTTTTGTGCAGTACAGTATTATGGATATGTGAGAAAACTATAGGAACGGCTAGGCAGGCTTGAGTAGCTGGTTAGTAAGTCTAACTTTTACTTATAATCTCTGTATTGTAACCTTATTTTAAACCAATTGCGTACAAAGGCTCATAACATAACCTTCAGGCCTGTGCTTCTTTAGAGGGTCTGTAATAATTATGAGAAGTCAACATTTAGAAAAGTCGATAAAAAAAATATCCCAGAAGATTAAAATTGTTATTTTATGCGAACAAATTGATATTAAAAAAAATGCCATATCGATGTTTTGTTTTTTAAAATAATAGTTAAAAGTGAGCTTTGCTCTGCAAATGTATGTACTCCCTTTCTGTATATATCATTCTGTATATATATACTTATAAATATGAAACGTGCATGACTCGGGTATAGACATTCGTGCTCATCACACGAAGTTTGGCCCTGATAGGATTCGAACCCGGATGCCCCCAAAATATCTTGTTAAGTTTTTACTTGCACGAGCTATTTGTTTTCACCTCACTCCCAAAACGCTCAAGCGCTGCTCGCGTCACTAATGAGGGAGACCGTTTGTCAAAGAGTTGCTTAATTGTCGTTTACGACGGTCCACTACCACCGTTGTGCATTTTATATACCTCTTATATAACCTAGTCTAAGAGTCTGTTATAGACCTATTGAGTAAATAGCTCTATAATAGTCATATTAACCATTGCACAGTATTCTTCTATGTTAGTTCTAATTATTTTTGTCTTTTATCGAGCCAGAATTCAAATCGGGGCGGGCAGAAAATGAATAAATTTAGGTACTTAAGTACGAAGGAGAGAAGGAGCAACTAAGTTTTCAGTGGGTACAGAATATTAACGTAGAATTTTTTATAATTAAATGAGTTAGACATGAGAAACAATAGGCTGAACAGAAATCAATACATTTTCCAACGATGTAAATCCGAGAAAATCGCATTAGCGGGTGACGTCACAGCACAGACAACCTATTGGCGCGTTTTGTTTATCAACCCGCGTTATCTGTGCGCCAGCAATTAGTCAGCCCGACACGGTACCTGTCGAACGCGTGCTGTGTTCCAAATTCGAAAATTTAACGCCCACTTTTTTAAGTTTAATATATAATATTTATTTGGCGCGTAGAAATGTTCAGTGCTTTTTTGTATTGCCTAAGTTCTTTTTTTAAATGATACCAATTCATTTTGTATTTTTGTGCGAAAGTTGTGTTTTTGTGAGTTTTAATATTTTAATTATCAACATGTCACTATTTTAATCCGTTTACATGTTTCGCAAAGTGTTATCGTGTGATTTCTTCGCGACCCATGTGGATGAAAGGTACTTACTAACCAACCTGTTTCTGAAATATCTCTTTTTTCAAACAGGTTGTAAAGGAAACGGAATACCTGTTTCTGTTATTGTAGACTCATACCATTATCACCTTCGCAAGAGCGTGTTATTCATAAAAAATGTCAACTTCCCTATCATTTTTGTAAATACCACGTTCATTTCTCAAGAATATTTCATGTGCAGGCACACATTTTGATGATTTCGTTTCATTCGGCTTCGTTGATTTATTTCAGAACCAATTAGTCTCATTATATTATTGCTAACATATATGTTTTGGATTTTGTAGTAACCTTACTACAAAATGAATAAGTACCTACCCTAATATATTAATAAGAAATATTTAAAAAAGAATATCGAATATTCGTAGTTAATTAATAACTAAGTAGATATATACTTGCCTTAATAGCCATGAACTGGTACTCACTAAAACTTAATATTTCGGCTAACGAATGAGTGAAGGTTGTATGCACAACAGGTGCTATTAACGATCAGCTGATAATGAGGGAAAGAGACAAGTCTTGTTCTCTGTCACGTTCATTCATAGGTGTGCGAGGATGGGAGCGTCACGCTGGTGGATTCATTTCCGGTGATGTCGAATTATGTTTTGGGACGGTTTGGCTTTTAGACGTTTTATTGTAAATATAACAATTTATTTTCAATTTCAATAGCGTCCATTGTATACAGCGATACAGAGCCTGCACGTAGATTCATTAGTTTAAAAGGATTGCTTGTTTATTCCGAGGAACAGATAAATAAAAAAAAAACTAACATAACTACACGAGAGATAGCCTAAATTGAACTGAGGTTCTATTTTGAAAAAAATGGGCAAAATTTCTAGCTTGGCAACCTTTTGCAATAAAATGACTCGACGATGTTTCTTAAAACTAGATTTATGTTTTTGGGTTTTATTTAACGTGCATTTTGCACTATTTAGGTACGATTTTTGTTATTGAATGAATCGTTTTAATTCATTTGCCCAAAGTGAAAGCTTAGTATTGTCAACAGTAGGTACAGTACAGTGTACAGCGATGCAGGTATGTGATTATATCAGTCAACTATTCGTGTAACCATCGCCTTATGGTGAAAATGTACCTGTCTCCATTGTTGATTTAAAAATCAATGAAATATCCATAAATAACTTTTTATACTATACTATTATCATCTGACAGCTAGTATCTATCTAATAATAACAATATTGGAAAGTCCTCATGCCTACACTTTGGCGTGGGTGTTTTAATAAATGGTCGAAGTGTGAGCAGTCTTTTCGTGATGGGAATATCCAAACTCAGGGAGTGGGGTTCGCTCAAATTGAATACAATTATTAGCCGAACGCAGCGCTCGAGGCTGGTATTACTTTTTTTTTTTTTTTTTTTATAATTCGCGTTCAATTTTTACATATTCATTTACTCAATGGTTGAAAAATGCTATTCTATAATAATATCACGGAACACACTCCCCAAATTTGTGGCAAGGCTTCGTCCATTTACAATGGAATTAAATTATAAGTAATTATTATATTATCAAAAGTAGCATTATTTCTTAAAATGCTTTTTAATGAGATTACAAATTGATAAAATTGATCATCTTAAAAATAATTCTCACGTCTTATATAGAAGTAACCACAGATCACGAGAGATATGCCGTGCGATTCAAAATGTATGGGAACTCGCTGTCTCCGTTTTGTTTCCCACCACTCGCTAAAACCAACCAATACGAAGTCTCTTCGGTGCGTGCTGCGTCGTCGCCGTATACAGCGGCCGTACCACGCGACGCACCAGTTTATTCAAAGTATCGTTAGACGATCTATCCATTGCCTCGTACATTCACTCAGTAGCGAACATAGGTGGTACTTAAAGAGCCATGTATTTTGTACAAAAATAAAAAAGTCGTTGTGCTACATGAAAACTAAAATAACATAATAAAGGCATTAAATATTTTTTGATTTGTTGTTTTTAATGATTTTAAAGACGAATAAATAAAATACTTAATACTGGCTGGTGAAATGAGATTCCATCTTTCGCGTAGTTCACTTTGCTGCTAGTATTTTAGCACACAACCACGGAATAACACGGCATTTAAAAAAAAAGTTAGAGCTCCGATACCGACGTGCAGTTGCAGTCGACTGACGGCGAAAACTCTATGTTAGCGTAATTTTGGCATAAGGTGAGCGCAAGCCCACCGCTTTCATAACATATCTCCTCTAATATATCTGTGGAAGTAACAGTACTACTATGGTTGGATAAGTCCTTACTAGGCTTACAGCCAACTTAAATCAGTAGCTGTAGCAACTTCGGTCTAATGTATTCCCCTCGCGTACTCCTCCAAGTTTCGTTATTAAATAAATGCGCCAATCATATTCGGCTATCGGTGCAAATCTTTATCACCGTAATGTACTAACAATGTAAGAATCATATTGGGAATTGAATCATAATCATATTGAATCATAATGTAAGAATCACCTTATAACACCCCTGTTACAAGGCAAATGGTGTATCAAGAGCCTACAGTAAAGCACAATCAGGGCCCCAAGTCTGCTAACACAATCGATTCATAATCGAACAGCAACCGCATAGTAACTGTCATTTTGACAGATCTGTCAAAGTGACAGTTACTATGCGGTAGACTTGGGGCCCAGAGATATTGGTAGCAGTTAAAACTCTAATAGTTTGTGTTTTGGATACTAGAAATTCAATAAAACTCAACATAAGGGTCTTAGCTGTAGCTATGAACGTCGATTATCCAACGTCCCGCTTACTCCACGCAGTATCACGCATCGTTTTGTGTTATAGGACAATCCTGCATCACTTATTCGTTTTTGCTACTCACATACCCATAACAATGTACTGCTCAAAAATGTAACGGATCTTTTTAAAAAGAGCAACCATGGAGTTTCTTGCCCTTTCTTCTCCATAGGAACGGCATTCCGAACGGGTGGTAAAGTTGTTGTTTAGCATGCTGTGACAATTTTTCGATTTATAGGTACTGTACTTAATGGCTTACATTTAACATGAGTGAAAATATTCTGATCCTTTATTTTATGTTGCGTCTGTGTTTTATCTCAATTTCTTATAAGAGCACATAATGTCGTCCGACCTGCGCCTGATCACTCTCCGATCGTGTCGGATTGCCGTCGCATCGGACTATGAGAGTGAGGAAAGAGAGAGAGTGTACGTGGGCTTATAATATCTCCTACATAGTTAGCTAGTTGGCTAGTCTCCGGTGGTACTAGTGAGACCAAAAATTCGGTCAGAAGGATTATTCTCGCCTACATTTCGTTCATATGTGTCAGAGTAGTTCAATGAAACGAAAATATTTTTTTATTACTATAGCCTATCGTAACTTGGTCATCATGTCACGCAATATCGCTTCGCATACCGTCTCCATCGCCCGTGAGAAGCTCGTCGGGAATCGACACACAATAGGTATTGTGTTACGTGTCACACCTCTTGCTTCTCGCTCTAGTTATGGTTGTAGTGATTTGAGACTGTTCACATCAAACATCATCTCTGGGATGCAAGTATTTCAAGGTAAGGTAGGATGCCTTGAATTTCCACTAAGATTGGTTTAGCTGAATTCGTCACATTCTGGTGGGTTCTCTTGAAAGTAATGACAAGATATGTGCTCTGAGTATGTTAACGTAGGGACTCAGATACCCATAACAATGTATTGCTCAAAAACGTAACGGATCTTTTTAAAAAGAGCAACCGTGGAGTTTCTTGCCCGTTCTTCTCCATAGCAACATCATTCCGAACGGGTGGTAAAGTTGTAGCTTAGCATTTTGTAACTATTTTGACGATTCATAAGTACTGTTCTGAATAAAAAATATTCTGATTCTGGATTGTTATTGAATGTTTCAGTATAGATAATCTGGCGCAAGTGACAATTGTAATGTTATTACCATCCAATTATGAGACTATTGTGTTGACACACTGAGCTCTGTATGTGTATTACAAACAAGACCATATCATATAAAAATATCGTACCTGCTTCTCTATTATCTATCAGCCTGGATTCATCCGGCAGTGTCGTCGTCACACGCCGGACGGAGCTGACACCAGGGACTGTCGCCCTCACACACACCGAGTGAGATAAATGACAATTGCGCATAGTATAGTCCTATATATATATATATATATGGAATAGGGATGTCCTACTATACAGGGTAATATAGAAAGAGTATACTAAGCCTTGAACCTGCGCTTATTTAGCACATTTGTAATCATTATGTGAAGGCAGAACGAAAAGAAATGACGAGGCGAAACGTCGATAAAAAAAAATTTTGCTCATAAAAAAAATACCAAATTTATTTTTTTAATTCGACATATTAGAATTTTGACTGAACATATTGATTAGCTAGTTCAAGTTATACACTTTCTGAACCAAAATGTATAAAGGCTTTTTGTACCACTGTTAGGAGTTCCCACAAATCACTGTAATATATTTTAAATGGTATAATAGCCTGTTTGGAGGTATCGGACATTTGTTCGAGGATCATGGTACAACTATTAGAATAATTGCTTGATTCTTGAATTGGTTTGAATCAAATCTTTTTCGGGAAGCCTATGGAACTGCAAAGCAAAATTGATAGTTGCGCAAGCAGAGACATGGACAAAAGCTAGTAAGAAATACAAAAGAGATCTAATCCTCAAAAATTGGACCACATGATATGGTGAGAAAAAAATATGAGTACCTACGCACCAACATCTTCGTCCGTCATCAAAACCAAAAACAAGCCCCCCTCCGTCCGAGTCATTGCTGTGAGTTAGTTAGTTAGTTTCGTATCATTACATTCATTTATCATCCTCTAAATATTTTAACCACTTACATTATATGTACATGGTATTTGCTTTTTGAACCCTGAAAATGCATAGTAAAAGCAGAGTTTCCTTTGTACATCCGACGCTTATTTATTTACATAAAAGAAAATCTGTACCTACATAACGGCTACGGCTTCACTGTAGGATAGGAAGTGTGTACACTCGCGCGGCATAAAGGCACCGGCCCCATTGTGACTGACCCATTTCGTGGGGAGCCACTGGGCTTTACAAGTGCGGTATACACTTGTATCTAGATCTAGATACACCTGTTACGCTAGATAGAAACAGATTGTCAGCAGCAAACAAATAACGACTTAAAGGAATGGTGTTAAAGCATCTTTTTAGCAGCCTTGAATTGACCAACCTACGTGGCCCATCTGTCACCATTTTAGTGTTGTCTTTGTCTCTCCAAAAAGTGGGATACATGATAAATATACTTGAATTAGTTTAGTCATACAGTGTGCAGGCAAAAGAAGCAGACAGTATCATAACTAAACATTAAGATGTTTTATAAATTAATTTATAATCCGATGACGTAGGCAATCAATCAAATGTCCCTTCGACTTCGCATCTATGTAGGTAGATGTGCATATCTAAGTTCTTTATAGCCTGTTAATAATTAGATTAACATGTATTAACTCAAAGAAGCCGTATAATCCGCTTATAATAAAAATAGCTACATCATATAATCGATTGTTTTCTTTCTGTGAAAAACTAATTAGAGTTCTTTTTTTTAATTTTAATCAGCTTAGTGTTCTTATAGTAGTCCAATACAGTGTTTCAACAAAAAAATACGTCTATCTATACATCAAGAACCTTTATCAAAAAACTAACTGGATACCTATATAGATTATATGGGTGCGAGTGAGACAAGGAAATATTAGAGGAATCGAGATGTAGTGTTAAAAGAGAATGGAACATACCAAACATTAAATAGAGGAAGAACAGATGATATGCCAACTCCCCCCCAGATATTTAGTAACAACATACAAAGAACATCTTAAAGGGAAAGCTAGAAGAAATTGGTGAGGAGAGACTTAACAAGAATAAGCTTTAACAGCCTAATAAAAGAGAGGGTCGGTGTCATGTCTTATAAGGAGGTGAAACAGGCTGATCTAGCTAAATGTGGAAAGCATCAGTCAGATATGTACACAAGGGTGTCCCGGAGATTAGGTAAACAAGAAACTGCTTAAGTTGAAGCAGAAGAAACGTTGTGTAAAAAAAATATATCTACAATCATAAAAAAATACTAAATTTACTGGTGGTAGGCTTCGGCCGTGGTTAGTCACCACCCACTGAACAAAGCCATGTCGCCAAGCGGCCTAGCCGTGTTCCGGCATGATGTTCGGTGTTGCCATTCATGGATGGCGGGTCAGATCAGCTGCGCTGCATGTGCCTAGTGAATGTAGCGTCTCGATCTACTGCCGCCTTCCTACCTAGGCAAGTATGCTCCATCGTAGATCTCATCGTCACTTACCATCAGGTGAGATCGAGATCAAATACTTGCCTATAATGTAATAAAAAAAAAGATATATATAAATATACAGTCTAAATACAAATTGGAAATCTAAACGGCCATACACTCGTACGCGTGCGACCGTGGATCGATATTTCCACTCGATAAATCCGCGTTTATCGATCGTATGATCATTCGATCCGTTATCTTTTACCGTGCTATAGGTACCTATGCAATAGTTATTGCTAACATATTGATATTACTTTATCTTTTCAATAGATGATTATAGCAAGATATACAATTATTAATCTTATTCACTAGGTCCTTGTAACACTCATTCAATGCCAAATTTTTATGCGGGTTCAGAGGCCATTAAACGTATTTTCTGGGACTCGCCGAAGGTTGCATCTCGATGTTATCTTTGAAGATCCTGGCTTACGGGATTGTGTGGAAAATTTTACTTTATGTCATAAGACGTAGGTATAATATTCATTATGTGAAAATAAGCCATTCTTGGACTATTATTATTACATAATATAATATCTCCAGACGAATACCTACACTATACGGTCCCACACTACGCAACGGTTGTATTATAGGTACCGTACAATGGACTGGGGCTGAACCCAGTATATAATACTTATTTAGATACTAAACATCCATAACTTGGGTACGAATATTCGTGCTCATCACATAAAGATTGTCGCTGCAGGCTCACTACCAACTGGGCTAATCAGGTCGTCATAATAGGGCGGTTTCGTAAATTTTATATAAATAAGGAGTTATTATAAATTATATTGAGAGAGCTGAAATATTTTTTGTCCCTAGTAAATACAATTGTAACTAAGTCACCGAGTTTTTAATTGACATTGAGCTAAATGTGAAAAACTGAAATGAAGCATCACTGGCAATATAGAATGGTGTTAAGGTCGTAAAGATTTCGGCAACAATTGTTTTATTTGCAACTCGATTTAGAAGGGAAGTAAAGAACAAAATGATGGTCATTATCTTAAGAACTGTAGATGTACCCCCGAATTTATAGACGTTATATGAATTTATCATGCGTCATATAGTACTGCGCAAAGCAAAGCTCTTGTGCGCGGTACGTTTAATAAAGTTATAAAACGTCTATAAATTCGTGGGCCAGCCTTTTAAAATCAAAGAGTAATTGTTATTTTTGAAATGTTGCGATCGAATTCTAACAGATACTTTGAACTATGTATTGTTGAATGACTTGGGCCAAAGGTGTTCGTGTGTGATGCTTCTAACTATATGGTTGACTGACTTATGCCAAAGGTAGTCGTGTGTTTTATACCCGGGCAGCTCCGTCGTCTCGACTGATAAAACTAATCGCTCACTGGAGGGATTAGTTCAAATAATCATTCGCTTTGTTTGACAATATCCAGGCGCGGATACAGGATTTAGTTTGCAGGGGGAGGGGGGTAATTATTATAATAAAAGACTAAGGGGGAGGCCATTATTGCGTAATTATATCAACCTTATTGACTATTGAATAATGCTTATTTTTCTGCCTTAAATTTCTCAAAATATATAATTGGTCGGGGTTTAGTATGGGGGGGGGGGGGTATAGCACCCATTGCCTCCCCCCCACCCCCTGCGCCTGGCAATATCCTGATACGGAATAAGGGTTGATGTGTACTGGGGATACCGAGAATAATTGCACGAACGACGAGTAGGTATTGTCTGATTGGAATAGGGATCCGGAGTTAAGGGTTTAACCGTACTAACTCACGATTGGGATACGGAGGGGCGCGTATTGCTGACCGTTTTTATTAAACCCGAATATTAAAATATTTCTTCAACGCTTTGGAAACTTAATTAGAATTGGGACGGTTTAGCTGGGATTTGAAGCTATTCGGGAGAGGGACAGACCACTTTAACTCCCAAATTAAAAACCATAAAATATTTTCTATATTAGGCCAACAAAAGCGAACACCTTATGCTCTTCGTCTAAATTGCCTATTAAATGATTTTTGAAACATTCAACACAAACCTATTTACACATTTCCCTGCGCGTACGACGAATGGTCATTTGTCTATACATATAAATAAAATTGGTGTCTGTTTGTAATATTAAAATAACCGCTTTTTACTAAGTGCATTTGGATGTATACACGTTACCTATACCGAAACAACATTTTTTTAAATTTTTGTCTGTCTGTCTGTCTGTTTGTTCCGGCTAATCTCTGAAATGGCTGGACCGATTTTGACGGGACTTTCACTGGCAGATAGCTGATGTAACAAGGAGTAACTTAGGCTACTTTTATTTTAGAAAAAAAAAGGATCTCACGAAAAAAAATTTAAACCAATGTTGCAGCGCAGCGCCTGATTAAGTTTGATAGCAACAACCTGCAATGCGTCCCGCGGGCTCAGAATGGGCGAGCAGGCTGTTGTCAACGGTTGTCTTTGTTAAATACCACGCGGACGAAGTCGCGGGCAACAGCTAGTATCATAATAAATGGTTTCGTGTGAATATCTTTTTGTTTCGCAACTTTTAGCAGGAGACGCGAATTAACTCGCTATTAGAGCTTAATTCGGATTCTCATTATTTCTGAAGAAAACTGGAAATGTACAGAGTTATTTTCTTCCAAAAATTAGATTGCTAGACCTATTACAATGTTAGAAAATAACTCGAATCACAATGAGATTATCTGGCGCAACGGTTTGCTTTCACTGGCGGCTCACTATGGGGAGAGATATCGTTAAATTATAAGATGTCCGTTACATAAAGTGGTGTAACTGACGTGCTCGTAATGTTACGCGCTAGTACGCACGTCTGTGGGTCTCTTCTGTGGCTTAAAGCGGGTTCTACATATCACAGCATACTGCTATCACAGCGCCATCAACTTAATTATGTGCAGGCGGACAAAACTGAAAATATAACTCGTAACGAAAAAAAAATGGCCTTGAGTGTTCCTTTTTGCAGCTATAAGTTTTAAATCCACGTATAGTACCACATGCACGGTGATTTTCTGCCTGTAATTTGTGTGTTTTTTTTACAGTTAGTTAGTTATAAGTTTTAAATCCACGTATAGTACCGACATGAACTATGGTTTACTGTCTGTAATTTCAGTAGTTTATTTTCAGATATATTTGACACATAATAAGCTCTTCAATGTATCAGAGCAACAACAGAATTGTGTCGTTGCTCTGTTGTTTTAGAGGCTCTGTTGTTCTGTAGGGCCGATTTGTAGGCGGCCTACAAATTGGAATGTTAAGAGGCATGCATAGTCATTAAAATGCCGTTTGTTTAAATCGGCTCAATATATTTGGGTACCAAGTTGGGTCGTTGATTGAGGAATTAAGAAAACACAACGCGGTTTAAAACAATGCTTCTTCTTCTTTAGCTACTTTCAACCATCTTCATGTAGGCACCTTCCAGCGTCTTCTACTTCATCCAGTCGACCTTCATCTAGTTCAGTCCACCTGCTTTTGTGACGTCATCTTATGAGCGCATTTGGGGTCTTCCTTTGCGGGCGTTTGTTCTTCCACAGCCTCCATTCCAGAAGTGATTTGCACCAAGAACCCTGCTTTCGGGCAACATAACCAGCCATTTCCACTTCAGACAGAGTACTCTTTTACGACCGTTAAATATTGAAGTATCAGAATCTGTAATTCGTCTAATAGGTCGTATTCGTTCGATGTGTTACCAACCTTACTCAGTTACCTCTCGCTACCTAGGTAATAATTAATTAAATACAAAAGGTTTTTATCGCTACGCAGCATCCATATCGTAGGGCTTAAAGATAATATTATACGGATATAATACTTCCTCCGAATGAATAATGCATGGGAGGCACTGGCTGCGATGGAAAGGAAATTGCCGCCGTTTACTATGATGAAGAAGGTGCATTGTCTTTGGAGAATAATGGTGATGCTATGGCCGGCATAGACAAGATATATTATTTAGATGCTTGGTAGATTTATGTCTCTATGTCACATCCGTTTAGAATCTAAAATATTGTAATGATTTTATGGTCAATTATTTTAGGAACCTGTATCAAACATGAATAATGATTATGAGGAAATAATATAAGCCACAATTTTCTAACGAGCAGACTTTGAGTGCCTATACTTAAACAATTATTCTAATTGGGTAATTAATTTTGTAACATTAACACTATAGGTAGGCACTTACATTATACACAGAACTATTTGATTTTATTTATTATTATCATAATACTCAATCATTCTGTCATGCTTTAAGAAAAAGTTAGTTTTTTTTTCAATTATAATATTGGTCGGTATTTATTTCGTTGTTTACAGGAATTGTCTCAGTACATCAAGGGCGAGATTAATTGTCAGCTAACCGTATACTTTGTAGTCTACGTATTCAGACATTTTGTATGGAGTACTGAATGTTTCGAATACCGTCCGCTAGAGGCGCTGTTCAATTCACCACACAATATGTCTAAATACGTAGACTATAAAGTATACGGTTAGCTTACGGATCATCTCGCACTTACCGTACATATTTATGCAATTGTTTATGTGTGAACTGATTGAAATTGGTTTTGTTCTAATTAGCTCTATTATTGTTTTCCAGGCCGCGGCGCCGGTCCGGCTCCAGCATCGTGGTGCTCGGCGGAGACGAGGAGAAGCGACGCCCCCCGGATGACGACAGAGACATGCTCACTATGCTCTCCATACCTTCTGATACCGGTGAGCTCTATCACACTACTAGCTCTATCTACTCTACTAGCTCTATCTACTCTACTAGCTCTATCTACTCTACTAGCTCTATCTACTCTACTAGCTCTATCTACTCTACTAGCTCTATCTACTCTACTAGCTCTATCTACTCTACTAGCTCTATCTACTCTACTAGCTCTATCTACTCTACTAGCTCTATCTACTCTACTAGCTCTATCTACTCTACTAGCTCTATCTACTCTACTAGCTCTATCTACTCTACTAGCTCTATCTACTCTACTAGCTCTATCTACTCTACTAGCTCTATCTACTCTACTAGCTCTATCTACTCTACTAGCTCTATCTACTCTACTAGCTCTATCTACTCTACTAGCTCTATCTACTCTACTAGCTCTATCTACTCTACTAGCTCTATCTACTCTACTAGCTCTATCTACTCTACTAGCTCTATCTACTCTACTAGCTCTATCTACTCTACTCTACTAGCTCTATCTACTCTACTAGCTCTATCTACTCTACTAGCTCTATCTACTCTACTAGCTCTATCTACTCTACTCCTCCGAGGGCAATAACGGTTTTAATGTCTTTAGAACAGACTTTTATAGCTACGTGAATCTAAATGTTGGTCAGATAATAATGTGGCCTATGTAAGGTGTAACAAGAATAGTGTAAAGTATTTTAACCGAGCCAACAGTGGGTTATAAAGATAACATTCTCAAAGAAATAAATAACATTATTAGACATTTAAAAAATAACACCCCATATTGAGCGCATATCCAAACGCTACTGGTACGCCTGGTTTAAAAAAAAATGTAATGTACACAATTATTTTATACATCAACATGATTCATATAACTTACCGATTCATCTGTTAAAATATTTTACACTATTTTTGTCATATCTCATATAAATTCATGACAATTAATTTATTCCTTGGCAGTCATAATGTCCCAAGCTATACCAACCGCAGCCCATTTATCCAATAGCCAGTAACTTGATACTGAGCATGCCTGCCTTATCTCAAATTGACATTCTGTTGTACAAAACCACGGACTTGTTTAGATATTCAGACGTAACGTTGCCACTAGCAAAGTGAAGCCACTTTTGCAATTCAATTGTAGTGGTAAATGTTACCACATAGACAACTTTTTGCCTAGTAAATGGACGGCATAGGCTATGAAGTTCTGGACATTGCTTTTTTTTTATACCAGAGTTTTTAGGATTCTCTTGTAGCGCAAGTCTAGTGTTTTTTGAATATTCTAGCAAGTCGGTGAACAAATCAAATAGATTTTTGCATCTTCATATTACGAGATGGGGCTTCATACAATGATTATAAATAATAATTGATATTGTAAAAGAAAATATACATATTTTCTAGTGAAGTTTGTCGTAACTCCTGTCTTTAGACGGTTGCCCCTTGCTATGCAAAAATATAACATGAAAATGCAGAGAATAGTTTAATCACACTTCACACTAATATTATAAATGTGAAAGTTTGGATTGATGGATGTTTGTTACTCAATCACGCCAGAACGGCTGAACGGATCTGGATGAAATTTGGCACAGAGATAGATTATAGTCTGGAATAGCACATAGGCTACTTTTTATCCCGGTAAAAAGGACATACTTTTTAATCGCGGGTAACACCGCGGGTCGCAGCTAGTCCTATATATATTTCGCTGATAGACGTAAGTCTATTTGTGAAATTATTCCACAAATTATTTTTTTTGTTTTCCATTTGAAAGAAAAATACTGATTCCAGTATGCTCCACTTCCAGGTCCCCACCGCGAGATGGCGGTGGACGTTCCGGACAGTTTCATCGCGAGGAACAAAACGCCCCCCCGGTACCCACCACCCCGCCCACCCCAGGTACGCCTCCGGACCTCCAGGGACGAAGATCCCCTGTTGTCCTCAGGCGGGTCAGGCACCAGCTTCGGCAGCAAGCAGAGCACAGTCCTCCAGAGCATCGACACCTCAGGACCAAGTTCAGATGGATCTGGCAGCTTCAAGAACAACAGTACCATTGAACTACTATCACTGCCACAGAGTTCAGATTCTGGAACCAGTTTTGGCAGCAAGAAAAGCAAAGGATCCTCAGAGACGGCTAAATGTGGAGACCTAAACTCTGAAAGGTCAGATTCTGTGGCGTCGAACGCGACACACAATCTAAGCGACCGTAAAATACAACTGCTGATATCAAATGGAGATGATTCTCTGATAGATTGCAGAGAAGGAGTGACGTATTCAGCTCGCACTGACTCTGTGCTCATCAGAGAGGCTGTATACGCGTCGTATAAGCTGCCACCTGGCTTCGATACCACCCCCGTGTTGTTAGGCAGGGAGGTGGCAGTTGATGTACCGGATACGTTTGTGCAAATTGTGAAAACGACCCCCAAGTACCCGGGTACCCTGGACAGAATGAGCGTGGCGTTTCAGGTAAAGGGCACTACGCTGCGCATGCGCACATTGGTTGGTGTGACGTATGACGTCGGTGGCTTGGAGGAGTTGGTTAGTTGGTTGGTGATATTAGTTTGGGCTCATCAGTTGCGATTTAAAAAAAAATCATCAAGCACACGCAACAATATATTGTCTATAGCGGTATATTAACCAAATTAAGTAGCTTGAAAGTCTAATTGAAGTAAATTGTGAATTACTTTGCGGAGAAAAATAATAACATATATGTATTTTGAGAAAACATACCTAAAGTAAAGTTGATTCTTTTAATTGAACTTTCTGGAATGCTTAAAACATCAAATTGCGCATTTATATCACGTCTTAATTTTTTTAAATGTTCAACGTGTTCACTGATGAGTTTAAACTAATTGTTACCTATGCTGGAATTTAGAGGTAGTAGTAATAACATTATTTTCATCAATACTAACAAACATTTAGATAGTATTACTAAATATACTCTAAACTGGGAATAAGGTATATCAATGACACTGTCATTTGTATAAAATCATTACGCTCATCATTATCATTTAATTATCATTAATAATTCATTTTAAATTACATGAATACTCAAAAGTATCTGCTAATAAATCGATCAAATTTTATTCAATTAAGTACATACTACTTTTACCTACAACTGTTCCCTCTTCATGTTTCATTAACTTGAAGGTTTTTAAAAAAGGCAGTGATAGCCAAGTTGCTAGAACGCTTGCCTAGGTAACGAGAATCGCAGGTTCAAACCCAGGCTCGCACCTCTGGGATTTCTGGGTTTCATGTGTGAATCCCATTTTCAACCACGATCATCTATAGCTATCTATAGCAACAAATGAAGGAAAACATCGTGAGGAAACCTGCATGTCTGAGAGAACCCCTTTGAAAGATGTGTGACGCCTAATCCCCCTCGCATTGAGGGGAGGCCCGTGCCCAGCAGTGGGACATTAAAAAGGGCTGGTATTATTACATAGACACTTAAAAGTATCTGCCTAATAAATTGATTAAATTTCATTGAATCAAGTACATCATATTTTTACCTACCACTGTGCCCCCTTCATATTTCATTAACGGGAGGGTTTTAAAACAAATACTATACAGATTTTAATCAGATACACATATAGACGAATCAACAAGATACTTGGTAAATACACTTATCTAAACTCATAAATTTATCGCTAATAAATAAAAAATATATACCTACTTGAAATCACGTAAGTACGTGATACATATTGTGTAACTGCTTAGAGCAAACACAGCACCTCGTTTGTGCCACTCCTGAGTAAATGTTTGCTTCTGCGGCTTGTTTGAACTGGGTGACCATTCGTCGTATACCAAGCTAATGGTAATATTTTATCGACGGTACTTATTACAACAAAATTATAATCGCGCTAGTTTACTTCTTAGCTAGGGTAGACAAATATTTTTTCTATAAAATTTACAAGTTCTGATACGGAAGTGATACACCTATTAAAGTATTTCTTTTTTATTAAATGCCTATATTGTAATAAAAAAAAAACTTTGTAACACGGTTCTTCACAAGGAGGACCGATGATATCACACGCGTCGCAGGAAGCCGGTTGTTGCGAGGACCGTTTGTGCTAGTCATTGGGGAAGGCCTATGTCCAGCAGTGGACGTGTTTCGGCTGATGGATGGATGGATTGTTTTTAAAGATATGTGCATTTTAGTATAGTTTAAAACAAATCCTTGTATACATTTTGGGGTTTAAATATAGACTTGTAATTTAGCCTCTAAAGTATAGTTACAATGGGGTGTCATGTAGCTCAATACAAATGTAAACCTTCTGCTATCAATAATACAGGTTACATACACCAGTGGGTTTACCATATAAGACTAATAAATACTATAGGCATTACCTATCTGTATTCCCTAAAGAGGTGTGAATCTCATTTTCAAACATGATTATCACTTTCTAAACGGTGAAGGAAAACATCGCGAGGAAACGTACATGTCTGAGAGAACGCCTCGAAAGACGTGTACAATCCGCCAACCCACACTAAGCCAGCGTGGTGGACTATGGCCGAATCCCCCTCGTATTGAGGGGAGGCCTGTGCCCAACAATGGGAAATTAAAAGGGTTGCTATTGTATTGTTATTATCATATTCCCTAAAGCGGTATCACAGGTTTTTTGACCGACCATATTTCGCCAGTTGGGTGTTATTGTCTCGTATTGAACATTCCACATCGTGTATTCCAACTATGATAATTATAATTCCCATTACCACCAGTTTTTGAGTCAGCTTCGCTAAATATAGCATTTTTATCAGCTTCCGCAGCTATCAGCAGAGATAACATAATTACTTTTAGTTTGTATCTAAACATACTCTAACCTTAACCTCGTTTCTAACCACGCAATACATGGTTCAACGTAACGATGTTATGGAACTTAAACATTAATTAATGTCGCGGGATTATAATAAAATTATTATTGTGTGAAAACTTGGTGTTAAACTTGATAACGTAAAACCATCAGAATCAGAAATATTTTTTTTTATTCACGTAGACCATTAAGTACAGTACTTATGAATCGTCAAAAGTTACAAAATATTATGCTACTAGGTACTTTACCATCCGTTCGGAATGCCGTTCCTATGGAGAAGAACGTGCAAGAAACACCATGGTTGCTCTTTTTTTAAAAAGATCTTTTACATTTTTGAGCACTTCATTGTTATAGGTATGTGAGAACAATGTAGGAACGTCCAATCAGACTTTAGCAGCAGGTCAAAAAAAGTACTATATCATAGGATAAACATCTATTATTTATTTTATGCAATCTGTTGTTCAATATCCATCGTTAACTTTTATTCACGTCACTATATTTTTTTCACTATATTTATCATTACACGATTCATATAATCATTATATCATTAACAGACAATCATTACTTAATTATTCGCTGCTTTTTGCACTAAACGCTCCTCTGTCTTCGGGACTACTGTGAAGAAATTCAATACTGCAGCTTAGAACAGCTCGAATTTGAATCTTTCATTGGATTTGGTAGTTTCCGACGGGTGCTTGAATGATCCTGATATATGAAGAAAAGGAATATGCATGGATACATACTATAAAGGGTTAATCATTGCTATTTCTTCAATACAAACAACATTTATAACTATTTATCTACAGGACTGTCTATAAAGACCTACATACTCTAAGCTTTGAGGAATGCTAGCTAAACTATTTTTAATTTACCTAATAATAGTCACGTCCAAACATATTTTGAGTTTATTTACATATACTTATATAATTGATAGAACTAGGCGATACTTGGCGGAAATCCATTGTTAAACAAATGAGGGAAGAGGAACCCACCATAGACAAAAAAATGTCACTAATAGACGGTTGATAAAGCTATAAGAACTTCGTTCGTGTGTATAAAAATAAAACACAAATATAACATTATATTTATCAGTACTGGTAGTGAGCTAATTTTGTCCAAATTGATCACACGCCCGTATACAAATCGGAATGACACAAAAACAAGATGAGGTCGCAAGTCAGAGGGTCTAGCTTCTTCTCCTTTCTCGTATCACTCTTGTCAGAGCGGTCGTGGTCATCATGTGGAGCTGCCAGGGGCAGATGTGACTTGTCTCACGATGTCTCGCCATTTGTCCCTGATGCTGGTTTTTCGGGTACATTAATGTAAGGGTCCGCCCAAGCAAGATGTGATCTGGTCGGTCCATCCGGACCGTCCGCGTGGTCTGCTTCCTTCCACTTTGCCTTAAGCAACAAAACGGGGGCTCTATAACGATGCGAATAGAGCTGTTTTTTAATTATTATATCCTCTCTCATATTTTTCTTTTCGTTGAAAGATTCATGTGTATTGAGGAAAATCATAGTGTTAAGGATGGATTTTATATCTGGTGTCATACTTGAAGTTATTTCGGATTTAGTATCGTTTATCAAACTTCAAAGATTCTGGCCTCATTTTTAAAATATATATCTATATAATTATAGCATATACCTACTATTTAAGAATTCTAACCTTTTAATCTTTCTTTTTCAGAGGACTAATAATTATTATGTACTTATCTTAATTTTAAAGTTCCTATTTATTAACTTAATTTTCAATCTTATTGAATAAGTAGGTGGTTATTTTGCATGTTTTATTTGGGTTACTTCTTTCTTATAAATATATAGTACATAAACCCTTATAGTAGTAACTATAAAATTTGATTGGACTTTATAGTAATTTTAGTTAATGATAGAAAATGCAATGACATTATTATTATTTGAAATAGCGATTATTTTTCAAGATTTATTAAAATATTATCCCTTTTAAATGATTACAATTAATGTCATTGTTGAAGAATCATTGATTAAATATTACACTGTCAAAATGCATGCTTTGACGATATAAGTAAATACCTTCATTGAATGAAAGTATGGGAACGGCAATAGATAATTTTAGCAAGCATGCATATTAAGTATCAAAGCGAAATGAATAAAGGTTACCGCACTGGTATGTAGAAACGGGCAGGTAGTACCTAGTAATAAGTAAAAAGCAATTTAAAGAGATTTTATTACTAGATATAAAGATACATGGTAATGTTGACTGCTTTTCCCGGAATTACAATAAAGCAGGTTAACCGCATCCTTATGCATAAAAGTATAAGTTAAATTTGGGATCAAACAATAAATACTTAGGAACAAATTGTCAAAGTAAATCTATATTTAATAACTAGGTAGGTACTTACCTTAATGCAATTATCATGCTTATTTAAAATTATATGTTATATTATATATTTACGATAAAGAATACGATTGTTAAGTACCTATCTATCATAAATCTAGATTTATTGAAATAAAACTAATTTTGCGAATTTTATCGCGTTTATTTTATGTTTTTACGTACCCGACGTTACAGCTACTTTACAGTAACCATGATGATTAATTGTTGCTGTAAAGCAGCTGAAACGTCGGGTACATAAAAACATAAAATAAACGCGCTAAAATTCGCAAAATTAGTTTTATTTCAATGTGTAGTATTCGCGTAACTATAAGAAATCTAGATTTACTTTACTTATAGTCATTTATGTTTGTGGTCTTAAATTGTAGCAGCTAAACTCATATTACTGTAGCACGTACTATGCGGCTCGCTTTGCGCAATTTATGGCTAATACACGATTACGCTAAAGAATGCTATACAAATATTAGTTATTTACATAGTTCGCACTTAGAAGCTATAAAAAATTATCAAATCAATCCAACCAATAGTATTATTTTCCCACAACTATAAAGCCAATCAATTTATTCAAATATTCCACATTTTTTGGCTTAATACATTCCAGAATAAAAGAAATAGTGGTTTGCTTCAGCAGGTGAATGGGACTGCGAAGACGGCAGCCCCAGCCGTACCGCCGCGGGACACCGCCCGGGACGCGCCCCCGCGGCCGCCAGCACACGACAATGTCACCAAGGAACAGATGGAGTCAATCAAGAAGTACCAGGTTAGTGACATTCTTTATTCAAAATTTTAAGTTTTATCATGCCGTTTAAAATGTATTATAATAAGTCCTTATTCCAAATGAATTGGGACTATATCCGAGGTAAATGGAGATATTTTGAATGTGTGTCTGAATTCGGAAATAATAACGAGGTATACTGATTGAAATAAAACTGGAATCTTACGAATTTTATCGCGTTTATTTTATGTTTTTAAGTTCTCGATGTTTCGGCTGCTTTACAGCGTAAGATTAGTTTTATTTCAATGTGTAGTAGGTATTCGCGTAAATATAAGAAAACTACCCTATATGAATTTTGGAATTATATTAGCTAAAATTTGTAAAATGTAGAGTCAAGTTACGCGGGTAATACGTTTGACGCGATTATCTCTAGTACAAGTTAGATATATAAATGCTGCATAATATCGACACCACAGTATCGTTACGTTTTGGACAAAACGTAGACTCAGTGAACTCAAGTGGACGTAAGTTTTTACTTAATTGTGTTCAAATTATATCTAGAGCTAGATACATATTTGTATAGACGAGGTAGATAAATACATGTATTCCATACAAAATAGAATGACGTAAGTACCTAGTTTCCGGTCATATTCAATGACAATAATATGTATTTTGAACAAAGCAATCGAAACAGTTTTATTTCAATTCAAACAGACGTGTATGACATATGTATGGCCATTGTTCATAATTGTTTGTCGGTCTGTGGTTCATTGTTGGTTTTATTTGTCATAAACAATTAATCAACTTTCTAATTTTTCATTTGTTAATTAGTTTAATTCTTTTATGATGGTTTGACCTTGTTTTTGCACAATGATGTCTTACTATTATTACTTATAGGTTACACACTTAATTATGTGGTTGCTGATGTATAGACAAGACATAGTCGCAGGTGAATCGTTCTTAACGTGGTCTTTTTATCAGCACTCATAAATAAATCAAAGCTTTATCGTTACCAAAATAAAGCATCTCTTATCCGATCTACGCAGAAAGTGCTCACAGTGTCTTCTTGCAATGGTGCGCTTGGTTTTGGATTTAATTATATTAATTACTAGCTGTTACCGCGTGGTATTTAACAAAGACACAACCGTTGGCAACAGCCTGCTCGCGCGTTCTGTGCCCGCCGGACGCATTGCAGGTTGTTGCTATCAAACTTAATCAGGCGCAGCGCTGCAACATTGGTTTTAATTTTTTTTCGTGAGATACTATTTTTTTTCTAAAATAAAAGTAGCCTAAGTTACTCCTTGTTACATCAGCTATCTGCTAGTGAAAGTCCCGTCAAAATCGGTCCAGCCATTTCAGCCGGCCAGCCGGAACAAACAGACATACAGACAGACAAAAATTGTAAAAAATGTTGTTTTGGTATAGGTACCGTGTATACATCCAAATGCACTTACTAAAAAGCGGTTATTTTAATATTACAAACAGACACTCCAATTTTATTTATTTGTATAGACTAGATCCCAAGTAGTATTCGCGTAAATATAAGAAATCAACAACTAGGTAATTGTTTTTATTTAATAGTGGGTAAATATAATGCAGAGTAATGAGGTCTTGTTTATGCTGCGGTTTTGTGAGCAAAGCCACAGTATAGATCTAACAGTTCGAACACATATCTCATAACGAACCTGTTTCGGCGAATTCAAAAAGGCCGCAATGGTGTTGCGGTTCTTTTGACAGTCGTCTGAAGCTCCTACCAGTGATGCGGAAACGCCGCAAATGCCAACATATAAATTGTAAGATTTATTTACATCAAGATATGTTATGTTATGGAGTGTCCAGGTATATATTTTCGTAGCTATAGTACATATACTACGTATGTAAAAAAAAAGAATAAAATCGGTCTATGATTAAATTAAATGCTAACTCAGATTATATAAGGTGTGACAATAATAGTGTAAAATATTTTAACAGGGCCAACAGTAGGTTATACAGATAACATTTCCACAGAAATAAATCAAATTATTAGACATTTAAAAAATTACACCCTGCACTGAGCGCATGGCCAAACACTACTGCATCGCTTAGTTTAAAAAAAAACAAACATCACTTACACAATTATTTTCTACATATATTTCATCCATAAAACTTAGGAACTGATTGATGTGTTGAAATATTTTACACTATTTTGTTACACCTTATATATCTAATTATGTCAAAGGTGAAGGTTAAATACGACAATTACTTAGTACCTAGAAAATGTTTTTGCAAGCACTCATATTAAAATCATAAATTTGAAGACAAGACAATCATTTTGATTGATAGATGAACATAGCTTCAAAATAGTCGTGTTGAAAGTACATATTTTTCAATCCGTTCTGGATATACGATACCACAGACATACATACAAATCACACTAATATTATAAATGTGAAATCACACTAATATTATAAATGTGAATGGATGTTTGTTACTCAATCACGCCAGAACGGCTGAACGGATCTGGATGAAATTTGGCACAGAGATAGATTATAGTCTGGAATAGCACATAGGCTACTTTTTATCCCGGTAAAAAGGACATACTTTTTAATCGCGGGTAACACCGCGGGGCGCAGCTAGTGTGTAATATTTGCCCTTTATATTATGGTTACGTATAGAGATGTGTTCTTCAGTAAAGCTACATACATCTACTTACTAATGTAATTAAGGGATGTATAGTGATACTCTCTTTCGCACTTTCACACTGTAAAAGTATTTACATACAAGCTTAGCAGTTGGAAGGATTCGCTTTGTGAGCATTATAAACACATTATATTATACATAAGTAAGTAGGCGTGGATCAAAATACACCATAAACTAGATCATTTTTTGTATTTTTGTTATGGCAATGATCTAGGTATATCTACATAATTGAGCCACTGCTAGGTACCTACTAGTGTGGACAAAAATGTTTCGTTTTGGGAGCTTAGTCCTTGATGATGATTTAATGAAATAACCCCAAGCTTATCAGTAAAGCAGCGTTTAATTTACTGAAAATATATCGAACTTCTTGGAAAAACATGAAAAGTCAAGTTTCCACGATTTATATTAATTTATTGGCTAGCAGTTCTAAGACTAAATTAAGACCTAGTTTGGTGCACATAAATAAATAAGTGTTTCAGAAGATCGAACACCGTACTCACAAATTATAATGTTACATAATAATTTATTTTTTTGAGATATTAAAAATAATTTGCTGAGGTAAATACTTACTCGAAAGCTTTGAATAATGTCCATACACAGCGAATATTTAAAAACTTTTTGTATAATTAAAACATAACAGTCGGACGTAGTTTTAAATGTCGCAGTTAGTCCGAATGCTAATTCGGGGTATAATAACGGAAATTATGGTAATTAATTGTGTTCACAATTCCTGGGATACAGTTGGAGACCTACAAAGTTGTAATTCGAGGTCTCTACATTTTAATGACTTAAAATATACTTTTATTTTGTTGGTCGTCTTTACATACATCATTATATATAATCCTTTTATGTAACAAGATGGTGTTCTAGGTGCTTATATATAGTAATATCGATATAGATAGTAGATAAACTATCATCCACAATTAGTAATGTTAATAACGTGACCAACATCTTAATTATTCACAAAAACTCCTTGTTTTTTTTTTGGTGCACAGTCAATAACAAAAAAAAACTATGCATCCGTCTATGGAATGCATCACGTAGCTGTCACATTCACACTGTCATCTATATACAGTATAAAAAAAAACTTCCCCTGAGCCTTGCATTAGCGTATTATTTTTAATGCTAGTAGGTATATCTCGTGCGCACCTGTCTCCAATTCAGTATTCAACTCGCGGACCTATTAATCGTGCAACAACAACCTACTTACCCCGCGACGCGGCGGGATTGAAGCAACAACAGGTTACACGCCGACTTATGATATAAAAATACAAAAACAGCCGCGACGTTGTGGATGCGGCATATTAAATTACTAGCTGCGCCCCGCGGTGTTACCTGCGATTAAAAAGTTACGTTTAAAAAGCACGGTTCCTGTATGCTATCCCATAGAAATGCATTTTTCCGGGATAAAAATTAGCCTATGTACCGGGGTAAAAAGTAGACTATAATCTATATCTGTACCAAATTTCACCCAGATCCGTTCAGCCGTTCTGGCGTGATTGAGTAACAAACATCCATCCATCCATCCAAACTTTCACATTTATAATATTAGTGGGATTAACGAGTGTTGGCTAGTGTTTTGTTATTTAATTTAAAGTAGTTTTAGACGACGAAAATAAAACAGTCGGAGTGGCACGAACAACGTTTTGAAGCACAAAACTACTAAGCCGATTTGTGTAATACTAAATTACTATTTCGGTCTAACTAATTCGGTCTTAAGTTTAGAAGTAATATCAAAATTAAATGTAATTTTTGGAAAATAATGCCCTTATTAGGACGCAATATCTTCAGGAAGATTCTAGTGATTTAAAAGAAATAATTTGGGGAATGATACAGGCGGTGATTAATTTATTATTATATTATTGGACGGATGGCTCAAACAAATTCTGTCAAATAAGTTGTGGATAGGGTTTTATCACCATTCTGTGATAGAGACCCTTAAATCCGACATTTTTTTGTTTATAAAGAATCAACACTCAATGTTTGGACTTGAGGAACCAGGCCTATGACAAAAGGACCTTAACCTAATCAACCCCTATTGCAATTAAGGGTTTCAAAGCGAAGCACTCTTTTTACCCCATAAAGGTACTATTCCTGGACTTACAATTCTAGTTGTACCATTTAGGCTTAGTTTACCCGTTTTCAGTATTTCGAAATTTTGACTCTCCCATCTCTACATAGAGCCAGCGGTTTGTAGAACTTGTTGTGCTATACAATACCCTGTTTTGGATGTCTCATAGAAAAGCAAGTAAAAATGCCACCTTCCACTGAGCTCACCAACAAATCAGAGTTATTCGTAGCTCTACAGTACACTAGGGCCAGTCTCCACAACCTCCGCGCCCCAGTCAGTACGGCTTGCGCTTTTGCGTCGATCCCTCGTTCGGTCGCATCGCGCCACTGCGAACGCGAGTGACTAAATTTTGCCTCCGAAATACATGAAATTAACAGTTTAGTGTGTTCACGTGTGGTTCTATGCATTGAAAGTTATATTCACAAGGTCTTGTGTCTGTTTTTCGAGTTTGTATCATAGGTATTTATTCGTAAACACGGTACGTGATCGTTCGGTATAATGGATTAATGGTCCGATTGCATAGAATCGTGAGTCGTTTTAATATCATTAAATTGGTGTTTTAAAATAACATTTGAACTGTGGAGAAAGTTTTTGTTGTTTACAACATTATGATGAAACAAAAATAAAAAAAAAATACAACCGAATTGAGAACCTCCTCCTTTTTGAAGTCGGTTAAAAATTTCAAATATAGGTACACAATAGGTATTATATATTGTTCCGAAACAATTACAGATAAGGCACTTCTGTTTTTTTTTTAAATATAAATTTGGAGATATTTTAGACTAGACTCTATCCACAATTTTTTCTTGACAGATAACCCATACAGATTCTGTCGAAAATGTTGTCGATAGAGTTTATGTTTATCAGCTCAGTAAAACAGACCCACTTTTTGTTAATCTGTGGTACTTAATAGCTGTAAATGCTGACAACCATCACACCACTCGTACTTCTGAAATTCACGAGATACTTAGGTACATGGAATTTAATACTCCGATGTTTATTTGTCCGGTAGAGAGTAGAATTCTAAGCATTCAAAATCAGTATAAAATAACTGTTAATGATACGATCATCTTGAGCGATGTTATGATAAAAGAAATTGATTTAGGCTCGGTTTTTATAACATCTGTATTTTTTGATCCAGTGACCTGTTTCTTGCGAACTATGTCGATGCCCTTTCTGATAAAAGAAATTTCCCCGATTCGACATAACAGGTTAATACTTTGACTTTTTTCAAGATATGATTAAAAAATCCTTGACCTTGGAAGTTATTGGCCGCTCATTACACTTTTCCTGCAATTTTTAAAATATGGCATTGCACTTTGAGCGTTAAGCCAATATCTCTCAACAACTTCTACCCCGAATAGTAAAGTAGAAGTACCTACTGATAAATTACCGGTCTTCTTGTAAGGACTTGAAAGCATATATTTGATGTGTAAAATGTATTATCATGACTGCTAGCCTGACGTCGTACATTTGACTGAAAAACAATTTTTAGAATTTCCGTAGGTGTTGTTAAAGCGAAACTTACTTAGCCTTGTCAGAAGTCTGTATTGTTTTATAATTAGTCATCGAGTGTCATCGTGCATGTTTATAAGTGCCTACGTGTATGTATTGCGTTGAATTGAATACGTGTTTGTTGAAGTGTTTGCTTTGATTTGGGCGAAACAAAACTGTTTTGAAATCTGATTTTACAATTTAAGTAGACTATCTTTTGTCATCTAGATCATCCCCCGCCAGCCGCTAATATCACAGCATAAAGTAGTCATCATCGTATGCCATTCAAAATTTTATCATCACTACATAGAGTCAACGCATACTGTTGTGTAAACAGGGAACGAAAACATCGTTAAGAAACTTGCATAACCGAATACACCTTTGTTGACTTCCAATAACAGGTGATATTTACTCTTCAATGGATGGATGGTTCTTATTGAGTACTTATATGATACTTAATAATTTATTTCTCTTGTTAACCATTAAAGTACTAATAGTTATTCATACCCGATCAGAATGCAACACCTATGATAAAGATTGTGTGAAAAAGGTTACTCAAAGTCAAAGTCAAGTCAAAGTCAAATCATTTATTTCGTATAGGCCTACGGGGGCACTTACAAATTGTCATTAAATATTTTTTTTCTTAAGTCTACAACCGGATCGGAACGCGACCTCATCTGGGAAGATCCGGCAAGAAACTCAGCGGGCTTGTCTTTTTTTTAAATTCATTATTTTTACAAAATATAAAAGTAAGCTCCAGTGTGTTGCCATGCGAGGCGCACACACGCTACACTTTAACATTATATATATTGATATTGATATCGATACTACTACTACTACCACTACTGTTCTTCCTTTTTGATTTCTAAATACAAATTAAGGAAAGGGTTTCGAACATGTATTGCGAAGTCTGTTATCTACAAAACTTTGGAACTTATCGCTGTTGGGATGGGTCTCATAATTCATTCCTGCGTGGTTAACTCATATCCAGAATTGCTAGCAATTATTCAGGAGCTAACTCATTACCAACAAGCCTCACTGGAATTACGTATGCAGGCAATGCTAGCTTGGAATCCCTAATGCGACCTCCTTAAACCAAGTGTGCTACAGTTGGCAGTAAGCCTGTGCTTCCAATGCAGAGGTTTCCGGGTTCCATTCCCGGTTGGGGCAAAGTTGCATGAGCACGAATGTTTTTACCCGCGAACGAGTAACATTTTGCTTTATTTATATTTATTCAATACTTACTTTCCTTACATTCACATAGAGAATAAAAGAACCCCAAATATGGGATATGTTTATTTTGAATTGTTGAATGTAACCGGACCACGGTCGGGTTTATTTCCACCCTAAAACCCTTATCAGACGTGTCCCACAACGGGATTAATAGCAGACCGTTTTTGGATACGATGGCAGCGAGATAGAAAAGGAATATGTCAGTGAAATGGGATTGTGTGTACACGAGATTCATTGTGGTTTCAGTGTGTTCAGTATTACTGATGATGGCAATACCTTTGCACAGTTGTCATTTGATTAAGGCGCATTAGTGCCAGATCTTATGGAGGAGAAGCCAACTGTTGTGCCAAATAATGACGTCTCAAACCTTCAAGTAGAATTTAAATAGCCATTGAGTATAGTTAGCCATTTTTTTAAGCCTATATTATGTCCAAAAGGACAAAGGCTTCACTATGAAATCTTCACTTGTTCCTGTCGACGGCTTGTTGTGGCCACGTTTTACACGCAAAAGTGTCAAAACTTAGTCGTTGAGTAACAAATATTTCTAAAGCTAATATTATATAGAGCTGTCAATAAGAAATACAACCGCAATATCAATGTATTCCTATGAAAATATAGGCCCCGTCCATAAACATCGACTATGACCGAGTTATCTTCCAATATCTGCGAGCGAATACAATATATATTCAATAATAGTTACGATAGTGAATTAAGTTTTCATATATTACGTGGTGACGTCAAGGGACCCGCCAGTGATGTACTAAGGTCCACTGAAGTGTCTACAGGGACCTAAAGTCCATAAAGACATCGATAATAATATTGGCCAAACAATATCTTTGAAATTTCATATTATTCAAGAATATACTTCAAGGTATATCTAAATAACGATTTCACAGATAAAGCAAAGTCTTTTCAAATGTTTTCAATTCAAACTTTACTACTTAGAGTAGGTATAGTTTAGTTAAGTTGTGTAGTAGTCAGTATAGTAGTAGTACGCGTAGTAAAGCCCAAACTTTGGGTACGTACGGTCGTTCAGCTCAAGGCTACGAGGCTTAAACTAAAGGCTACGGGGCTTAAATTAAAGGTTTCAAGGCTTGAACTAAAGGCTACGGGGCTTGAATGAACGGCTACGAGGCTCAAAGTAAAGACTACGGTACTAAATGAACGGCTATAGGGCTTATAATAGAGGGTACATGGCTTAACCTACGGCTACGGCTACGGGCCTTGTACTAAAGGCTACAGGGCTAAAAGTAAAGGCTACACGGCTTAAAGTAAGGCTACAGGGCTTAAGCTAAAGGACACTGGACCTCGACTGATATGTATGTCCGTCAACTCCCAGTCCGAATTCCCATCCCAATTCGATTGTATCCCATCCCGGCGGGCTTCAAAAAACGTCAGAGCAAAATAAATTGCGATTCCTAACGTTATTCCAAACTTAGTTATTGGAAATTTTCAGGAAATTGAGTGGCACACGTCGGGAGACATATTATTTGTATGGAAGGCGAAATTAAATAAATAACACGCGGCGGCAGATGGCAAACAATATTATCTTTTGTTTATACCTTGTATATATCTAATAATTTAGTTATTAATTTATCTATTAACAAAAAATATTCTCGTCACAGTTGTCATTTTATTAGGAACAACTATTCCGTTGCGTTGCGTTGCGTTGCGCGTGAAATGCGTTGAAGTCGCCCAGGTTTCAGGCTTAGTATACCCTTTCTGAATCACGCTGCAATGGCGACATGCCTTTTACTCTACTAATAATGATTCCCGTTATAATCAGTTGACTAGTCTCCGATGAAATTGGCCGCCGTTACCTTGATTGGGTCAGAAGGAATATGACTATTATAGCGTAAGCCTAGCATGGTGTTAGCTGTATCCTGAATCAAAATAGAGCATACTTTTTAATACGAAGAGAGAAATTCTGCGTACTGAGGTATATGTTGCACGTAGTAGGCTTAGCTTTTATCCGAGAAATGATTTCACGCAAAATTGACGCTTATAGTCACGCTGACAACGAGGCACTGCTCGGGCAAGGCAGTATGAGCATTTGCCTCAGGCGAGCCACATATTGACTATACGACGTAGCGAGTGTCATTGCGCAGATTACGGGTTCTCACGAAATTACTGCGCGAATGAAATCGCTGGTTTGTAATTAAATCCATTTTATTTGTACAAATTGTGTTATACATTTCTTCATAATAGAAAGTTTCATTGGGAGACTCTACATGCGTTGGACCTTAGGCTCAGCAGTTATCTGCAGTTGCGCAACCCGATGTCCTCATTCCCCGGTCGGAATTATCTGTAGTGGCGTCGCAAATGTAGGTAATAAGTTACAAGATTATAGCGAGGGAATATTTATTTTATATATGCCAACTATCAATCCATGTTTGGGTGTAAACAGTGGATGTAACAAGTATACAACGACTAACGTTGACGGACGGTTTTTTTAATTGATGTTAACCATTACAGTACTAATGTCACAAAATGTACTGCCAGTTTAAAATATCACTCCAAGGAGTAGAAGTGGTCAATGGTCCTCTATTTTACTTATTAATGGTTTTTTTTGTAGGAATATAGAATTGAGCAATAATGACACCTAAACGATTATTCCCCCATTTTTTATTATCGATAAATGTTTGCACTCGGCAAGCCATCGCCTAGAGCTGTCAGTGACTACAGTATCACACTTGTGTATATTAAGAACCCTATAAAAAAGGATTGGAATGTTAAATTTTACAATGAGTACAATAAAGTATTTTTAAAAACTAAATCATAAAATCGCTAAAACTCCATGTGTTGGACCAAACAGCAATACGTATAAGGGCGCAGTGAAACCTCTCAGTGACCGCAGACAGCCAGCAAAAGCCTTGAACGTTCCGTCTCGCTGACATTTCACTCCAAACACTTTTGACACTGACATTTCAGTATTAAGCCGAAGGAACTTGGATTAATTTGGTTTTGATTAAAAGAGAATGTAGGACCATCTTTGAGCGTAGATCTGATCATAACGTTGCATATTTTGTTACAAAGGTAGAAACGAAATGAAACTAAGAGCATTATTCTTAAATGCCTTTGCGTCTTCATAAACAGAGTCCATCGGTGTCCACCCATAAAGCCTCGGGCATCTAGTCGTCAACTATTTCAAACACCTGATACAGTACTATTGGAGTAAATATTTACTCCAATATTACTGTAGTATCCTGTGATTCTATTATTCTTACTGATTGCAACCATCCACTGGTTCACGATCACACCAAGTTCCATGTGCACTAGTCCCGTCATATCTTATGACTGACAGTTGACAGTAGTGACAGCTAGCTCACTACTCGTGTATATGAGACATTGTTTACATAGCTATTCAATAGATACACTACAATTACTTTTGGGGTATCTTTAGCCATAAATACAGCAGCAAATTGTTCATTTCTAGCGGTGACGTCTCTTAGCTTTCTCGGGTCTCGTCGTCTGACTGCAGTGCATTGACACTTGTAATTTTTGGCATTTAGAAACTGAGACTCATCAGGAACGCCATCCACTCTAGCGATGTCTCTGAATATTAAAGAGATGACCCCTGACATTCGGATATATTCATCCGCAGATTTATCGTCGCCACCGTACGTGATTCAAGAACTCTGTCTGCACAGTTTTATTTAGTAGAGAATTTCTCGAGATACTCGTAACGTAACCTTGTGAGTTAATGTCAGTTTGAGGTAAAATATTGTGTGTACGATGGTGGAATAACCTTTAGAGACGATGTTTACTTCTTTAAAGGTGATACATTTGGGTCCAGGCATTCAAGACGAGGGATATACACATTTATGACATAACAGATATTAAGTTAACTATTCCACTATTGTGACTTTGTTGAGAACAGAGTCTGTTCAATGTTGATCTCTTAAATTTGGTTCCGTTATTCTTTCCGGAAGCTTAATGTTAAGTTTCATATCCAAACCCCATGCAGGTAGCTCTTTGTTTTCTTAATACGTTTTTGGTCAATTTTAAATTGAAATGGATTAATATTTTCGACTGCATATCTGGTACACCAATCAAACTGAACCGCAGTAGGTTTAGTTCCGTTAATGCTATCTTGGCCAAACGCCAGGCTCTGCTAATTTATTATACAAGAATGTTGCGACCCTCTTTGAGGATCGTCCCGAGTCGTTTTCTTTTACAATGTTCCAAATGTCCCGCTTTGATCAAATATTTAATCTTCGCTTGCTCGGAAAATCCGAATAAAGGTCTCTTAGCCTTGCCGTGACTGCATTTAATTGTAAGATATTTATATACTACCGGAATCTGGTACAAAGAATAATGTATCACCATAAACTTCTTTTATGGATTACATAAATCACAATGGTAAATTATAAAAAAAAATCCTGAAGATAAATGTTTAACCTGAAGATAAACTTCCAGTATTAGATATTTTTCAACAATGTTCTGCATTGTCACAGATCGCGATATCAATGCGAGAATACGTGTCTCCAAATATAGGTACAAACTTGAGCAAACAACTAAATTATGCAGTTAGCCCCGCGCATGTTTGTGTTTGGTACACAAACACTGCGCAATGTTCTTGTTGTACTACGCGCCGACGCTGTGCTAACAAAAGCCACGTTTGCATTGTATCAAATAGCGCTAATTAACCCAACATTATTATATCAGGGTCTCCATAACAAAATACATTATCAAACGTATTATCTATTTTGATGCAACAGTTGTTGCTTGTGGCATTACCAAAACAAAGTTCAAGGTGTTTACGTGGACGACCTACTATTAAAACGATCGTTCAGCCGTATTCAAGAAATACTTGGCGGTGTTGAAACATTTGTGTCTAAAGCTACGTCTCTCCCGAAATACCGTAATACTTACGCCGTAACAATGCATTCCCGGTCCAATCCTTCAAACAAATTGTTTGGAGCGTTCCTCGCGCGCTCCACATTTTATGTCTTTGCATTACAACTACAATAATGACGTCACGGCTTACCCTGGCTCTGTGCTGTAGGATTTTACTGATGTATGTATTTTTGACTATTTAGAAACCAAATCATCTTGAGTACAGAAACAAATCATAACTTCAGATTAAAGTAAATTAGTCTGATTCCACAGGTATACATTTTTTTTATTTTATCATCCGAACTACTCCATATATAATATGAAATAGACCTTTTGCCTGCAGTTTTGGTTATTTGAGTACCCAATATTCATTAGTATGCAAGTGAATCAGTACCTCCAAATTCACCTGGTTCAGCATAACTTAACTAAAATGAGACGGGGAGGAGAAGAGGGACCTCAATAAGAATTGCATCCCGCTGATGATCTCTATACATAAATAAGCTTGGTATGAAAGGACTGCATCGCCCAATACATAAGCCTTTTCCTACAGCACAAACACCTAATTTATCCACGTGCCTCTAGGCAACGGTGCACAATGTAATTGTAAAAATAATGAAGAGTGGGTCAGGTGCGGGAAAGATCAGAACCGGTCCGGTCCAGTTCGCTGTGCCCTACCTCGCCCACCACCACCTAGCGGCAACAGTGCCTCAACCACAATAATTTAACGTAGCAAAACATTAACGTAAGCGTGGTCCTTCTCGCTCACACTGCAGCTTTCATTAATTAGAGTGACTGCGTCAGTATGCTTTCTCGATGCCGTTACGATTGCATTAGGGAGTTCCTTCTTACCCCACAGTAGATAGTTCGCTGTGTTTTTTTATGGTACTTAGTTGGAACTAGGTATATGTAAATAGCTGGAGACTATTAAATATTTCTGAAATGAAATTAATGCAGTAAATAATCCTTTGCCAATTCGTAATGGTGGAAATATTCCATTACAAACGTGCAATATGGCTGTATTTATCAGGAGAGACAGATAATGCTTGATGACACTGATGATGACGTGTTGTTTGAATGTAGGCTGATTTTTGTAAATATTTTCAAATAATATACTTCAAAATATATAATTACTAGCTGCGCCCCGCGGTGTTTACCGCGTTTACATTTTACCGGGATAAAAGTAGCCTATGTGCTATTCCAGACTATAATCTATCGCTGTGCCACATTTCATCCAGATCCGTTCAGCCGTTCTGGCGTGATTGAGTAACAAACCTCCATCCAAACTTTCACATTTACAATATTAGTGGGATAATGACTGAACAAGGACTAAGAAATTATCACAACTCCAAGCACATTGCTTCACGATTCGTCTCACCAAATTGAGTCGACAACCTCATTGCTGTCCGCATTATAAACGCCCGCTTTTCCGGTTTGCGACAGCCCTGACAGTCGGGATAAGCGCGTGCGCATGCTAGTAGGGCCACCACGCACGCTAGAGTGATTTTTTTTTAAACGTTTTGTAGTGTTACCTACGAAGTTTGTTGATAAAACCGCTCCTCACGGTCCGATTGTTAAACCAAGCGGCTAAAGAACGTGATAAAGTTGTGCTAATGGCATTCAATTTATCTATGGCCATATTACTGTCATTTGGATCTATGGTTTGCAATTAATTATAACTTCATTAAATTTTTAATCGTTATGGTAACGTTTTTGTTAAAACAAAAAAAGAAAGTGTTTTTTTATACAGTTAGTTTGGATGAAACCAAATATATAAGGTGTAACAATGATAAGGTAAAATATTTTAAGAGGTCTATCAGTAAGCTATAAAGGTCACATTCCCGATGAAAATATTTCAATTATTTGAAATTTTAAAAATAACATTTCATACTCTGTGGCTTGCTTTCTCAAAAATTAAACACTGTTTACACATATATTTTATACATAAACGTGAACGTTATGAACTACTTGTTAACACCTTAAAGTATTTTACACTACTTTTGTTACACTTGTATAATATCAGTGAAGTACGTCAACCGAAAATACTGTATTAGCTTAATATAAATATAAATATCGCCAGACGAACACACCAACTGTACGGTCCCACAGTAAGCAACGCATGTATTATGGGTACCGTACAATGGACTGAGGGCGGACTCAGTATATAATACTTATATAGATAATAACCATCCATGACTCGGGTACAAACATTCATGCTCATCACACAAAGATTGTCCCTACCAGGATTCGACCCTGGACCCGTAGCACAGAAAGCAGGGTCTCTACCCACTGAGCTAATCAGGTCGTCGAGGTCAGGCTAGTAAACTTCAATATGACAAACCTTCAATTGACTCTCCATTCCTATGTAGTCATGTTGAAATGGAAAACTTCAAGCATTCCCATCAAATCCGTGTTGATTATCATCAATATTTCGCCGAAGGTCAACACAATGGAACATGTCCAAGGTGTCTGAGTCATCGATGATTATAATTCAATACGTGATGTGTATGTGTTAAGAGTTCAGTATGTGCTTATTGTTTGATAAAGACATTGTGACAACACCTAATTCCATTGTATTGATCTTAATCGGGTAATGGCGTGAAATACGTAAACTATAAACTACTAGCTGCGCCCGCGGTGTTACCCGCGATTAAAAAGTATGTCCCTATGTCATTTTCTGACCCCTAAACTACCACTAGCTATGCAAAAATCATGTCGATCCTTTGCTCTATGAAAAATGAAAACAAATTTATCCCACGGGAATCATACATTTTAGCGGGATAAAAAGTAGCCTATGTGCTATTCCAGACTATAATCTATCTCTGTGCCAAATTTCATCCAGATCCGTTCGGCCGTTCTGGCGTGATTGAGCTACAAACATCCATCCATCCAAACTTTCACATTCATAATATCAGTGGGATACAGTTAGCTTACGAATAATCTCGCACTTGACGTACAGTTTGTTTCATTGAATGGTTTAAAAGGTGCAATACTGTCGCTTTAGGGTAGGAGTATACACCATACTGTGGCGCGACTATTGTGCTAACTTCCCATGCAGAACTAACCATTCAATAAACTCCGCCATTCACCGGTCGTCGTATCAGTATTCATAAAAAACAGGAAGTGGGAAGTACGTGACTGGGGTGTTGGGCTTTGAAATGAGTGGGGAAGATATATTGAGGGTTTGACATCTGACTGCGATTCTTATTGTGCTACTTGTATATTTTTTTAGATTTAATTTTGACCAACTATCCCCGAGATAATGGTAAAAGAAATGAAATCCTTGTACTCTGCGTAGGTAAATTTTTTATCGGTATTTGTTTTCGTGTCTTGAGTAAAGCCCTCGTATAATTACAGGAGAATGTACCATTTAGCAGTTAATTATGCATGGAAATAACACAGAAAATCACCATCCATCAAACCACTTAACTAATATGTATTAACTTAATTCAGTGGTAAGGAAATGGTACCTAAAGCGAGAATTACCGTCAGGATTCGGAATAGTTTTGTACAATTCATAGCCTCGCCTGCACATTACCGTTACCATGGCAACCGATTCCCAACATCGGACAATACCTCGGCTGAATCAATGCACACCCTACTGTCTCCCCTAGTAGTAGCCTGTACTGACAAGGACGAGTGGATATCGGGTGCACTCGTGTTGGGAATATAGTCGGGATAGTATTTTTAAAGGTAATATATATAAAACGCCGATATATGGCCCAAGGTGTCCTACCGCTCGGTTTATCGGGTAATAAAACACCAGGGTATGTGGGGTATAGAGATATACTACTAGCTATCAAAATAAACTTTACAGAGTACATGAAACTTCCCTAGACAGGTAGTCAGATCAGTCCAACTTGCCACCGCCCGTCCAAAGCATGGAGGTAGAAACTCGTCACACGGTGTAAAATAATTGCTTTGATTTCAACAAACAGAATAGTTATTCCGCTATTAACACCAAAATCCGATCCGACGAGACTGTCCGATTATTTGTCAGTCAAAATGATCTAATTTAATAAAATTTTGCACAAAGATGAAAAGGATTTTTTTATTTCGTTTCAAGTGCTTTCGTCGGTAAGTAGGTACTTTGTTGTTGCATAACTCGCGATATTCTCAACGCAACTAGAGCATCGTTTCAAACCACTCTGTTGTTTTGTTCGTGACAACAGAAATGTGTTGTGGTTTATCTCCTATCAATAGTGCCGTGCTGAATCCGAACTCTTTTATCGCGAAAACACGGACTTTATTTGAATTCGCTATGATTGAGTGAGTTTTGTTCTGTTTTTTGCGGAGTTATTTATTTTAAAATGTAAACTTTGTTTGTTGTCTATGGATAATATTAAATAAGTGGTTTATACCCACTATCGACTTGAAGCTGATAGTTAATTACAGTTCGATATTATTATTAGCAGTGATAGCCAAGTTGGTAGAACGCTTGCCTCAGTAACGAGGATCGCAAGTTCAAATCCCCCCTCGCACCTCTGGGATTTCATGTGCGAATCTCATTTTCAACCACGATTATCACTTGCTAAACGGTGAAGGAAAACATCGTGAGGAAACCTGCATGTCTGAGAGAACCCCTCGAAAGATGTTGAAGTCCGCCAACCCGCACTGGGCCAGCGTGGTGGACTATGGCCTAATCCCCCTCGAATTGAGGGGAGGCCCGTGCCCAGCAGTGGGATATTAAGAAGGCCTGGTATTATTATTATTATTTTATTATTATTATTAGATAGCTGCAGTTACTATGGTGCAGCTTGCAACGACTGTCATTGATGTTAAAATAATTATCGGTGTTGCCGGCTTAATGTGTCCTCTGTAGCACGGAGTAATTCGATCGAACGTCACTGATCCAAGTCCAAGCCATAATCGAATCAGGATCATCCGATGATGATCACCATTGGATTGTGGTGACAGCGATAGGCCGATGCCTAGCTCCGTTGCTAGGGGTGATATATTTTCAAACGGGGTTAATCTTTTCGAATTGGCTTTTCCGTGGAGCTCTCTCAAAGATGGCCACTGAGTCCATAACTTCATCTCAATAGAACGTTCGGCCATCGTTTACCCAGCCTGCAAAGTAAACGGTGATATAAAACGTATATCGCCCCACATCGGAGTCCATTACGGCTGGGCAGTCCACTTAACGCCGAGTAATAGTTAATGAGCCAACAATGAATTAATATTTATTATTCACACCCGCACATAAAGAGTTTACCGAATGAGGTCACGGTGGGATGTCCTGGAATTTTAAAAGAGAGAGAGAGCGAGTGCTCTGTATTTATCAGATCTTGGAGAAGGATTTTTGCGGTCAAGTTATCGGACAATAATCTCGGTGGTTCAACGACAGTAATGTCGGTCCCGACCGCTCGCGAAGTTCTAAGGTCTGTTTAAGGATCTGGGGCCTGGTTGAAATCTCATTTTCCGCTCGGGATTATGCTTGAAGTATCAAGATTTTAATAATAGGTAGGGTATGATACATCAATGCGTATTTTTTCTACTACTACCTGGAAATATGTAGGCCATGTAATTTCGAAAAAAATCGCTATTAATCACACTATAATATTATAAATGTGAAAGTTTGGATGGATGGATGTTTGTTACTCAATCACGCCAGAACGGCTGAACGGATCTGGATGAAATTTGGCACAGAGATAGATTATAGTCTGGAATAGCACATAAGCTGCTTTTTATCCCGGTAAAAAGGACTTATTAGGATACTTTTTAATCGCGGGTAACACCGCGGGGCGCGCTAGTTTTTAATAACAGCGAGTTTTGAACACACAACTAAATTTACTACTTCATCTTGAACATCCCGCCAATAAAGGGCCGAAAATTAGTATCATCTACGTTTCGTTTTCCCCTTTGACATTGCTTTTTTCAAGTCATTGTTGTTAAGTGCACAATTATAACTGAGAGTTCAATAAACTCGCGATAAATATATACACCTATAATCATATGAGCCTCGGAATGGAGTACCTTTCTTGTAAGTATTATGTATGGTTACACTTAGGATAGTGTAAATATATTACAATTTTATGCGTTCTTCATGGCCGTACTCCGGTCGTAACATGGTACTGAAAATTATTCTACTTACATTAGATTCCGGAGTAGTCGATATTTACGAGTCGCTTAACCCCCCAGCAACGGGTGGGGTGCCTTTTATGGCTTAGTTTTTTCGCAATAAAATTTCGGACACACCTAAATAAATTTCGTTTAGCTTTGTGAATGTTAATTCTCGGCTTTTTTTCAACTGAAACAGATATGTTTTCGTGTGTTTTAATTTTTATTGTTTACTAAAATTATTGTATGAAACAGAATTTGTTTTTTTTGTTAAATCCTGTATTGGATTGTGTGATGACGAGATTGGTACAGTTATTGCTGTTCGGGTTCGAGTTTTGGTAAATTTTTGGTTTGGTGCTCAATAATGTAAAAGATCTTTTTTAAAAAAAGATCAACCATGGAGTTTCTTGCCCGTTTTTCTCAATAGAAACGGCATTCCGAACGGGTGGTAAATTAGTAGCATAGTATTTTGTAACTTTTGACGATTCATAAGTACTGTACTTAATGGTCTACGTGAATAAAAATATTCTGTAGTGGTAATTTTTGTGTGATGAGCATGCGTGTTTGTGCCTACACATGGAAGTTTATGTACGGTACCCATAATACAAGTGTTTCTTAACTTGGGACCGTACAGTTAGTGTGTTCGTCTGGCAACCGTTACATTTATTCTTTATTTATTAATAACCTTCCTACCCAAGGATTTTAGACATATATAATGGCTAGTGGAAAATAACAGCTAAGCTGCAGAGGCCAGTTGGTAACAAAAACAGTATTGTATGTCAAGGTGTCACAGAATGCGCTTGCGCATCTGCACAGATGACAGCTCGGGACCTACTTGTAACCGGTTTTTTGCACTTCATTAGACACGCTATAGTTATTACTGCAGTGAGGAATTATGGCACCGTAGAGCAAGTAATACCATAGCAAATTCATAGACAATTCTAGTTAAAAAGTATCAATGTAATTAAGAATGATTATATTGCTATTAAGGGTTTACGACCCGGATATTGAACCAAGATCTTTATTATCCGCAGCCGCACTTGAAACCTATGCAATAACGGGAAAGACGAGATACCAAAAAAAAAATATCGCCAGACGAAAGCTCCAACTGTACGGTCCCAAACTAAGCAACGCTTGAATTATGGTTAGTTACCGTAGAATGGACTGGGGGCTACGAATATATAACTTATATAGATATTAAACATCCATGACTCGGGTGCAAAGGTTCGCGCTTATATACATAGTTTGGGAATCGGAACTCGATACTGGATCTTCGGTACGGAACAAACTGTACAAATAAGGTCTTAAATGTTTTCTGGCAGTCAAAGGAAGATCTTTCAGCCAGGCGAGTGTCATGCCTGGAGGGGTGGCCGCTATGCCCCAACGGTTATTGTATATATGTTACGTGCTCCGAAAACTGTCATAGCGCGTTGCAGGATTGTATGGAGAATGATGTGTAGCTTGTGGCGAGATTAAAGGAGTCGCTACAAATTGAAGTATTTTCCTTAATCGTAAGCCTAGCAAGATTTCATGTTATTTACCTAATTCTGAAAGAGATTTTCCTTCCTGTGTTATTTGCAACATGTTTGCTTCAGTAAAATAATCCAATTATGATAAATACGTAAGAGAGATCTTGTTCAAAATCTCATTTAACTAATGGAAGGTTCATCATGAGGTTCAAACGAAAATAAGAGCTAACGCGGAGAGCCGAAAATCTTCCGGCCTTAAGGCAGCATGGTCATGTGGTTTGAAGGTAGGCGGCTAACTACGCCGGTGGTTGCGGGGTCGATTCTCACTGGGGTAAAATTTGGAAATGATCTTTTCATTATGTACCTCTATCTGCGCGTTAGTGAGACCGCCCCCAGTTGATTGTTATGTAGCAATAACACTAGTGTTGCTTAGTTTGGAACCATATAGTTAGTCTGTTTGTCAGGCGACGTTGTGCTGTCCCGAATTTTATATTTTTATTGTATTTTTTTTAAAAGCTTATGACTCAAATTTGCGGGAGTCAGATGCGCAAGCCATCTGCATTACCATCTGCTTGGTATAACGGTTTGGTATTGCCATGTGCGAAAAAAAAATATTATTTTTCTTGAAATACACACAGCAATTTAAACAGTGTTATAGAAGAAGAAATATGAGAACACGTATGCCTTAAAAAGTACGTTTTACACCGATTCACATCATATCTTGCCGCCGCCGGTACGCCCCTCTCGCATCACCATGCACCTCATATCGTCATCACAACACAATATCTGCCGTGACGAACTCGAGATAACCATTCCCTGATAACGGCCAGTGTTCACACAATTTTCCGATTGAACACACCACTGTTTAAAAAAAGAATAAAAACCAGCAGTGTCTCGTTTAAAGATAGAACATGTCAAAAATGACGTTTAAAAATGTTGCCAGTGCGTGAAAGTGCTCCCTGAAAGATGGCTAAAGTAATGCAAACGTTGAACGCGTATTTTCTGGACACGTCAAGATGTTGTATGAGTGTTGACAGATTAAAACACTTTTGTCTGTGTCGTAGTCCTGCAGGCGGGAATGAGGTAATGTTTGTGTTTGTGATGCTATATAAATCTACAAATATAAAACAAACACGTGTTAGTTAACTCAACACTAAGTGGCAGATCAAGTCCCAGGACAAGATCAATTTAAAAAAAACTCCAAAAGCAACAGTTAGGAGAACAGTTATAAGATGTTTTATAAACTATCGATATATTTTAACCATTATGCTCTGAGCGCTATGAGTGATATTGATTTTCTAACATAAGTAATATAACTTACCTTGAAATAATTTGATTTAAAAGGATTAGCTACTGAGTACAACGCAGACTGATTAATAGATTAGATCCTACCTGCGTTGTTTAGATATGCATATACATACAAACTGACAAGATAATACGATCAAGTACTAAATAATAGGCGCATTTTGCGTTGCCCCCGAAAAATAATAAGCACTTACAATCTTTACCGGGTAATCTTTTCAAACTCCCAGGATATCCTTAAATTAAGAAATAAATGTTATTCTCTACATTCAAACGGCAGTAATTAGATAACAAATTATAATTCATATTTGATCCCCAAAATTCTGTCTCTACCAAGTATATTATAATACACAATTAAAAAGAATAATATAACTTAACTGCTATCGTAAGAAAATTTCATTTTCAACCTTGATTATCACATGCTAAACGGTAAAGGAAAACATCGTGAGGAAACCTGTATGTCTGAGAACCCTGGGCCAGGGTGGTGGACTATGGCCTGATCCCCATGTTTTTTTACTTTTTAAAAACAAAGGAATATTATAATTCTTATATCTATGAGTAAAATTTGCTAGTATAGGTTAGGTTAGTATAAGAGTACTTTCCCTCTAGGTGCGGTTAAAGAAATTCCCCCTGTTGGGTATTATTTGGAGGGTTTATAATATTATATCAATACATAGGTACTTAGGTACATTTGTATTCTAAATTTCCAGAGCTGATTGTTAAATTGATATCAAGATATTGTGGAATAACTGTTATCATTCGATAAAAACGATCCGCATTCTTGATTTTGTTAACTCGCTCTCTTTACTGATAACACGACATACCTAGTTTTGTATTTTTTTATCTTGCGTTAGGTACTCAAAAACGTACATTTATTGTAGCACTCTCCACTTACCCAAAATGTTTTAAAAACACTCAGGCATTATAATAACCCAAATCTTCTGGGCTGACCCAGAAGCATATTCTAATAAGCTTCTGAGTCATACGTGTGAGATTGAGAATGAAAGTAATATTGTAAGAATTAAGAAATACACAATATTTTACACTGTTTGACACCCTTATAATAGAATAAATAATAGAACCAGCCATTTTTAATGTCCCACTGTTGGACACGGGCCCCCCATCAATGCGTATGTTGTTTGCGGTCCTATCTACGCAGAATAACAACCAAATATGAAGGTACACTAGTTTCTAACCAGAACGTCTAACACCTCAGTCCTCCGGTGACCATGGTTGCTGTAAAGCAGCCAAAACGTCGGGAACGTAAGAAACATAAAACAAACGCGATAAAATTCGTAAAATTAGTTTTATTTCAATGTGTAGTATTCCCAGTAAATCAATAAAGAAGCAAAGACAGTAACTAATAAAACCAAATCAATGTTTATTAAATTAAAATACACCCTGCATTGATTGGTGTATATTAATTTTCACAACTTTTAATTAGGGGTGCCGACAACTACGCCAACGATGTAAACGGGAAATTGGAGCATGATAAAATATCCCCGAGCGAGCGATTTGAGGGAGGACGATTTTGAAATATTAGCTGATTACTGATGCGAAGAAGCAGTGGGGAAAGATAAACTTTAGAGCACCCAGAACGTGTTGCTAAAAAACAGTATAATGGTTACTTTTTCACCGTTCCTTTAAAATCAGAATAACGAGCTCAATTTTGTGAAAAAAATATTGGCTCACACGAATAAATAAGTTTCTGCTGAAAATAATAAAGCTTGTTTGTCCATATACAACCTCCAAAGATTTGTTGTTAAAAATTGAGTCATGTTTGGTAACGTTACTTGATCAACTCGATTAAGATTATCTTATTTTCAATTGAATGATTGCGTACCGCTCATAATTAGCTCTTTCTAGTAATGTGCTCGTGTCTGTTAATAACCAAGCTTACTTAGAGATATAAAAAAAAAACAATTAGCCGTACTTTGATGTTTTAATTTTTTTCCGGGAATTCCATAAACAAATACCGAATTATGTTTCTAACTTGAAACAAAGATTCTGAAGTAAGTAATGAATACTGTTACTTCCTCATATGGGTCTGTTTCCTATCCTATCCGCAATTTATTTGACAGAATATGTATGGGCCATTTGCCAAATATGTTGTGGACAGGGTTTATTAGCACATAATTATAGATATGAGATTCACAATCGCACCGATGTTCTGTTTTCTTTATTAACAATGCCGTAAAATCGGTATAATTCACCGTGTCTAATAGTTTCATAATCGATGCCCGACCTTGGTCTTATCGTAACACTTAACTTTTACTCTTTGAGTATTTGACTGAGTTTTGTCTAGATGCTGAGAAACTTCGCGCGATTGTTCGTACAATAATGAGTACGTACATTATGGTGTAAATCATTAAATGAGTTGTCTATGGTAAACATCCGTACTCCAATTATGAATGTTTCTGTTCAACCAATTTCGTAGTTTCAACTATCGACGGCCTGATCAGCGCAGTTGGTAGTGACCCTGCTTTCCGTGCCGAGGGTCCCGGGTTGGAATCCTGGTAGGGCCAAATTTTGTGAGGGCCAAATTATGAACACGAAATGTTGTACCCAAGTCATGGACGTTTAATATCTATGTAAGTAATAGGTACTGGGTTCGCCCCTAGTCCATTGTACGGTACCCATAATACAAGCGCTGCTTTGTGTGGGACCGTATAGTCGGTGTGAGCGTCGGTCGTTTTATATTTTTTAGTGAAGAAGGATGTTCATTAGCACATATTTAAAATACTATGACATTCTTCCTTTAAATAATATATTATACCCTACGTTCTTAGGAGTTCATAATAGACTTGCAACACAATGTAACAAAGTCAAGAGCATAGAACCATGCGTTAACATTCGTTAGTATTATTTTTTAAGAAATTTAACCACGAGTGTAGTCGTCTATTGTTAGTGTTGCCACACACAAATATTATTTTACCTAAAAAGTGCAGAATGTGATGTGTTATGGCTCCATGCATATACATTCCTAACCGGTTGCACCGTTAGCCGTGCGTATAGATCGTGATCTATAGATCATGGTGTCGTCATCGCCGCGCGCGCAAGCCCGCTCGCAACACGATGTCGACCCAGAGAGAATTAAGGCCTACTCCGTGAGTATCACGTTTTGTTTTTATTTATTTTTTTAAGATTTCATTTACGTTTTGTTATGTACTAATATATTTTATCGTACGGGTTTAACTTGTTTTACTATACCGGGAGAAAATATTAATTTCCCAGGATAATAGTAGGTATCCCAAATGTTAACCCGGGTTATAAGTTATCTCGATACCCAGATGCTTGAGCAGACAAATCATATAATACTGATAAATTCAACCTCTAACATATCAAAAATACTCTTAATACTGATTGAATGGGTACGCCTTACATCACTATGGGAACTATAGTAAAAAATGTTCCTTACGGTCACAATTAAGGAGTGGTCGCGTTTCTTACGCAGAGTTGCGCAAGCGCATGCATGTAACTCAAAACCACTTGCGCAGGGTCTGAGTACCGTCTCACATAGTACGTATGTATGTGGGTCGGACCACGATTGGTAACACATCTTCATTCTCTTAAACATTAATTGTAAATAGACCCCAATATTCATAGAAAATTTTAATACATTAATATTTGGCCAAACACAGCACTTTTCGTTTTTTAAATTGTTCATAATGTCATTATAAATCGATTCAACCTTCATTAATTTGGGAAAATGTCTTTTAATACAAGTTCCAGTAATTTCTCGTATCAAGCCGTAGATTTTTTTTCTGTTACGTCCGTAGTCTATATAACGTTTGTGCCCAATGAAATAAAACTTATTTTACCGATTTTATCGCGTTTATTTTATGATTTTACGTTCCGTTTTTGTTTTTATGTTATTGCGGAGATCAGACCGCCAGCTACAATTAAATATGAGGGTACCCCCGTCCAAACTATGACACTAGTACGTCAAACACCTCAGGCCTCCCGTGACCATGGTTGCTGTAAAGCAGCCAAAACGTCGGCAACGTAGAAACATAAAATAAACGTGATAAAATCTGTAAAATAAGGTTTGTTTCAATGTGTAGTATTCGCGTAAATATAAGAAATCATTCGGTGTCCACGTGTGAAATGTGACTGTGAAGTCCGCCAAACCGTACCGGGCTCGCGTGGTGGGTTATCTATCCCCCTCACATTGAGGGGAGACCTGTACTTAATCTTTGTACGAACAGCAACAAAGTTTACTCTCACTTATCATCTTGCGCACGAGTTTCGTATTACGTAAAACGAACGACTCACGATTGCATATAACATGTGAGGCATCATAAACTTGTAATCTATTTGTTACCCAATATTGTTGCCGCTGAAGAGATTCAGATTAATGAACAATGCCCACAGATCTATGTAGCCTTGTAAAATGGCTCACATAGCAGAGGGAAAATTGTATCTCTACGGATATTATGCCCAAACATAAGATAGTAGTCGAGAAACATTCCGTAAAATCAATAAATATATAAATGAAAGTCGTGTTAGTTACACCATTTATAACACAAGAACGGGTGGGCCGATTTTTATGATATTTGATTTTTGAACAGCAAATAATTATTCAAACATCACAAAAAATAATAATAAATATTATTAATTTTCTCATACATTTGATTCTGAAGCGGTGCGAAGCTCGCCGGGACAGCTAGTCTGAATATAAATTCAATAACAGTAAAAACTGTTCTTAAAATATTTCCGACTTGGACGTACTGTGTGACGTCACTACGCCCGGCCCGTGAGCAAAGGCGCAAAAACATGGTGATATATCCGGGCCGTTAGGCGCGTAATGCGCCGGACATTCCGGATCACCGGCCCGCTGGCCCGGTCGCGAGCTCTTGATGAAAATAGAAATAATGATATCGCTGTGACGTTACTGAATTAATCTAAGTTGTATTGTGGCCTGATTAGTGTTTTTCCCTTCCACATAAAGCAGGGTCACTACCAACTGCGCTAATCAGGCCGTCACAAATTATATTAAAAGTGAAAACTAAAATAAATATTCCTCCATATTCCTCCATATTCCTCAAAACCAGGGGTTTCCAAACTTATTTTGTCTACTGCCCACTTTGAGCATGAATTATTTTTAGCGCCCCCATTTTTTCACGTACTTAAAAACACTATAACTTCAAATTAAATTAATTATTATAAGCCTCTACACAACGCCCCCATTTTTTTTCTGTACCGCCCCCCTTTAGGCCTGCAGCGCCCACAAGGGGGTGTTATCGCCCACTTTGGGAAAGGCTGCTCAAAACCAATAGGTACCCGGATACTATAATTATGTGTGTATATAAATTTATTAACGTCCTTATTCTCTTCTCAAATCTAATTAAACCAACTCCAAAATGGCGCTTCCAGCCTAATGAACATCTGTAATTACTTCCATTTCATGATTAAAACACAATTGTTTCTGACAAGCGGCTAATTAGTTCAAATTGTATTATGCAAGCTACGAGTGCTCGCATGTAAAATCTTGGGTTAAGCCAATGGCTCGTAACAACACCGACTACGGTACCGACTGCAAAGGGCGATAACTCTAATCATTGACAATCCTTCAATGATAGCACTAGAAAATGATCTATACATACAAATAAATAAAATTGGAGTGTCTGTTTGTAATATTAACATAACCGCTCTTTACTAAGTGCATTTGGATGTATACACGGTACATATACCAAAACAACATTTTATTTTTATTTTTGTCTGTCTGTCTGTTTGTTCCGGCCAATCTCTGAAATGGCTGGACCGATTTTGAGGGGAATTTCACTGGCAGATAGCTGATGTATAAAAGGAGAAGAAAGGAGGAGGAGAGAGGAGGAAGGAGACTTTTTTGTTAAATACCACGCGGACGAAGTCGCGGGTAACAGCTAGTTATTTATATTATTTAAAAACTGACAACCGTGTCATAACAAACCACTGAAATTGGTATGCTATGGTTTTGTGAGCAAATGACCGTGGTTTAGCATACAATGCTGCGTCCTCGCCGCGCCGTAGCGGGCACTATCTGACGTCAATGCGACAAATAAACTTTATTGTAATGCAAAAGAAATGGCAAAGTATCTTTAAAAACATAATATTTTATAAATATGTTTGTACATAATAATAAACTTGTAATGAACCCTTATTCCCCATCCTATTAATTACTCTACCTAGGTAGGTGATCGGTTTTTTTTCAGACAGTTTCAGGGCCGACTTCACCGCAAGTAATGTGATAAGTTAACCAGCTAACATAATATCTGTGATCAGTATAGCTACCAACATCAGAAAGATTAAGTATGCCATATCATGTATATGCTAAACAGTTATAGTAGTTATAATAAAAGTAATTATAACTTTCTTGGAAATATAAATCATGTATTAACTTGGTTAGTTACCGTCAAATGAATTGAACACAAATTCAATGAGGAAAATATAGGTTTAATAAGCGTCAGCAAGGTATATCGTGGTATAGCCATTTTAATAGGTTTTTTTTTGTCTCGTAAAAAGCCTCAAATACCAGTACGATCCATGATCTACACCAGGGATTCCCAAACTATTTTGGGTAAGAGAAAAGAGATGGAAGCTTCGATTTCAATTCAATTATGTCAATAATTCGTTACATCCTGTCTACTTAACAAATGTTTCGTTTGAACGGTACAGGTACATACAGCCATTTCAGCTGTAGGTATTTCCATGAAAAATTCTTTAACGGTGTCTAAGAACCTCTTTGCCTAACCATTCAGCAAGTATCATTAATGAAATTATATTTTCATGCAATGCACAGACCCGAACGGCGTTGTCCTATCCTAAATGCATTTAATATTTTTCCAAACGTTTTCCATCTTTTCTTTTCCAACAAAACCTTATTCGGACTATTACGGACACTTAAAAAATAGGGCCAAATAGGTCCAGCCGTTTTCCAGTGAGGCGCTTAACAACGAAAAGCATTTATTTGTTTAATTACACAATATAAAAATTAACATATGAGTTAGGTAATGCGTTAAAATAACACGTTAATGATCACAATAGCACACGTATGTAATGTGAACAGAGATACAAAAATAATGTTAAGATTGTATGTCAAGCCAAGGTGAAGTTGTAGGAACCGACCTTGAATTACTTATAGAACTAAGCATGATTTAGGATAAACCAAACATCTCCAATTACATCGTGTTCGGTGGTGTGTTCTTTAGCGCCTTCTTTCTTCCACAGGAGCAGCTCCGTCAACGCAAAGAAGCAGAAGAGAGGATCGCCGCTCAGAATGAGTTCCTCCGCACCTCCCTCCGCGGCTCCAACAAGCTGCAGGCCCTGGAGTCGAACCCACCGTCATCAGGGTCCGCCTTCGTCAATGATGCGTATGAAGATGATGCTAGTGATGACTCGGCGCAGTTGTATGCTGTTGTTGGTAAGTAATGATTGGCAATTACAAACATATATAAGGTGTAACAAAAATAGTATAAAATATTCTAACAGATGAATCAGTTAGTTATATGGATGACGTTGATCTATAAAATAATTGTGTAAATCATGTTTGAGTTTTTTTAAACAAGGCGAACCAGTAGCTTTTGGCCATACGCTCAGTACAGAATGGTATTTTTTTAATGTCGAATTATTTGATTTATTTGTTTGGGAATGTTATCTTTATAACCTGCTGTTGGCCGTGTTAAAATATTTTACGCTATCATTGTTACACCGTATATAAGGTGAAGCCCAAGGAAATAAATAGATTTTTTTAAAAATAACTTTACGTGCTTATACAGTAGCTTTGAATTCTTGTTTTAAGAAAGATCCTTCAATAAGTTATTCAGATTTACAGTGGATAGCAGTCGTGAAATTCAAATCAGCTTTAAGCTGAAACATCACAGGCAATTTTTTTAAATTTAATCTATCCCATTTTTCATCAACAAAACAATTTTTCTCATTCACGGATGTCAGAGTGCATTCTACCACGCGAGGCTATTATTATTTAAAGTTAACGGGTCAGTAGTTTGGTCCCCAGACCCGTTAACTGGGACGATACTGAACTGGTTCATGGGTATATTACCAATATGTGTAGTCGCCACTACAGGTATTCGTTTTGCGTGATAGACGGTCCCAAAATAACATACTGCTTTGATGTTTGGGCGCCATTTAATTCGTGTTTCCTTCAACGAGTTATATGGGGATCATTTTTTAAATTTAACTGCAGTGTTGCGTCAATGTTCTGTCCTATGACTTTTTAGTTTTGAACTTCATTATGAGTGTTTACTCTGGAAGGACTTTGGTTTTGGAATAATATGTTTTTAGCTTGTCTATATACCATATTTTTCTTGTAGGCAGGATTTAATTTCTGTCGCCGACTTAAGTACTTACTAAGGGTGTATTTTATAATTTGCAATGTTATTCAACGGGTATATACCTACCTCTGAATATACCTACTTAAGGTTTTGTAATAATTGGCTGCAAGTTGCAAGAGATATTAACTAATGTCACTGTCAATAGATTTGTCCGACGCAACGTTCGTGCGTTTTAGAAGCACTACCGCCTTGCTTAATATATCAGAAAATTATTCTTTCAAGACCAAACGGCAATTTTTTCTGATAATTTAAAATTAAATTACCTACTTAAGGATTCCTGCTTACACGACTAAAGGACCCTCGTTAAAACTTTTCTCTTCTTCAAGACTACCAAGAGGTTTGCGCGGCGCTCAGCCGGGTGCAGAAGGCGTTGGGCGCTAGTGGCGAGTCAGCCCTAGCGGCGCGGGTGGCGGGCGCGGCCGGGGCGCTCCTGTGCCCGGCTCTGCGGACCGCGCTGGCGACTCGATCAGCTGTGCTGACGGCGGTCAGGCACAAGAGGCCCGGACTAGCGCCGCCGCACACGCATCGCGCTACTGATAGATTGAAAGACGTGAGTATAAAACTTCTGAAAACACTCCCAATGACAATGATATGGTAATTGCGTTTGACCGTTTGAGGATGGGAACATATACAAGTGCAGTGATAGCAGCACCTCTCGGATTTTCGTATGCAAATGTATTTTTTTATTAAAGTTTGTCTCTTGCTGCAGGTAGTAGGTAGCAGGCATCATAGTCGTAAGGATATCTACATGGATTCTTCCTTACTTAAATTAATAATTTATGTAAAGTACTTACTTATAGGATATAGGATAATTTTGAACCGAAAGTTTTACCACTTGTTTGAAACTTTTAAAGTTTGCTGAAATACTCTTTTTTATTACTCGACTAGGAGATATACCTCACAAATCATTTTCCATTTATATACGGGTAAAAGTAAACTATGTTAGGTACTCCATTCCTTAGCCCGCCAACCTTATTCAGAAGGGATAGAACAAAGTTCAACACCCATGTCGCACTGAGTCGCTCTTTCCCTTCCGAAATTAATGCGAGGGAAAGAGACAAAATCGATTTATCTCATATATTGTCTTCTCAGCTGGCTGTGCTACTAGGGCAGATCCTTTTTAACCGACTTCAAAGAGGAGGAGGTTCTCAATTCAGTTGTATTTTTTTTTGTATCTTTATCTGACGGTCTTTCTTCTAGTGCATGGATGTACTAGGAGCGCAAACAGCATCTGGCGGTGAGGCGTCGGCGCTGGCGGCGGAACTGCTCTCAATACTGGGTGGCTTGGAGCTGGAGAGCTTGATCCAGGCGCACGACCAGGCGGCCGCGTTGCTCGACCCGGCGTGCTTCAATAGAGGGAAGAGACATAAGGTACATTTACTTATGAATACTCAAATAATGATAATATCGCCAGACGAACACAAACTGCACGGTTCCAAACTTAGTAACTCTTATATTATTGGTACCGAATAATGGACTGGGGTGATAGCAGTATATGATGCTTATAAAGATATCAAACTTCCATGGCTCGGGTAAAACAATTGGGCTCATCATACAAAATTCAACCCTACCTGCGTACGAACCCGGACACAGAAAGCTGAGTCACTACCAGTAGCTAATCAGGGCCCATACCCTAAAGGTGTCCTAAGCCTATTCAAACACTGCGTTGGAACATCAGCTTTTACCATAATTAGAAAGCATATGCGTTAAGTATACCTATCAGCTACTCTTCGTTCGTTGCCTATCAACCATATATCAACTATTTAGTAGTCAACAAGTTTTGTGTAAATATGTGTCAACGATTGTATTAAGATAGGATCAATGCCAATTTATTTAAATCCCAGCACCAAAAAAGCAAATTTATGCTTTATACTATTTGAAACTTTTGAGAATTGGTGCCCAAGGCTGTAGACAGGGGTATTTTGGAGGCTCGAACTCTGCCCCGAAATACCATAGACAACCCCCGGTTTTACACATACCTAGGTTGTCTCTGGTCCGGAGCTCGACATCCCCTCCCGCCACCGCCGAGGTGAATACCTGGCTACGGCCTTGCAGGTGCCGATATTCGTTGCCCAAAGTTTAGGAAGTGTTATAAGTGACTTAAAGTGATATAAGTGTTATTGTTACAGACTGGCAATAACTTCAATCACAAAGGAGATAGCGATAAAGGTTCAATGGCGCACGCGCCGGACGACCCCAGCGAACACATTAAAATTATTAAAATCGAGAAAACGAATGAACCACTTGGTGAGTCTCATACATTTCTCTATTTTAGGTTCCTATATCCAAAACCCAAAGCCTGCTTCAAAATGCTCCAAATTCGGTGAGGTCTGAACTTGGCATCACCAAACGGCTCTCGACAATCTGCTGAGAAATCCGCTTCTTCGGCTATTTCATGCGGTTCCTTAAGAACGAGTTAGAAATGCACATACTTGGGTCAAGTTGAAAGCAGACAAGTCGGAGAAAGGGCACTGTTAAGAAGGTTATCTAGTCGAGAGCTATCAAACATTTTATGGAACATTAGATCAAGTATATAAGAGTGTAACTTAGACAATTTTATATGTTCTCTATTCAGGTGCTACAGTAAGAAACGAGGGAGAGGCGGTAATCATTGGCAGGATAGTTAGAGGTGGAGCGGCGGAGAAGTCTGGACTGCTGCATGAAGGTGACGAGGTGAGTCTGCTTAGATTTGCCTGCACCATTGGATAGTCAAGTACACACATAGGCAGCACGCTGGAGTGAGTGCAGATTGGTGAACTTCACGATATAAGATTCTTCACAATTTTTGCCTTCAAGTTTTTGTACTACAATTGATTAAAAGTATAATTTTAGGCCTATTATTTTTTCCACTGCTCACTTTTCCATCTCCATAGGACCCTGGCCCGGACTTGTCATGGCCACGTTCTACCCGGAAAAGTCTCCAAAGCCTTCAATAATCATTGTGAGGCAAAATTAAGAGTATCTATAATGTGGCGTGACTTCCAATGTGTGAATGGTCTCCGCAGCTGCTGGAGGTGAACGGCGTGGCGCTGCGCGGCAAGTCCGTGCACGAGGTGTGCCAGGTGCTGGGCGCGCTGGCGGGCACGCTGAGCGTGGTGCTGGCGCCGCGCCGCGCCGCGCCGCCGCCGCCGCCCTCGCACCGCGTGCTGCACGTGCGCGCGCACTTCGACTACGACCCGGAGGACGACGTCTATATACCCTGCAGGGAGCTCGGTACTGAACCACCTGTACTGTCCCTTCATACATCAGCCGAAACACGTCTACTACATAGGATATAGGCCTCCCCCAATTATCCACACATCACGCTCCTCCGCCACTCGCATCCACCGGCACCTGTGACGCGTGTGATATCACTGTCCCTTATGGAATAGTTATACCTAATATCACCAGACAAACACGTAGACAGCAGATAGACTGACTAACGCTCATATTATGGGGTACCGTACAATGCACTGGCGGGATTCCAATATATAATTACTTCTATAGATATTATCTATGTGATCATCACACATAGTTCGCCCCTACCATGATTCGAACTGTCGGTAAAAAAAACAGGGTCACCAGTAGCAATCGGATCATCAAACGGAATAGAATGTTACCAATGCCTTTAGGGTGTCTTAAGGGGATATATATTACATTCTCACCACTGTTACTCCAGTGAGTTCGTGGAGATTGAGCATAAATAGAACTGTAAAACTAGGCTGTCAAAAATATCCCGAACAGTGCAAGCGAACTTGGAACACCATTAACTGCCTATATGTGTGAACTTCCATCTGAATCATCTCCTCCTTCCAGGTATAAGCTTCCAGAAAGGCGACGTGTTACACGTGATCAGCCGCGAAGATCCCAACTGGTGGCAGGCGTTCCGGGAAGGCGAGGAAGACCAGACCCTCGCCGGATTGATACCCAGCCAGGCGTTCCAGCATCAGTGAGTATTGAAAGTCATGACGTAAAAACTTTTGTAACTCTTTCAGGCTCAAAAATCAGAAAATACCTATATCGTTGATCTGTTGATATCAGCATCTGAATCATTATAATAAATCTGTGACCTGAACTAGACGGTTGTTTTTAGATACTGACTCCATAAGTCTGATACAAAAATGGTGCCACAATCCAACGCATATAGTCAGAAAACTGTCACGAATAAATCAAGATTTTCAATTTTTTTTTTTCAGGCGAGAGTCGATGAAACTAACACTAGCCGGCGAAGTAGCAGCAAGAGACAAGCCTCGCAAGAGCGGCACTCTACTCTGCGCTAAGAAGCCACCGCGTAAGAAGAAGGGCAAGAAGGCGACCAGTGAAGCTGGATACCCACTGTATTCCACGTCAGGAGCGGATGGTGAGTTGGCCAATACTAATTCTTTAATCGTTCCTCAAGATGTTCGTAGGGTGTGTTAGTTAATAAAAATTACTTAGCTTGCCATGGCTATGGTTTAGTTTTTGTGTTTTTCAGATCTACATCTTTGCAACTTGGCTATAAAATCGAAAGTTGGCTACTACATTTGTTTATGATGTTATTGCTAGCGGCGTTTTCATCTCCCTAATGTTTCAATGGGCTTAGTGTCTAAGGCGACTATTCTGAGGAAGCAGTTTCAAATGAATAATCCTTATATAAAACAAGTTTGTTAAACAGGAGCGGCAAATTTTTTACGCACTTTATTTCATCTTCCAATTATAATTAGTTTGTAAAGTCCACGCTAGCACCAAGTATTCTCTTATTTACTTCTAAGATAAAGATTGTTTTCTAAATGGTTATTCTGGTTGTGTTCAGAAGTGGAGCAGGAGGAGATCCTGACGTACGAGGAGGTGGCGCTGTACTACCCGCGCGCGTCGCACAAGCGGCCCATGGTGCTGATCGGGCCGCCCGACATCGGCCGCCACGAGCTGCGCCAGCGCCTCATGGAGGACGACTCGCGCTTCGCCGCCGCCGTGCCTCGTGAGTGCAATCATAATGTACCCAATTCTCTCCCTCCTATTTGCCGATTCTCTTAGTTTCAGGACTTACTGACTGCTTTTTCGAATAAAAAAAGTTTGAATACCTTTAAGACCGGCCCCCGGTTCAATATGTTACGACACCTGTTGAATGCCATAACTCCTATAAGATGTCAGTCAAGAGTATGGGCTGTCTGTCATTCGAGTGTCGGGACCTTAACAATATGCAATTTTCTGGGGAACGATAAGAATTTAAAACATAATTCCATACTTACCTACGTGTTTGGCCTGAACGAGACATCCTGGTAGCCGTCCAGGCTACTAATTTGTATAATATAACAGGGCCGTTTCTAGCTTATTCGGCGCTAGAGAACCCCCTCGTCGTAGATTTGGCATTATACTATTTGTGAAATTATTTTGTTGATAATTCAACAACATTTTGTGCCCGCGATGGAAGCCTTGGCAAACGCCGTCAGAGATTTAAGTACCATACATAATAAATTATTTATATATTACAGACACGTCCCGGCCGCGGAAAGACCACGAAGTGCCGGGTCAGGACTACCACTTCATATCGCGAACTCAGTTCGAGGCTGATATACTGAACAGAAAGTTCGTTGAACATGGGGAATACGAGAAGGCTTATTATGGTGAGTGATGATCTGCCATCCATCAATCTGAAGATGCCGACCGCTGGACATAGGCCTCTCCCAACGACTGTCACACATCACGGTCCGCAACTACATTCCACCATCAGCTTCCTGCAACGCCTGTGATAGGGAACATCGGTTAACTTTGTGATCGTCCAAAGCCTTCCTTTCTTTTTTAATTCTTAAGGGTTAATGATTATGAGGATGAGGATTGATGGGTGTGTACTTTCCTTAGAAATTATCTCCCTTCTATCATCTCCTAAGTCTGCCGAAAAGCCATTTGGCTAGTTGAGATAACCATAATCTTAAGCCAAAACGAAATGGATATTGGTAACCATTTGAAAATGAACTCAATGTGGTACGTATGGCTTCTTTCAGGTACATCGCTAGAAGCGATACGCGAAGTGGTGAATTCTGGGAAGATCTGCGTGCTGAACTTACATCCTCAGTCGTTGAAGATCCTTCGCAACTCAGACCTCAAGCCATACACTGTTTTCGTGGCGCCTCCGAGCTTAGAGAAGCTGAGGCAGAAGAAGATAAGGAACGGAGAGGCGTTTAAGGTAAGATCTTGGAAGGTTTCAACAAGTGGCGTTACAAAGTCAAATCCATCTATCAATGATGACGCGTCTAAGTTAAGGGTTGGCAACTTTTAATGTAGAAGTTGAGCCATGCATTTTATGTTGACGTTTGACGCTGGAAGCGTGGTGTATGAACTCAGAGTGCAGAAGACATAAAATATATTTTATGTGCATGATAGATTAGCTCTGAGAACAAGCTACTTTATAACTCATGATCATGTCAATTGTTTCTGTCCAATAACATTTTTGAACTAGTTAATCATACCAGGCCGTATAAATGAATATCATTTAATGGGAAATGGTTGAACCTATGTAATGGTTACGGCTGCAAATCATCATTATTTGTGTTTCGATATATCATTTTATTCGTAGATGATGTTATGTATTTGTTTCATCAAACTATGTGTGGTAAATAATTGATTGTTTCATCATTGCAGGAGGAGGAATTGAAAGAAATAATAGCCACCGCGAGAGATATGGAACTACGATGGGGCCACTTGTTCGATATGATAATTATTAATAACGATACACAACGTGCCTACCAGCAGCTGCTCAACGAAATCAACAGCCTCGAGCGAGAGCCGCAGTGGGTGCCCGCGCACTGGCTCAAACACACCTAGCGGCAAACCAACCGAGTGGTAATCGATCACGAGACTCGATACGAGAACACAATCGAGAACACGAATCGATCGATCAATTTAAAAAACGTAGATCGAGGTTGCGGTACGTTCAAACTCGTTCTGATGTTCGATATGATAACGCAAATGGTTTTACATTTGCTTTTCTACTTTCTGAACGCTTGCGACATTAAAAGGAGATTCGTTGAGAGAAGATCGTTCGATATGACAGTTCTAGGTAGTGGTAGCGTGGTATGTAGCGACTCCGGTACGCACGATAATCCTAAATACTTAGAAAATATAGAATTTAGAAATGTGTTCCAGAAAAACGATTGCAAACATTTCGCGCGAGCGAGTTCTCGATAGATCCGTCGAATCGATATTGACAGATCGCTCTCCTATTACATCACTTTAGGTTTAAAATTATTGATTCCTTTTGAAAATAATGTAAGTGTTACAAGTGAGGTGCAAATAACTTATGAAAGAGTAAAAAAGGCGTTAGGGCGTTGAGATGAGAGAAATTAAATAATATTGTACTTATAAATAAGTCGATACACCACACATTTCGATTGTTCTTAACAGTTCATAGGTAGAGTTATAATTTTGGAAGTAACGTAATTTGGCAATAAACAATATCCTCTGGTGTTAGTGATACCTAACATTTTGTGCATTATTTATTTCAGTAGGTACTTTGGTAGTATCGGTAACTTTAATCTCTGTTCACTTAAGAACATTTTCGATTGAATGATAGTTGTTCACGGCCGTTGCAAACCGTTGGGCTGGAGCTAATTATTGCCATGAAAAAATATACTTTTTGAACGCAAGGAGTATTATTCTGATAGTAACCACTTATCTACCGAATTAGTGGACTATACTTAAATAACCATTGTTTATAATCCAATTTCATCACGAATTTTAACAAAAATACTGCCTTATTGGTAAATGTTACATTATAACGTTTTAATTACTTAATCGTTGGTTGAAATTAGAAATGAAAGTGTTCTACCTTTGTTTCTCATTTTAATGATAATTAGAAATAATTAACATAATAACGTTTCTTGGGAGTCAGTCGCAAGTCTCTGGTAGTGTAGATATTTAATTATAAAAAAAAAATTAACATTCCTGACTGACTTCGTAAACGCACACCCCTAACTTTGGACCCCAGCATACGGTTGAAATTTGTAAAGACCCAAAAATAATGTATAATAATTATTCTAATATCGATCCCTTTTAAAGCTCATTATTATTATTCTTGGCTTATAGTTTATTAATGATAATAATAATTTGTTTTTTACTAATTACATCTCTAGGATTTCCAGAGAGAATGTAACACATTCAATCGTCAGTGTTGCAATTCAAAAAAGAAGATTGCAATTGCAAGGGTGTTTTTTATCTTACTAGAGCAATACTGTCATTTGTGCTGGCAGATTTTGTAACTGAAAATTTGAAATCCAAATTTTAAGGGCTGAGTACAGATAATTTCATAAGTTAATGTTTTTAGTACATACGTACTTAAAAGTTCAAAATAAAACAACAAAATTAAAGAAATTTAAAACGTATTAAATATAAATTAAAATTTAAAACGTACACCAACACTATGAAATGCGATGGAATTTATAGTTTGCAATAAAATAGATAGATAAATACTTCAATACGATGATAAAACAATAAATATTTCTCTATTGCCAAATTTATACGGTAGCTATAAAAATATAGAATTTTTAGAAAAATTTCTCCAGTCTTCTTGTGGATTTCTCTAAGGAAATAAACACGATAGTAGCAAGTTGATAGTTCCAATAAAACCAATTTAAAATAAACACTGCTATGATAGTGAGTAGAAAAGCAATATTTTATATCCATATAATCAAATTTACCTACTGTACAACGACATATCTGTTTTTATATACCTATTTCAATTAACGTCTTCGGTCAAAATAATTACTACTTAATATTCGTTTTATGGCAAAAATACATATTTAAACGTAAAAATACAATGTTGCTAGTAAACAGTCGTAAATTTGGTATGTTTTGTGGCAGTTTGGAAAGTTACTATTTAAAAAACAGTTGTTGTAACACAGTGGACTGCCGACTGGCGAACCAAAGTCTTAACTCCATCTTGGCGCTTGCCTACAGATTCTTCTGTTGCAACCAAATTTTCTATGAAATTCAAGTTAAATTTAGAAGACTAGCACAGTATGCACTTAAAAAAACTCATGTAGACAGAACAGGCATAGGCACTCAAATGATTTCCAACTCCAAACTGCCTCGAAACGTGTTAAGAAATAGTAGGTATTCTATAAATAAGTATTATTGGTTCTAGACTCTAATAAACCAAACTTTGTAGTCTACTAATATTGCCAGTAAAGCGCCGTATGTGATTGTGATTTGCCAAAAGATCATTATTAAAAAAACAATATCCTAAAAATATGCCCCGAAATGAAACTGAGATTAGATTCAATAATAATTGTATATCTTTGTAGATAGACACGTGCATTCCAAATGTTTTAGTGCCAAATACACAAGGCCACGGTGAGAGGTAGATTTATTATTAATTTTTATTAGGTACATAATTTTCTATTGTAATCACAATTTTTAATGTATATATTATTTTACACGTAGTACTTTGTAGAGTATAACAAAGAAGTGGCGGTCGATAGGATTGGGAGATCACTACTCAGCAGTGGATTATAAATTTAAGTATTTCTCAGCTGTACATCATAAGTCACTAATTACAGCTTGCCTGTATTTGTCAGAGCCAATCTGAGCACTTAGCTACAATGGCCAAGATTTTGCCATACGTTATAATTCCTACCCACTCTGGGTATGAGAGATGGATGAGTGTAAGGCGTTAACCATTAGTCATGTTATTTCAATTTAGTCACTCTAGGTATAAGTAGGCGAAGATTACCTCTCAAGATTTTTTCGGCTTCGTATAAAATTTGCTGATATTCAGTATTGCCAATTAACCCAGGTAACTATATTTTTTTTTTCCAAAATTAAAACAAATAATATATTGTGTCCCCATTCCTATCGTCGCCACAGGTAACAATTACCTGCCAATGTCGTATGTGTACTGATTTTTAAATACCTATAAAATTTATTATGGGACAATTCCATTAGTTTTGTAAGTAATTGTGTATTTGAATAATAAAAATCAGTGGTAACCTGTTGAGGTGCTAAAACTTCGTAAAATTTTATTTGGTTTTTATTATAAATTTGACGTGTTTTTATGTTATTATTAAATGTACCTACTTACTTATTGTGAGTGTGAATAATGTTTGATACTATTTACTAACCCCGAATTTATAGACGTGTTATTACTTTATCAAACGTCATATAGTGCTGCGCAACGCCAAATTCTTGTGAATGTGAATTCATTGGAGGAAAAATGGTAGATAGTCCTGCAGCTAAGTACTTAGGTAAAGTATTTAAACATTGTTCATGTTCACAAAATAAAATATGTGGATTTGTCGAACTTCACAGTATTGATATTAATCTTATTTATAAATAGCCATGTATATAATTTATTAACAACTGAGGAAATGATAAAAAATATTATAAATAACATGTTAATAGTGAACAATTTATTGTAAATAATAGAATACCTATTAAATTTAATATCGAATAATAGCGTTTGTTTTATTGTTATCATAACCGTTCATAAATACGATTACGCTTATTGATTTCTTATATTTACGCGAATACTACACATTGAAATAAAACTAATTTTACGGCTTTTATCGCGTTTATATTATGATTTTTACGTTCCCGACGTTTCGGCTGTTTCACAGCAACCATCAGGGGTGTGCAACTGAGATATAAGACGCGGAGTTAGTTATGTAAGATGCGTCATCTAGAGCATTGTACCAGAAACAAAATGAAAATTTACCCCAGTGGCTCGATAGATGGTACTATGTTTATTTGTAAGTTGTTTGTAAAACATGATATATATATTATACGTATAATAATCGTAGAAATATCTTCTGTTATGTTTTTGGTTTTATTAAAATGAAATTGGGTTATTTTTTTTCAAAAACTTAATATTACTATAATACCCACCCATCTAAGTACTGACCGCGCCCGAAGTTGCTTAACTTTGGTGACTGGACGAAACCATGTCCCGCCAGCCAGTCAGCCAGATACCCAAGGAGGTGATGTTTTTTTTTTATTTTATAAATAAAAACCAATAAAAACCCGCGTAAAAGAACACATCGCTGACGTGAAACACCGGCGCTCCACGAAGTCTGCAATCTGTGAACATGTACAAGATCGCACCCGCCATTATATCAGATTTGATAAACCACAGATCCTCGCAAAAGAACATCGATTCTGACCAAGGATGATACGCGAGGCCATTGAAATTAAGAAACATCCTAATTTCAATAGGGAAGAAGGCTGGGTGCTACCACCGACTTGGGATCCAGTGATTAATATTATTAAATCGAAAACCAAGCGTACCATTGCAAGACCTCAAGATACTGTGAGCACTTTCTGCGTAGATCGGACTACAATCAACAATTAAATATGAGGGTAGCCCGTTTCTAACAATGACACCAGGACGTCAACCACCTCAGTCCTCCCGTGACCATGGTTGCTGTAAAGCAGCCGAAACGTCGGGAACGTAAAAACGAAAAATAAACGCGATAAAATCCTTAAAAATAATTTTATTTCAATGTGTAGTATTCGCGTAAATATAAGAAATCAATATGTGAACCATATGTCACATGAACCCAGTACCTATAATGTAAATATCATACTACTTTTGCTTGTGGTGTCATCTGTGTGACTGGAAACTATATAAAAACTTTGTTTTTCAGCTGCATATGATTTGTCTGCTCGACCCTTACTACATTCGGCACAACTTGTTGATCTGGTCCAAGAAGATGATATGCATGCGCCCCAAGTAGATGTTGTGATGCAGTCATTGCGAAGGGATATAACTTTGAATTTACCTAATGTCATTGAAGTTCGACCAACAGCTGTAGACATACCAAGGTTTATAGGTAACGACTTTAGTTTAATAAACGAATTTAGTTTAATATGGTTTTTAATTTTTATTATGTATTGGCACACTTGAAAATCTACTTGAGACCTAAGATTTTCCAGATATCTTGGATTTAAAGTAGATTTTCAAGTTAATTTTAAAATTTAATAAATTACTACTTTTGGGGAAGCCTGTACTGGAATATACATTGAATATAGCGCCATCTAGTATGTTTATGGTAAAAAAGTATGCAGCGCCATCTTACAGAAGTAACCAAAAAAATTGCTCGCGGTTGTCTCATTATGGAGGTAAAGTTGCCCATCTATCTCCTATATTATGTATTATCTATGGCAACCATGGTCATGGGATGACTGAGGTGGGTGGTTGACGTCCTAGTGTCATAGTTTGTACTTGGGTACCCGCACATTTAATTGTTGCTTGCGGTCCGATCTACGCAGACAGTGCAAATAGTGAAAGACGCAAAAAACATAATGTAAACGCGATAAAATCCGTAAAATTAGTTTTATTTCAATACGTTTACGCATTAAAAAAAATAAGACAAAGGAAAAAAAATATTTGTATGCGTGCGCTGAATGGACAGTTTCATATACACACTCAACTAACATCAATATATAGCAAAAAATGCAGGTACCTATGTCACGATGCCTGTTGTCAGCGCGCGTCTGCCGTCTGTGTTGCACAGATGGCCTAGCTACAGTTGCAACTAGCAAAATAAACGTGAATCCAGCTTGATATCTTCTTCCCGTATCAGTAAATGCATGCGGTGGATACTCTACTGGAATATTACCAGACATCTTAAAAGACCTTAAAACGTCAAGCTACATAATTTTATTTTGGATTTCGACACTCGTGTACGTTTATGTGAACATGAAATAGCTGTTGTGATAACCATTATTAGGTTGCTTGCTTTATAATGGCAACACAAATATTTGACGTCAAATAAAAAAAAAGTCTGACGTTAAAATTTTTTGACGTATTCCCCACTCATTTGACAGTTGGCACTGGCTGGCTGACGTTTCACTTTCCAAAAGGAGCGAAAATCAAGAATAAAATTTATTTCTTCAAATCCATAAAGAAAAATTAAGTACAAATTTATTATAAAATCCAACAAAATGCCGTCAATGAAAGTGGAGGGTGACAGTGATGGGGACGGAGATATGTCTGGGGGTGATACTGAAAGGTCTAATGGGTCATCTAGGGGTCCAGATCGCGACTCCAGCGCTGAAGAGGCTGATGAGCCTGACTCCGACGACTCCTCGGAGATGGACGAGAGCGAGTGTGAGAGGCGTCGGAACGAATGCCTTGACAACTTGGGTTGGTATTTTTTTTTTAGTTTTAAGTTTAAGGTTATGTTTACAAACATTTTGTGAGTTTTGTGTTGATAAAGTTTATTTACAAGTAGTGTTTTATATTTAAGTATAAAGTTTAATAATATTAATGACCTTAGTTATCGGAGATATTAATGTGTATGTAGGTATTAAAATAAACATTTAAATAGTTTGTATTTAGCAAATAGATACTTATTTGGAGAAAGCAGGTCTCTCTCTAAATGTATTATTCTGAAATGCTATTATAAAATATACCTTACAATACAATACATACTTATCTTATAGGTTGGCAATATTATTTTAAAGGTTTCAGACTACTATAACTAGTTATTTTTTAATTTTATTGTTTAACCTAGTTCCTTCCATATAGGTATCTCCCACTATTCTCAATGAACCTTGGTCCCGGACAATCAAAATGCAATTATTATCCCAGTTGTCAAGTTAGCCACACAAACTTATTATATCTTTTTTCATTCTCTGGGGCCCGCTAAGTTCAATAGTATATTATCTCATGAGTCTTAAACTAAATAACATAAATTGTCGCTAACTTTAGTGTGTCTATTGGCAAAGGCCACATCTTACAAAGTGTGATACCCACCTAGGGCCCCTCACTACCACTGAATTAAATAGTCTACCTTACTAATTAAATTGTCACCTACTTCCAGCCAACCTGGAACGTCAGTTCTCAGTCTTACGCGAGCAACTGTACTGTGAAAGAGTGAAGCAAGTAGACCACCAGCTGACTGAGGTGCGAGGAGGCAGGTCCCAGGAGTATCTGGGCCCGTTGAGAAGACTTCAGGAGAATATGAGAATCAGGTAACATATAGGAATCATGATGGGATTTCAGGAAGGGAGACAATCCTAAAGCAGTTGATGCAGCATAAAGTTGAAGTTCATTCAACCGCAGATACAAAAAAAAAACATTTACAAACCAATTTTTCAATCTCGGAACCCCTTACTTACATTTGTATTGGTAATGTACGTAGTGTTAGTACTTTTAATCACCAACTCAAGCTTGCCTAACCATTTACCAAATTTTTTCTCACATACCTTTAACAATGTACTACACAAATATGTATAAGATCCTTTTTAAAAGAACAAACACGGAGATCCTTGCCCCTTTTTGTCCATAGGTACTGTAATGTGACATGATTAAAACATATGCTGGTATGTAAAAGATAAAAATATTGTAGAAAACGTGAAAAAGCCATTAATTATTGCTGTGTGTGACATTCCGAGGCCTAATTTTTATCACATGATAAAGTAATATTATTACTATTATTATCACAAATGGTTTAATTACTTTTCGTCTTATGTTAATATATATCATCCTAGATGTATGTCGTAGATATATGAAAATGTAATATTATGATATTTGATTGTTCCAGAATTGAAGTGGCCGGTATTCTCAAGCAGATGCGCATAGAAAATATCAAACACAAATACGAGGCAGAGGAGCAGGCGGCCCACCAACATTACAAGGTAAGATTAGTTATAAAACTATTCATAGTACGGAACATTTTGACATGAATATCTACAATATGCATAAAAAAAATAATGTTATAAAAGAAAAAGTAATATCTTGAAGCCGAGGCGTTACTGAATAACGGCTCAAAGTTTCGTAAAACACATCAATAGATGTCGCTACGTGCACTAAACGCGTTCTATAGGTTGTTTCTAGTTTAGTTAGTTACTGTAATAGTTTTAACATTTCAACCTAGATGGCGTGAGTAGTTCTACACTCATAATTTTAAGGTAATGTATTTACAAGATGCTCATTATTTACGCCCCTGATCCGAAAATTCCTTAAAGAAGCGTTCGAACGCTACTTAAAGAACGCGTCCTCTCACTCGTAACCCCTTATCGTAGCCTTCGCCGACAATTAAACCGCGCCTCCCTCAGAAGGGGGGAGAAAATTCGCCGCCTTGATCGACCCCCTGACGACCTCACCGCGCTTTTGAACACCATCGCGTGACCAGACCGACACATCTAAAAAACAGACACCGACCTCGCCGGCTGGGTCGAAGTAACACATGCTCTGGGCACAGGTGCGTTTTCGCAACTAGCAGCAGTCGCCCGTCGTCATCCTCCACACTAGAAACAGCCCAAGCCGAGGTCGTGCCTCGGGAGGCGCCCTTGAGCTAGTTGCCCCCCTACCCTTCTGGCTGAAGCGACATTAGCGCTCACCCTGTCGCCCGTTGAAGCTGTAAAGGTCGTCTACGATCGACAGCATATATCAATTCGAACAAAAAAAAATATTAGAACTTTTTTTTCCTCTATTGGCCTTTTTCCATTGAGTCAGGCTCAACGCAATTCTGTCAAGTTTTTTTCTTTCAATTTATTACCTTTCTTTCAGTCACATTGATGTTGCATAATTTTACATTAGCGTTATTAGCCGCCCGCCCTACGGTACAGACCCGTTTAGCTGCCTACTTACGCACCTTGAAACCGAATTTGACGAACTCTACTAGATTGTCATGGTTGTATTAAAAAAAAAATATGTTCTAGGGACGATAAAGGTTTCCATCTAGAAAGATGAAAACTGTACAGAATAAAAAATCAGTACAGGCATGTGACGTCATCGATCGGCCATAAGGCATTGCGCGGCGCCCACTGGCGGCATGGCAACGGATTATAATATACGTAAGGCCTATTTAATGTGCTGATCAACCCTATCCACAAATTATTTGACATAATTTGTATGGGCCATCTTTCAAATAAGTTGTGGTACCGTCCACATTTATCAGGACATTATGAAACAGGCCCTTAACTGCTCAAATCTGCCTAGCCGTTCCCAAATTGTTCTCACATACCCATAACAATGTACTGCTCAAACATGTAAAAGATCTTTTTAAAAAGACCAACCATGGAGTTTCGTGCCCGTGCTTCTCCATAGGAACGGCATTCCGAACGGCTGGTAAAGTGTAGCTTAGCATTTTGTAACCTTTTTGACGGTTCATAAGTACTGTACTTAATGGTTTACACGAATAAAAAAAATATTCTGATTCTGATAACATAGTATCTGATTGATGACATGACACAATTTTTTTGTCTCTTTCTTCATATACTATATTATACAAAGGCCCCCTTTCATAAATGTGGGAACCATGTAGCCGTGTTGCTTGTTAACTTTGTAATTATATACTTGTGTTTTATTTAATCTACCTTATCTAGCTGTTCCTACATTGTTCTCACATAGGTACCGATAGCAATATGTAGGTACCCACTACACAAAAATGTAGACTTAACGCCGCCGTTTTAAAAAGTTAAACCATAGAGCACAGGCTTGCTTTTAGAAGTTCAGACTTAACTAGCAAAGTGAAGCCACTTTTTCAATGATTTTGTATAAGTATTAAATGTTACCAGATACAAAACTTTTTGCCTTGTTAATGCTCGGGCATAGACTGAGATTTTCTGGACATCGTTTTTATATTAGGGTTTTTAGGCTTCACTTGTAGCGCACGCCGTGTGTTGTCTGAATATACTTAAAAGTCTGTGCCATAGTGTCTTGCCATTTCCATAGCAGCGTAAATAACATTCCGAAATGCTTACTAAAAATATTCTAATTCGTGCATACTTATGATTATATAAACTAAATTGTTTAACAGTTAAGTAAGTATACGTAATCTATTAATTACCGAATGAGCGGCCGGGAGTCTGATCATACCATAGACAACTGTCAATTCATAGAGCTTTAAACCGCAAAATTTGCTTACGAATACCATGGTAGGATAAATAAAACAAGATCAAAAAATCTGATTAAATCATGAACCTTGGATGACGTAGCACTCCCTTAAAAGACTTCAACGCAATACGCGCACCATTTTACTATACAAACCACCATCACGGCTGTAGATACCCCCTGAAGGGATAGGCAGAGGTGCACTGGAGTGCACCCACATTCCAACGGCAGTATAGGGGTCGAGACTATTGCCATTAAAGCAGGCACGATTGCTCCGCTTCAATGCGAGGGATGTTCGAGCCATAGATCACCCGGCATTTGAAAGACATGCAGGTTTCATCGCGATGTTCGCATTCACCGTAATGCAAGTGAAATAATTTACATTAATTTATATTTGTATTCGCACGGAAGATTTGGAAATCCCAGAGGTGCCAGCCGGGGTTTGAGCCCCAACACCAAGATTCCACGGCATATTTTATAGCCAACTATGAATCGTGTCTGTCTATACATGTCACAAGAAATCAATATTTGAATACAAAGGCCGTGTTTTATCAATGCTTTTATTATAGACTAGCTGCGCCCCGCGGTGTTAGCCGCGATTAAAAAGTTTGAAAAATTAAAACAAATCTATCCCACGGGAACCATACATTTTACCGGGATAAAAAGCCTATGTGCTATTCTAGACTATAATCTATCTCTGTGCCAAATTTCAACCAGATCCGTTCAGCCGTTCTGGCGTGATTGAGTTACAAACATCCATCCATCCAAACTTTCACATTTATAATATTATTTTCTTAGACAAACTGCCGCACTGGCATACATGATGATCAAGCATGCCCCTACGTCAGAAAATGACGATTCGTAACAAATCGACGAATCGTTGCTATCGTGTCGACTGATTGGAACGAATGACGTCAGGTGGAAAATAAGATATCAGTTTTTTCTCTAACTGCGTAGCGAGCGGCCCTGAACGATGGCAGCCAGAAGCCCTACTCGGCGTGTTCCTGCGATTGCATAAATATCAATACAAAAATAAATCCATCACACCTGCAATACTTTGCTTATAGGTAACCGAATTGATGTGATTAGATACGCTTTTTTCTCGTGTCGTAGGTAGACATACAGGGTGTAAGGGGAATGATAACGACATCTTTGTGTAAAAGTTACACTTAATGCCTATAATAAAATTATAGAAATCATATATTTCGAAAGTCATGGGTTACAAATGTTGCAATTTTTAAACGCGCAATGTATGGTAAATAACGCGATCACGACACATCGCTACGCGCGATTCCCGACGCGTGCGAGTGACGAGCGCGCTCGAGGGTATCGATTTTAAATTTATATTGCAGTTTTAGGTTTAAATTAGTAATTATGGTTTATTATTTATAATTACGTTGAGATAGACTTCTAGGGTCGTAGGGGTCGAGTTGGCTGTGAACAATCACGAAAGATGAATCTTTTATATGGATGGAAATCAGTAATATTAACACGAAGTTATTGCGAGATTGCAAGCCCTCTGTAATATCTTCGGAATGGCACAGTTATATGATGTGAAATATTTACACAAAGTTCCCTTCACAAAGTTGGTTTATCAGTATTTTAACCCCTAAAGGGAGGCCTCTAAAAAGATTTGACACGTAAATAACTTATACAAACAACGTACTCCGAGTCGATTTGAATCGGAGCACATATGTACGAACCAGGAATAATGCGCGCCATTGCCGTGTCATCGACACTGGGGCCATTCATGAAGGCGTGACGTCACGTCCGCTCCGCCGCGGGCGCAATGTGCGCATTACTCGTGCCCCTAGACGCTACTCATGTAGAGTATATGTAATTTTGAAAATAATGGTAATTATAAAAACATATATATTGAAATAGGTACCTACCCTGAAATAAATAGATTCACGATTTGTTTACCAAAATTGTATACTTCTGTCTACAGTGTCTATGCAGACTTAGAATGAATTAAAATGCGTTTCAGAGTATAACATGCAGTCGTTAAATAATTTATAGAAATTTATATTTACGCGAATACTACACATTGAAATAAAACTAATTGATTTCTTACATTTACGCGAATACTACACATTGAAATAAAACTATTTTTATGTTATGCTATGCTATTTTTATTTTTATGTTACGTTTATTTTATGTGTTTACGTTGTCGACGTTTCGGCAGCTTAACGGCAAACCTGGTCACGGGAGGACTGAGGTGGTTGACGTCCTAGTGTCATAGTTTGAACTTTATAGAGGATTTATAGAGTAACAGGGACAAATGGCGAGACATCGTGAGGCATGTCACATCTGCTGACCACGACCGCTCTGACAAGAGTTATGTGACAAAGAAGAGTTTATAGAGTACTTCTAGGTAGTATTAATATAATAATAAATACGAATAGCACGCTAGCAGTAAAGCGGGGATGCGCTTTACTGCTAACGTGTTAAGTTTTAATTATGTATCAACTGACAAATGTAGCCCCGAATTTATAGATGTTTTATAACTTTATCTAACGTCATATAGTAATGCGCAAAGCAAAACTCTTGTGCGCAGTTGTTTATGACGTTCGATAAAGGTATACGATGTCTATATACTCGGGGGTTAAAATGTATACCTACAGATTTTAACTAAAAAATGTTTTTTTTTATCAAAATACTTCGATACCTGACTAAAGTATTCCCAAATCTAAAAAATAATTTTTCATAAGTTTTTACCTAAGCTCGTAACTCCACTATTACGTCTCAATCCTGAAATCGTTCAGAAATAAGTTACTTTGAAGTTATGAAAAGCCGGTGAAGCCTCGCAAAGTTTGTGTTTGACAAAGTTTTGTGGAACATTCGTGAAACAACTTTTAATAAGTTAAATATGAGCTTCGTCAATCTTAGTTATCGAACGATATTGTATGTTTTTAAGTAAACCAAGGAAATTTTCACATGTGGTTTTCTAGCATCATCTTTTGACTCTCTGTATTAAACAAGTGGACAAATTGTACGCTCTTCGATAACTCAATCCAAGTGACATCTATGAGGCCCTTAGTATTTTAAATAATAATACATTCGTATCAACTTCAGTTGTTGGGTCGTGATGACATATCATTCTGATGAGTGGGACTTAGCTTCTTGGTATAGGCCATACCATACCCTATTAAAACTGTTGGTAGTGACCATGTTTTCTTCGCTGAAGGATCCGAGTAAGAATCCCGGTAGGGTCAAGCAACCCAATTTTCTTCTAAAAAATTGCGTTGTGAATTTATATATGCCATTACCCTTCGCTTTGGCATGCTGAGGGATACTGGAATAGGGAGGAAACATCCTGGTATTAAATAGGTATAATCACCTACACATATTATCACGCTAAGTATCTTGCGGAGTAGAAAACCCAGTTTACAGTAAAGTAAAGCAGTTATCCAAAATACATGTATTCGCTTAGTTGGACACCGCAATACCTGCTGGATAGTTTGGAAGTTTCTTGCACAAACTGGACCAAAGTAACTAACTAGCACTTGGCTTTGGCATGTGGCATTAGTCACCTCTCCGGGGAGAAAAATCTTGAACACATAATAATAATAATACCAGTTGTCTAACATAATATGAAAATTCTAAAAAAGGGTCTCTACGTGGTGGACCCGCGCAAGCCTTCCTAAGAACTTCCTAAGAGAGAAACATAATAATATTAAGGTGGAAGCTCAGGGTCAGGGCGCGAAATTCAAAATGTCAATGGTTTTTTTTTTTCGAAAAATTTGGACATCTTTACGATGTAATTTAGTGTTTTGCGATATTAGCATTCTGCATTGGATGTCTCGATGTATTAAGTTTGCTTACTTAAATACCTAAAGCGATACAACACCATTAAGTTAGTAAAAGTAGCGGTTTTTACAAACCTTATGGTATTGTATCGGATTAGGTTCTTTTTTAAGCAAACTTAATACATCGAGACATCCAATGCAGAATGCTAATATCGCAAAACACTAAATTACATCGTAAAGATGTCCAAATTTTTCGTAAAAAAATAAAAACCATTGACATTTTGAATTTCGCGCCCTGACCCTGAGCTTACCCCTTAAGGCTTTTTTTAATGTCCCACTGTTGGGCACGGGTCTGCACTCGATGTGAGAGGGAACAGGCCATAATCCACCACGCTGGCCCAGTGTGGCTAGGCGGACTCCACACGTCTTTCGAGGGGTTCTTAATAACTTTACTTTTATAATTATTATCCCATGGGTATGTATTTGGCAATTCCATTCTATTGTTTCTTCGTCCGGCGGCGGGATGTGACGTAGCTGATTGCATTGCCATTGTTTGGTCGAATGTCGGTCAAATGGTCATGAAGGCTTGGTGGAGTATTGCTCTTGTTTATATGAATCTCCTTCAATGTGCTATGACTTCGGTTTAGAGCACTGATACTAAATAACACGCTTGGCTAATTAGCCGTGTGACTTATTTAGATTTTTAGATTGGATTAGAATCTTATAAGAAGTCTTCTTTTGCTCCATAGACTAAACTTGACTGTGTTCAAATCTGTGTATTTAAAATTTAATGAAGTGTAAATTAACATTACATACGACATTTCTAGAGTTTTATCTTAAATTCATAACTTATTATAAGCAAGCACCGCGTGCACTTAAAACAGATAACCTTAAAAAATATGTAAAGGATTGTTTCAGTACATATTTTAAAGAAATAAAAGCAATGTACGAAGGTAACCTCCTTTCAACCCAAAGCAATCGCGTCGTACGGAGACTGGATCGCATTTATAGATCCGCAAGCTTTGAAATATGCACATTGGTTAATTATATTATATCTTTGGAGCTCCCCATCCATAGGACCGAATCATTAGTAACTTATAATTGAGCGATGTATTTTATATAAACAGTATGTCAAGTGCAAGATTATTCGTAAGCTAACTGTGTAGTTCATAGTCTACAGTATCTAGACTTTTTGTACGGAGAATTGAACAGCACCTCTAGCGGACGGTATTTAAAGCTTTCAATTCTCCATACACAATGTCTAAATACGGTAGACTATATAGTATATGGTTAGCTTCGAGTAATCTCGTACTTGACGTACTGAGATATTAAAGCTTGCACTAAATAAAATTCTACTATCTAATATTCTATTAATATTACTATAAAGATTAAATATTTTTTATTCATCAAAGCAGCTCGGTGGATTCCAATATAATTAGGCACACACGTAAAATAACATTAATCCTTCCTCGCGAACCGATTCGCAGAAGGGAGCTAGTAATAGCTGTTATATAACTCTTATAGCTACTGCCGGTAAGTAATGCACATAGCCCTTCCAGACAATTAATTGCGTTACAAAATGACCCCCTAAATTAGTCGGTACGGTAACGCGGCCCGGAATGGGTTCAACGGCCCCCCGGGTCGACGCCCCGCGGACGGAACTACGTCACTTTTCAGATATAAACTACGTTGTGGGACGGTACATGACCAAATTGGAATTATTTATTAACGTAAACCCAGTGCTTACTGCAGTAGGTACTGATTAATATTACCGATTGAACTACCAATAAAGGCAAGAAGCTATCGTCAACTATTTAAAAAAATAATGTTTTACATTCATTTATTACGGCTTAATACTTACAACTCAGTCCTTGCGCAGCAAGTTTTTTTTTTTTAATGATGTTTGGAATATAAATACCAGAGTAATAAAAAAATAATTTGCACAACTAAATCTCTTTGGTATATATTGATTTCTTATATATACGCGAATCCTACACATTGAAATAAAACAAATTTTAAGGATTTTATCGCGTTTAGATTTTATACATGTTTTTAGGTTCCCGACGTTTCGGCTGCTTTACAGCAACCATGGTCACGGGAGGACTGAGGTGTTTGACGTCCTAGTGTCATAGTTTGAACTGGGGTACCCACAAGAGTCAAGAACTTTTGAGTGATTTTGCCATTTTATAGTAGTTAGGACTGGTAAAGAGTTTTGACTGCTGCATATATAAGGCTTAACAATAATAGTGTAAAATAATTTAAGGGGTCCATTGGTAGGCTATAAAGGTAATATTATCGAAAAAATAATCAAATTATTTGAAATTTTAAAGATACTACGTACTAAGTGCGCGTTACACCTGTAATGGCTTGCTTGCTCACAGAAAAATCAAACATTGTATACACATATATTTATACATAAACGTAATCGTTGTCGCCTACTTGTTAACCCCTTGAAATATTTTACACTATTTTTGTTAAACCTTATATAAATTCAATTGGGTATACTATACTATGTTACTACTATACTATGTCATTGTAGCATCAATGTATCGTATACCTATTTTATAACCAATAAATCATTATCTTATCTTATCTATCTTATGTATTTATTGATTGTGTTAATTATTCAAGGTTTTAATAAGGTATACGTAAGTAACGAGGTGACAGGAGTATACTGCACAATGTGGGTGGATTATGGGAAATATATCGAGTTACTCAAACTCAAACGTTTATTGCAAACTATGTGTTCATTGGTCTTACATTAGTTTTAGTACTTATGACATAGCAGCCTTCTTCAAGCATTGCAATGTGGAGGGGCTAATTCTACCTACTAAACACGTTTCTTAAATACTAGGTTATTGAGATGCGATCTGTAATACATCATTTCCAGGCCTCGTTTCAGTAATTCGTCAAGTAATTTAGTTGTTCTGGATGGCTAGCAATAGTAAATCTATGCCCGAAGGGCTTAGTCTCACCCATTTCTGTTTACAATATTGAGCCTTGGTCAAATGGTATTAGCATATTTAATGTAACTTGTGAACGATTTTTACTGTCTAAAGAGTTAGTTCCGGTGCCATTGCTATCCGATAATGACTCGATTGTGATAGCAGACTTGTGGCACTCAGATTTTATTGACGGATGATTAACGCACGATCTAAATCGTAGGTATTGTCGTGTTTGGACTATTATCTAGGTTGCCTTTAGGACATCAAACGACACAGACGAACGTGACGTGAAGATATTGAAGTCTTGATAAGCGCTGAGGTTCTCTGATTATTATTTTAAAGAAGTCTCTGATAATTATTTTAAAGCTACGGCTCTATAAGTTTGTGTTTGCTCTCTTTTACGCTTTACTAACTTACTTACCTTAATAAAAGCTAACGTTTTTTATGTTTCTGTGTATGTGCCCCCTAAGGTAGGATTTAGGGAAGTTCAATCTCTAATTGATCGCACGTCCGAATTTCATTTTCGTCCTAGTCTTTTTCTCATTTTCTATACACTACTGTCTGGTGTATAGGGTTTCTAACCGCCGCTAGGTATCTGAAATGCCTGATTACCGATGTATATTCGTAGTGATCGATCCTCCCTCCAAGACACACTTTAGTGTGTTTGCCGGTAACCTAAGGATCTTACCATATATATATTTTGAAACAATATTAAGTACATAATTCTCGATACAGAAGCTGAATCCACAATTATATGTAAGTATCACAGGAAATCTACTCGACGGATTTTCATGCAACATGGCAGTCTGGCAATTTTTTTAAAATTTTTATTATTAAATAACCAACAAACTGGCCACTCTGGCCCAGTTCGGGTTGGCGGACTTTACACGTCTTTCGAGGGGTTCTCTCAGACATGCAGGTTTCCTCGCGTTGCATGTTTTCCTTCACCGTTTAGCAAGTGACAATCGTGGTTGAAAATAAGATTCGCACATGAAAATCTAGAAATCACAAGGGTGCGAGCCGGGGTTTGAACCTGCGGTCCTCGTTACCGAGGCAAGCGTTCTACCAACTTGGCTATCACTGCTGCTTTGAATTTGTCCCGCCCCCAAATAGCATTTAAACTTTTGAAACATGAAAAAAAAAATACAAAAAAAAAATATTATAGATAAATAATTTTCTCATATATTTGATTCTGAGGCGGTGCGAAGTTCGCCGGGGAATCTAGTTACGTATAAATATCGATTAGTTAAAAGAGTTATAGCACTATCGTAGCCTATTTCACACGTGATCTGTGCTTATTCAGAATGGGGTACAGCTATGAATGTATATAAATGGTTGATAACCAAATTAGATTAGGTCGTTCAGGGTCATTACTGCCTAGATCTTTAAGGTAATTTTTGCATGGCTATACATATCTCTAACACCACGCAATGAAGACATTGGCAGAGAGTATTGTCGATATACATATATACCGAATAATAATTAACATATTTCTATTAAATCCATATTTATTAAGTAAAGGAGGCCAACAAAAAAATACATCCAGAACCACTCTCTTTGTTATACAGATCACGCCGCAATATAACAATAATATTCATATCGACGTCACATCGTCTGGCCTAATCATAGGATAACCAAAACTGATTCGCGAAATCCGTAATAACCTCAAATGCTTATATTTAGGTTAAAATTTTCCTTCAAAATACCTTTGCCGTTCTAAATGTATATATTACAAACACCTGAACAGACATTACATTACGCGGGCGAGAATATATTAAATAAAAAAAGACAATATAATGGGCTTATGGCCTAACCTTGTGAAGATCATCTTCGTTTACCAAGTTAAAACACAGATGGCGCTGGCTGTCGCGAAAAAGTTTTTACTTTGGACTAATTTATTTTTCAGGTTAGGTATGATGCGTTTGGTTATTTTCGCTTTATATAACGGATTTTTAGTGCGAATTCTGTTATTTAATAAAGTACTACCATGGTATTTATGGTTTTTGCTATGCATATTCTAAATAAATAGATTGGACAGTACCTTCTTGGTATTTAGCCATGCTATCTTATCTGTAATATATGTACGCACTTATATTGATAAGTAAGTATATTATGTATTCAATTATTCAATATTGGAATACGCAATTGGGTGTAATATCGTGTTTGTTTGTAACGAAGTACAATAAATAACGGGCAACATCCATTGTTCTTTTTGTTTCATAATAAATTAATAGACAAGGACAGAAATATATGTACACTTAGGTAATAATACAGGCATACATCATACCTATAATATACTTATTAAAGGATTAAAAGTTAAAAGCTATAACAACGGCACAAGCCCATTCATTTTATCATGTTCGACCTTTAAAGTCCCGCGGACGTGTCTGCAAAACGCAGGGCTATACAATATGCAAGTATATAAAGACATGAGGTCAATTGAACATAACACCGGGTCATTAAGATTAGATATGAATATTTGAGAAACATTCAGACTAATACGATTGTGTGCTGTAACTCCATCTAAACAATAAAATTACTATAATGTTCGTTATCATCTAAGAGGGACGTACATTTGCGAAAATAATCGCGTTATAAAAATGAGGTCCTCAAATTAATCACTCGACAAAAGGAACCAAACAAAATGGCTGCCGCAAATAAGCCGCGTAGCGTTTCTGAAAGCGTCCGTCTACGGATGTTCGCGTCCCGCTCTCGCGTGAACGCTACGCTGGGGTGGGAGAGAGACGGGTCGGTACCCCGTCGGGCCTCGTGTCAAGGTGATAAACCCTCGTGTGCACACTGGCGCGCAAACTTGCGCAGACGCAGCGAGGTTGTTTCAATTTGCGATTACTTTTTTCTGCCTTTTTTTATTCAATGCAACTGGTATTCAGGTTGTTTGATTGACTGAAATTGTTTGGGCGTAAACACTTTGTTTAATCTGCTAACTCCGATTAAGAGTAGATATGAATGAAATTTTTATTTTGTTGACCTGAATCAGTAAATATCGGATATCTACTGTTGGATAGTTCTACACAGTGGATGTTGAATATAAATCAACACATTTTCGCTACATATATTTATAGGTGAGGATGATTTTCAATGTAAATTTGGTTGATTTCATAAATAAAATTCCATTCAACGATGTCATTTTTTCCGGTCGATTCTATAAATAATCGGTAGTTACTATGAGGTTCTTACGATAGGGACACGATCTTACGCTACGAGATGAAATATTGTTTATTTATTCAACTTATGAAAAACTAGCTGTTGCCCGCGACTTCGTCCGCGTGGTATTTAACAAAGACAACCGTTAACAACAGCCTGCTCGCCCATTCTGAGCCCGCGGGACGCATTGCAGGTAGTTGCTATCAAACTTAATTAGGCGCTGCGCTGCAACATTGGTTTTAATTTTTTTTCGTGAGATCCTATTTTTTTTTCTAAAATAAAAGTAGCCTAAGTTACTCCTTGTTACATCAGCTATCTGCCAGTGAAAGTCCCGTCAAAATCGGTCCAGCCATTTCAGAGATTAGCCGGAACAAACAGACAGACAGACAGACAAAAATTGTAAAAAATGTTGGTATAGGTAACGTTTATACATCCAAATGCACTTAGTAAAAAGCGGTTATTTTAATATTACAAACAGACACTCCAATTTTATTTAGATGTATAGATAGTATTAACCTGAATATAATTATTTACGTGTGCATTAGCTGGAAAACGTCTACTGCTGGACATAGTCCTCCCCCAATGACCTGATACCTGCCTAAGGGTAATTAAAGCACCCTGGCCTCTTTATATTCCTCATCGGTCTGTACATTCCATTTACGTACCTATTTTCATTGTCGATAAGGTTCCTTTATTATCGTCTTCCCATTGTTCTCGATGGCCGTATACCGGAGGCTGGCAATCGTTAGCGCTATTAACTATATTGGGGACTGCAACTCAGGGCCCCAAGTCTGCTAACACAATCGATTCATAATCGAACAGCAACCGCATAGTAACTGTCACTTTTGACAGATATCCCATATAATATCTGTCAAAAGTGACAGTTACTATACGGTTGCTGTTCGATTATGAATCGATTGTGTTAGCATACTTAGGGCCCAGAACAGCTGTGGAGTCTTCTCTTCAGACTTTGGACGCATTTTGTTCAGCTTTAATATTGTCCTGCGGCCAGTCAACCTTCTTCCGTACCCTTCCAGTTTCCCTTAGCTGATGATTTGAAGTAACAATGGAAGTTACCATATACTTGACGAACTGATTAGGGCAGTTGATAGTGACCGTGCTTTCTGCGCCGAGGGTCCGGGGTTCGAATCCTGGTAGGGACAAACTTTGTGTGATGAGCACGAAAATTGTTTGCCGAGTCATGGATGTTTAATATCTATATAAGTATTATATACTGGGCTCGCCTCTAGTCCAATTTACGGAACACATAATACAAGCATTTTTTTAGTGTGGGACCGTATAGTTGGTTCGTTCGTCTGGCGATGTCTGAACCCTGCTTTCTTTACGATGGGTCTCGGTTTCAAATCCCGGCATTGGCAAACTTTGTGAGTGATTCGAGAAATGATCTATATAAAAGTATCGATATACTGGGATCGGCCCCAGACTATTGTACGGTACCATAATACAAGTGTGGCCTAGTTTGGGAACGTACCGTTGGTGCTCGTCTGGCAATATTATTATTGGTAGAATTATCTTTTAGTACAGAAATGCTCGATGAGTGAAATTTAATGAAATGAATAGATTTATTCGACACAGGTAGGCACAAGTATTTATTTTACTGAAGGAAAACTGACCTTATAATAGAATAACTGCTATTGTATGTATATCATTAACATTCAAACTTGTTAGTTTCCTCATGATGTTTTCCTTTAGTTAATATACCTATGCTTGTAATTAATTTAAATATTGATCAGTGTATGAATCCTGAAATCCTGAACAACTGAAATTGTATTTAGTAATGAGTCTGCATCTATTTAGTTCCTTTGTAAGCCACATACCTACAGACTGTATATTATTTTAATGTGAAAGCCCTAGTTCAGGGCCCGAAATTCTAAATATCGATGGTTTTTAACTTTTCACGAAAAACTGGAACATTTTAACGATGTAATTTAGTTTTCTGCGAACCTGGAATTGTGAATTAGAGGCCTCGGTGTGTTACGTTTGCTTAAAAAAAACCTAAACCGATACATACATATATATATATACTCTAGAAATTTATTTGAAGAAATTTTAATAGTTAAATACATTACAATATGCCGTATTTGCAAACGAAAAAAAATACAACCTATAAAAGTTTAAAATGTTTAATGAAAAATTCAAAACCATCCATTTTATCATCATTATGTTAGCGTTGCACGTTACAATGTAAATTTCCACCTCTACCATGAGGTTTCCAACTGTAGACAAACCGGTGTAAGAGGCTCCGTAATATCTAAAAATTTCCACCTCTACCATGAGGTTTCCAACTGTAGACAAACCGGTGTAAGAGGCTCCGTAATATCTAAAAATTTCCACCTCTACCATGAGGTTTCCAACTGTAGACAAACCGGTGTAAGAGGCTCCGTAATATCTAAAAATTTCCACCTCTACCATGAGGTTTCCAACTGTAGACAAACCGGTGTAAGAGGCTCCGTAATATCTAAAAATTTCCACCTCTACCATGAGGTTTCCAACTGTAGACAAACCAGTGTAAGAGGCTCCGTAATATCTAAAAATGCTGAAAAGATTCTCAGACCTAATAATATTTATCACCGGAGTCTAGATATGGCAAATTATATTCTAAATCGTTGAAGTTAAGCTGTAGTTTTATTTTCCTGTCATGACTACGTGTAACATAGAAACGTCGTTAAGAGAAGTGGTATCCCGCTGCGCATCTATATGCCTTCGGATGCAATTACTTAACGGATACCTACAATTTAGTATAGGTTTATAATGATCTTATTAATAATGCAAATATACTTCAAAGAAACACATTTTTCACAAAATAAAACAAAACTGATAACATTTCTCTTCGACTACTCCCAAAAAATCTGATGTAACGTTAAAAGTAAAGCCTAGAATACGTTAGTTAAGTCACTAAAACTGAATGTTATAGTGTGCAACTTCGCGTTTTTGTTATTATATAAGTTTCACTAAGACGCCTATATTTACAAACACTTAAAACTTTCCAGTTATAATATTTTACACGTGTTTAGTTATTCTACAAATGCGATTAAAGCCAAAGCATTTAGCTAGTGGGAAACACTTAATACGTTGAATTAATATAGGTACCTACCTTGTTTTAATTGAGGCTAATCGAATTAGACTTGAAAACAGCCCGCGGCTATTGGGAGCTGTCCGTTTATGTAAACTTGTTACGGTTAATGAAATTAAATAGGGTTCTAATCCCTAATGATTGGGGAGTATTTTTACTGGGAAGAGATTATGTATACAGATTACAGAGTGTAAGAGGCATGGTAACGAAAACTTTGGGTCAAGGTTACACTTAATGCCTAAATTAAAATTATTGAAATCTTGTCGAAATTCGTAGGTTACAAATGGAATATTTGAGCGTGCAATGTATCGTAAACAACGCGATCACAACACAATGTTTTGTGCGATACCCGACGCGTGCGAGTGACGAGCGTATCGAGTTTTAATTTACATTGCAGTTTTAGGTCTTAATTAGTAATTATATATTTTTTTTTTATTGCATGATATAATTAATTTAAAAATACTGAAAAAAATGCGTATAATTCATGAAAAGATCGACGAAATTCCACATCTGGGGGTACAGAATCATGAATACATGGTATCAGTTTTCTTTACGAAGTCACTTACACCCTGTATATAAAGCTATACAATTGTATCGATTGGAATAAAATACACATATCTTACCTAGTCCTTATGCGTGTCGTATGAGACGATATATACACAACGACGACGACTATAAACAATTAATTATTATCGATCCATAGAATTCGTAGATCGTAGTTCGTAGATCTATCGAAATCGAATGTTGTAGAATATCTATTTGTAATGACATTACAAAGTATTTATAACACGATTGCGTAAAATTGTTATTTGTAGACCATTAAAGACGTTTTATATTTGCTGTGATTGGAAAATGATTCAAGATATGTAATTGTTATACCTACGACATATAAATGGAAATATACGGCCTTTTTTTTCGAAGCATATCATAAATACTGGGATTACATGTATAGTAGACATTTTAATTAGGTTAATAATTATTGAATGCGACGTTGCTACACTTCTGAATTTCCAAAAGTGTTTATAACACATTTAAAAGTCGTTTTAACTGAAAGTGTGTTTTAATCTCGGACTATTATTTATAGATATAGGTATAATTTCTGGCTAATATGACTAAGGTCTAAATTGTATACAATTTAAATCTGCGCAAAATTAATATCACATTGAAGCCAAAAAGAAATATAGGGTTCAATAGGATTATAGATATTAATAAATTGTTAATTAGTATGCTACATCGTAGATCTCATCGTCACTTACCATCAGGTGAGATCGAGATCAAATACTATCCTATATCGCCTATATCGTAATAAAAAAAAGAATCGTAACGCAATGAATATAATAAATATCCACCCCCGATTCACAACCTTACGACAAGTTTTATCGACCGATTTTGTTATTAATGGAAAATTGCATCATAAAATGTACCATGTGAACATAGCGAGTGGTCGAATCGAACCATTCGGTTGCGTAGTCGTATCGAATCTTCAATTTTGTTCGTGAAGAAATGGCTCTGAAAGATCGTCGTCGTCGAAACGAGAAAATGTCTAATCGAAAAGATTCGGATACTTGTCGAAACGTTCTGAATCGACTAGCCGGTTAAATATTTCGTAGATATTTCATTTGATTATATAGATAAAAATGTTATTATTACATCGTAACGTGAAATATTTAAATTTAAATTTTTATTATTTTAATTTTTGATGGCATACCTATAAATATAATATAATATATAAATAAATATAAACAGAGGAAATATTTCGATATTCGTCTGGATTTCTATCAAGCAAAATCCGCAAAGTTGTTGAGATCTTCCAGTAATAGTCACGCATTTTGGGTATCTGCCGAAACAAGACGCGTGCTTTGTATCTTTTTTTTTTTTTTTTTTTTTTTATTACATTATAGGCAAGTATTTGATCTCAATCTCACCTGATGGGAAGTGACGATGAGATCTACGATGGAGCATACTTGCCTAGGTAGGAAGGCGGCAGTAGACAGAGACGCTACATTCACTAGGCACATGCAGCGCAACTGATCTGACCCGCCATCCATGAATGGCAACACCGAACATCATGCCGGAACACGGCTAGGCCGCTTGGCGACATGGCTTTGTTCAGTGGGTGGTGACTAGCCACGGCCGAAGCCTACCACCAGTAGAGTTGTCACCTAGTTGGCACCACCCAGGGTCACGTGTAGGGTATCTCGAGGGTACTTAATTCTCCTACGGACGAAGGTGACTCGACCCCATTTTCTTCGAGGAAAAACGTTTTTTTCGAATATTAGATGCAGGGAATGTAATTAATGATTGCCCTCTTTTTGTTATCACACTCAAGCAAAGCCAATCACAAGAAAATACACACACAAGAAAATGCAAGCAAACGCAAGGCCGAGTCAAGCAAACGTTAGGAAACTCTAGCAACGCAAGAAAACTTAAGTAAACGCAAAGCTTGCGAGGTATCCGCCTTTTCAAGGCTTAACAGCAAAATCAATATTACTAGTATAAACTCGAAGTGTATAGTTATCGCAATTAATTAAAAAATATTGTAAAATGGGTTTGCTGTTCAAGTTTAAAGCTCTTAAGCCTAATTAAGTAAGAACTTCGCTTCTCCTCTGAATTTACTCACATCAATTTGATTAGTTTTCAAAAAAACATGTTTAAGAAGTTCTCATTTTCTTTTTACGATTTTCAATAGGTTACTCTTAGTTTTTTTTCTTATTTCTATTTTTGTGTGGGTGTCGGGATTCCAGTACCTTGATATGGCGATTACCGATAGATACCCAATTACGGGGACAAGGGGGTACCACGCGAAATACATTGTCAGAATTTTCTGATTCTGATTCATAATTTTGATTAAAACCAAAATGTTATCGAAGTCTTATATTTACGCGAATACTACACATTGATTGAAATAAAACTAATTAAACGGCTGCTTTACAGCAATCATGTTGCTGTAAAGCAGCCGAAACGTAGGGAGCGTAAAAGATAAAATATAACGCGATAAAATCCACCAGAATGTAAGTTAGAATTCTGTTCTCATTTAAAACGAAGGATACGTGGTATATAAAAACGTTATATTTACTACACATTATACAGCAGTAAGTTACTTATGACAAATTGTTTTTGTACTTATATATATCTTTATTAACGATTCGTTCACGCAACATGGCAGCGAACATAAAACAATAATGTTGAATCGAAATTTCTTTATCTCGAACCGCCATTAACGTTACATTTGCCGTTTATAACTATCGTAAAACACAAACACGTGTTAAGCTACGTACATGTTTTATATGTCCGTACATATATGGTGTGTACCTATTATATTTCGAGGTGTTAAGACCATAATGTTCAAACATATATATTTGTTATAGTGGATAAATGACGACACTGTGAACTGGACACTAGTCTATAAGGCGGAGTTTAGACGTGTGTACGCTGTCGCGACATCGAGTTGCAGGGTTCTTTGTTGTGTGTGTGTCTACAGCAGGGGTGGACGTAGGATTTCGTTACGGGAGGGAATTCTGTTTGGCATTTTTGTGTGATTACCTCTCTCTCTTCGGTCGTTCCCTCATGACTGAGGATCGTGATCATCACGGCAGTTCTTTGGATCGGACGAACTGTCTCCATCGGCTCCGGTCTGTGGCCATCTTCACCGCGGCGTAGAAGCGGGACGTTGGTGTTTCTTTAAGTTGGTCAGACCACCTGGTCGGGGACCGGCCTCGTGAACGTTTCCCTTCCACGTTTCCCACCACAATGAGCTTTTCTAAGCTGCTCTCGCCACGTCTGGCGATGTGACCAAAATAGCTCAGTATGCGACGATGACATATGGTAGGTGTGATTACCTAAGTTTTAGAAAAAAAAATGGTCGCAATAAAGTACTTCAGTCGTGAGCCAGACGGGGGCATTGCATCGCGCCCGCTCTACAGTGGAGTCGACAGTCAGTGTCCCCGAGCTAACTTAGGTTACTTATACACCATAACGAACACTTGACACTAGACACACAGGCTAGGCCGAGTGTTAAAGTGTGTACACTTTCGTGACACCGAGCTTCTGTACCTCAAGCACAATATTTTTTACGTTCTGTTTCGGTAACGTAACGTCTGCCATCCTTCTCACACCACAGATCTCATAAATAAGTGTGACAGTATGCTTTCTTGATGACGTTAGGACGATAGGACTTCTAATGTAAAGTTTCTGCTTACCATAGTGATCTCGTTTCATCTCTTTTCTGTGTCCCAGTGGCTGTTGACATTAGTTTTGATTGTCATGTCACATCTTGTATACTCAGCCTTAGCATTTACGATACGCTTATTTATGGAGGGATGTATGTTTATGGTAACATTTTAAAAACAATGAAGCGAATCCGTTGTCTATAGTTAGCATCGTGATGTCACGATGATCGATATTTTTATGATCAAGTGTTGCACTTATCCCAAGTTTTCAGCTATCATAGGTATAATTAATTATAAGTACGTACTTAACGTAGTGATTGTGACAATGCCTGAAATCTACTTGCAAAATTACTTACCTGTAGGATCTCGAATTGACTGTTTAAGAATAGTATTAGCCCTTTTCAAATTGCACATAAATGTAAAATAATTCTAAAATGTGCCTACAGTGTAGAAATTTCGGGTAACTTAGCCTTATTTATTTACCCCTAAATTGAGTACTGCGCAAAGCAAAACTCGCAGTACTATGTGATGTTTGATTAAGTTATAAAACGTCTATAAATTCGGATGTATTAGTTCGGCAAACTACTTATTGTAATAACTAGCCTAGAATTGCTGTAACATAAAGTACTATAATACTTTTTTGGTAACACTCATGTTTATTTTATTTTTAACATAATATTTTAACATCATTTTATTTATTTACATTTTTTTTGTCAAACCACCACTGATATGGATCCTCACGATACAGGTCAGGCCTAGTGTGAGGGTCACAATTATTCCTATTAATGATTTGTAGTGTACGAAATAAATATTTTAAGTTTTTATTTAATTTGAAACATACACAATACATTATACAATCATGTACGAAATTTAATAAATCATTAAGTATATATTAGAAGAAATCCTTGTATCATTTCTTTCGTAACAAAACCTGTCGTTGTTGGCGTATTACGAAGCCTTGTTTCTAAGCATTAAGTATACCGAACAGCCTTTTATTTTTTTATATTTAAACTCAATAATACATACTTATTCTAATAAATAAACTATCCCAAACGTTCATACAGACTGAGAAAAAGTACTATCTAGCAGGAACTATTGCCGTTAACACGATACGGATAAAATCAGTTTTAAGGCTGGGATGTGAAATGCCTAGGGCGTATTGCGGATGCCAATTTAATGTTTTACCGTCGAAGTATAACATCCAGGGCTGTCAGCTACGAATGCGGTGAGCATCTTCAGGGTGCGACACACCGGCGTTTCAACCCTGAACACATTATTGCAAGCAGGCTGCACGAATATATTGTGCCGGCGACTTTAGTCTCGTGAGACCCTGTGCCCAGCAGTGGACATCGATCGGCTGGTTGAATGGACTGGTAGACTTATATTTCATATTCGAGGGACTGACAAAAACCAGAATATTTAATGATTAGCAATTACAATTAAGGTAGGTACCTATTTAGTATAATGACCATGCCCTGGTGTTGAATATGTCACATTTGTATGTACCATATACTATTAAACTAGTTTTTGGCTTCCACGAGGCAGATTCCTCCTAGCGTAGAGGCAACTAGTCACTTTTCTGTATAATTCCCAGGATAGCTTTAATGTCCTCCCATCCCATCCTTGTTTTAAAACAATTAAGAATTTAAGTATTTTAAGCGCAAGTACCTACCTTATTTGATGAGCACAAAAAAACCTAACTTGGATCCATTATTTACTAAACTCTAAAGGATCCTACTCATAAATGTGATTCGGAATCCTATCAAACATGGCCGCTACGTGTTTAGAACATACAATGCGGATCGATTTCTAAGAGAAAGCGCACTTTCCAACCCCCATCTCGAGACGAACGCGCTCGCGCCAATAAACCGAGCGTTTTAATATAGGAATCGATTTTTTCGATTCGATTTATAATTTGTTTAACACATATCTCACTTTTGGCGTACAGCGGGGTTACTAACCTTAATATGAAAGACGCCACGCCATTTTCATATCATCATGTCACATCCATTATTTTATTTATAATGTGTATTTATTGAATGTTTTATTGCTATTAATTACTTGACATTGGCAAAATACCCGCTAAGTTGTGAGTGAGGCCATTTTCATATCCATTTTATTTCATCGCATTTCATTTCGTAAAGAAAGAAGAAGAAGAAGAATATGAAAGACGTGATTTATTTATTTTTTATTACATCTAGTTTCATACACTGTGTTTAAATTCGGCCAGTGACAAGTGTCAAGTGTTGTCAGCTTTAAAGCACGTGTCATTTTTTTTTATAATACGAGACTAGTGATATTGCCTTCCCAAAAAGTTTAAGGCCTTTGTATAGATAGACCATATACGTAACCCTATCAATAAAATAACGAATATGACCTTTATTGATACATTCAATTCGTTTGCCTACAAATGTTAACTGAAAACAATGGGTTAACATTACATATCAAGGAAACACAAGTTTTGGAAAATAAAGCACAATCGGAAACACACTAACTTCTCGCCAAAACCCCTCCTAAAGGATTTGGATCCATAAGTTCGCACCACATATCACACTGTAACTGAATTCTCAATTTGAGCAGTGAAATAAATATTTGGTAAATGACAAATGGCCTCGCATATCATGAGATCTGATGCCTTTCAATATGACATCACCATAGCTAACATGTAGAAGTAAATAACTACATAGGTACATTAACAGTAACAGCTAATGGACACAGGATAGCAGGACTTTTATACTCTGTGCTATAATATGTGCGCCACCTCCGCATTTTCGATCTATGGTTTATATTTTTTTTTTGAAATCTGTTTCTTGAATCGATTCGATCGATCCGATTTTGAAGTTTTCACATATCGAACGCTGTACATTTTTTCACATATCGAACGCTGTACATTTTTATAATTTGCGACGTCATGGCAATCAACAAAGGCGTCAAAGGCACGGGTAGTGATCGCGGGCGCGATTGCGACGTTGCCGCGTGGCTGCAAGGAATGCGGCCGCGCCGTTGCCAAGTCTCTACTCGATATGTCGGGCGATAAACGCGAGTGCATTGGGCGGCGAGACACCCGAACAGTTTTATGTACACCCGCGACTTACATAGGATTCCATTTTCAAATCTTTGAGAACTTGGCGTTTTGTTAGCGCCCACTTTTTTTTGTTTTCTCTGGCACAAGCTACTCCTATTGTATATCTCCAGCCAGTATTATCAGCTATAGGCAGCATCATCAATGCTTCTGGTAGTCTGACTCACGATTTGTATTCATCATTGCAACTGCTGAACGATGTTATGCATGCGTCGTTGCCATGTGATTTTTTAGGGAAAAATGTACGAGGAAAATATCATTTATTTTAGATACTTGTTGTTAAGTGTTTAGTTTTTCTATCACGTAGGGAATTAATACCTACCTAGGGAATACAGCTATTTGTCTTACATTTTTCAAAGCTATGTTTGGTTATACACATACTCAAATTGTTTCAGTAGATACCTAATGTTATTACGTCTTATTTAAGTAATGTAAGTAATGAAGTTTGAAAACACAAATACTTCAAATAAATATTTATTTTCAAAATCATACTTGTTCGAAGTCAAATAAAACACGAAATTATGTGCATCCGAAAAAAGAATAGAACTTGAAATTTAGAATGCAACATCAAGTATCGCGAAACGTAACGACAGATGGCATCACTAGGCGGCTCGGCGCGGGCGCAAGATTGATCGCAATCATTTGTCATGGCCACGTAAGCTTGTACACAAGGGTGGGGCAATAGGAATAGATACTGAAAACTGTTTAGTTGTGTATTTAAAAACGATTATAAGTTTGTATCCAGCTGTTTTTGATGGTCCTATGTTAAGCCCAACTTCAAGCTAAAGATTAGGTCATCCGTATACAACTAAAATTAGATTACTAAAGTTTAAGACTTTCCATTTTAAAAACGAAGTTTAATTTCTTTTAAATTATTTATGATATATTTGAAGGTAAACAAAAATTACAAGGCAAGGAAGTTGTTACCTACAGACGAAAAGTTACAAATCTGTCAGGACTTAGGTGTTCAGAACTTTTTGTTTCATTTCTTTTTTACAACTGGGTCAAACCTCTAAAGGCCAACTTGATCATTCGAAACTTGATGTCACACTACCCTGTGCGTTTATGATTATTGACTACAAAATTACTCTTGGCAGAATTGTTTCGTTGATTTGCATTATTCAATTAACAGCCCGTCTAGTCATCTCAATATCAACTTAAAAACAGTCAATGCGCGTGTCCAACTTACTTAGCCCGCAACTAACTCCGTAACTTATTTACATCGTCCGCTAGTGAAGTCGTTAGCGTAGTAACCATTGCGCTGGTGGGTGCTGATGCAATATTGTTCAGGAAATGCTCCAGATTCGGAGTTATAAAGCTTATGCAATTGGTAAAATGTTATATACGTTACTATGATGTCTTACAACCTACCGTACAAACACAAATCGCACGTAAGTGCGCTACAAATAGAGCCCAAATGGGATGGGATCGGAGCCTTTGCTCTTTTTGGGATTACTTGAGGAGTACAAACACTAGATTGCCAGTATGGTGTCTCTCCCCAGACGAGGGTGGTGGAATGACTGCTCATATTAATGGCCCAGACGCACCCGGTCGATGACCAGAACGCAGTGACTACATCCTGGATAAAATATATTTTTCATGTAGACACGAAGAGTAAGAGAATAATGTAGATCCTAGTTTACATAAATGCCAGTAACGAGAGTGAGTGGTAGATGGGCTATGTCCTCATTTAGATAGAACATTTTTATTTGAACATTTCAAGTATAAGAAAACCATACACAAATATGTTTATCAAATTAATAGTCAATTTAATAGATTTAGCAAGACGTTAATATAACGTTTGTCATCTTAATAACTAGGAAGTAACACCTTAAAGGTTATTGGTGCTATAACTGAGTGTGTATAACTGTTTATTAAGTTATGCGACTATGCTTTCACTATGTCAAATTCGTCTTGAAAAAGAGCGCAGAGCTTCCTAGCGCCATGCCCGCGGGTAAAGGCATAGAACTATGGAACCATACCACTACGACCCTGTAAAATGTGCCCTTGGTATAATAATAAATATGGGGCATTCTATTTCTGCAAAAATGTCCCATGGCTGTTTTATTTTGTTCAGAATGTGTCCGTTATGTAGGCATATATCAAGAAGCTTCTTAAAATAACTTAGAACCTTTAGAGATATACCTCTACTATAAAACACATCATGCCTATATTCCCCGAAGTGGTAGACAGAGTTGCACTACAGAGCCTTACATTTGTAGTGATTCCAGCCTGATACACTCTTTGCTGATGGATATTTGCGTCCAATGGGAAACAACCAGCTATTAAACCAAGTCCCACACCGTTAATGAGAAATTTGTTGGGTCATTGTCGAACTACACACATCTTTCGTAAGACGTGCAGGTTTCCTCACGTTAACCGTTCAGCAAGTTAAGATCATGATTACAAATTAGATTCGCTCAAGAAAATCTAAAAATGACAGTTGGGTTTCGGGATTTGAACATGCGCCCATTGTTTCCATTGCACGGATTTGACCAACTTGGCAAGCAATGCCTTTCTACCTATAAATAAACCTCTATTAGTGCTATATTCATTGTGTTTACCCGACACACAAATTGAGGGCGTAGGTATCGCCTTATCAGTCGTTATCAGTGTGTACGAGTCGTTGTCTCGATTCAGTCACAAATAGATGTCAGATATTATATACTCATAGCTTATAGGGTCTTACTGGGTAATGAGTGTGCTGATTGACTATTATATCAAGCCTAATGGGAGAGCAAAATAATGTAGACAGCACTAAAAATATATAAAAGTACATTGGAATCACACAGAGCACTTTGTTTCTAAGAAATGATTTGTAGAAGTGTAATTATTTTTATTTAAACCTATTACACAACTGCGGGCTGTTCCTGAAAAGTGCAACAAGTTATTTGGACGTCTCTGGATCGAAAGCAAGTGCTTTTAGAATTCTTGTCTTCTGTCTGTTTGTTTTAGTTTCACCGAACCAATTTTAACTGGGTTTTTACTATTAAATAGCTTATGGATTAGAAGCAAAAAAAATAGGGCACCCTATAACCATTTGGGGTCTGCACAGCAACATCGATGGAGGCGCAGGCGAAACCGCGACCTAAGCTAGTTTCACATAAATCTTATATTCAGTCAACCGTTAATAACTTTTTTTCTGCCTATCTATATTATAAAGCTATTAGCACTAAGATAACATAAACGCGATATTGTATATCACTGAAATACCACTCGGATGTCGTAAATAACTTGCAAAGCACTTATAAAGCTCTACAATGTAGCTCTCACTTTACACCCAGGGGTTCTCGTCCTCTCTCGTTCAGTGACCTTCTGGCTGCAATACAATTTAATTCCTAGAACATTACAAACCAACATAGAAAAGCTCGCATTTATAGAGACACCAGCAGCGTTACGTTACGGTAACGTGAGTGACTGCCGTCTCGCTCTCAAGTTGGTTGTATCGATAAGAGAGACAGTGACAGCATGTATTCTCAATCACGTTACGATTACGTAGCCTACCCTACTCTAGCCATATTTTTCGCGTAATTACCATTTCCTAGCTGATTATCATTTGCTTGACTTGACTGTTCGGTGTTATTCTTAGAGCATTTCGAACGTGAGATGACTGGGTGTACTACATTTATTTCTGTTAACTCTTGGGACAGACGATGTAAACACGTTTACATATACCCGAATAGCTCAGTCGGTAGTGACCCTGCCTTCTGCGCTGAGAGTTCCGGGTGCGAATCCTGGTAGGGACAAAATTTGTGTGATGAGCACGAATGTTTCCAACCGAGTCATAGATTTTTAATATGTGTATAATTATTTTATACTGGGTTCGCCCCCGTCCATTGTACGGTACCCATAATACAAGAGTTGCTTAGTGTGGAACCGTACAGGTGGCGTGTTCGTCTATTATTATTATCTATGTTACATAATCGCGTACTGCAAACAATAGCCAATTGAATGATATTTATCCTCTATTACGCATCTTCAGTGCAATCAATTTCCCCGATGTTATTTTGTTCCCAATGTCATAAGAGCGAGCCTTTTGCCGGCTCACTCTCCTCCTTAATTCAAAGTTAATAAGAACCATAGCCCACCAAGAATATATGAAAACTTTTTGATACTATAGAGTATTATATGCTATAGAGATGAGCTGCTATAGAGTAATACGGTTGCGCGTGCAATTGCCTCGCGTTGATTTTGAAACGACAGAATTTGATCTTAGGAGATGCGTCGTGATTAGAAAAAAAATAAAGCTATTAAAAAAATGCATTTATTAAGTTCGTCCGTACATAATGTTCATTATTTATAAGTTGTATACATTTAGCTTAATTGTCACTTACCATCAGGTGAGATCGAGATCAAATACTTGCCTATATTGTAATAAAAAAAAAAGCTATAATAAACCTCAAAAGCTATAGCTTGGATGTAATTACGCCAGTCTCCTCGCGCTGGCTAAAACTCAATTTGCTCTGTAACACAGCTTAATCAAATTCGCCATGTCGATGCACGAACGAAGCGTCAAACTGAGTTATATTACAACACGTATTTTCGCTATTTTCAGTCATTCACCGCTGAAATATATATATAAACATTGTTTTAGTAATTTAGGCAAAGAAAACAAAGCATTCAGCACGTAGAAACATAAGTTCTATGACGCGCTTCAGTGTCAGGCATTATGATTCAGGCTATTTGTAACGAATTTGAAACAAGAAATTACTAATACAAATATTTGTTTCATTAGGCGTGTGAGCTATAAGATGCTATGATGTATCATATGTGATTAAGTGAATTCTGACAACAGCTGCTTGGTAAATTCAGTACCGCGATCAGATACTATCGAAAATGGGATTCCATGATGAATAAATAACACTATTAAACCCTGAATGACAAGTATACTGCTACTTGGAGGAGGAATCTATCATGATATGATAACAAAGAATAACAACAAAAGTCAGATAAATAAATATCGCCATACGAACACACCAACTATACGGTCCCACTTTAAGCAACGCTTGTGTTATGGGTACCGTACAATGGACTGAATGGACTGAGGGTGAACTCAGTATATAATACTTATATACATATTAAACATCCGTGACTTAGGTACAAACATTCGTGCTCATCACACAAAGCTTGTGTCCCTACCAGGATTCGAACCCGGGACCCTCGGCGCAGAAAGCAGAGTCACTACCACTGCGCTAATCAGGTCGTCGTCGTCGTGGAGATGTATAGTTCAGCCACCCATCATGTTCGAGCCGGCCTTAAATGTCCCTAAGGCCTCTACGAACGGAACGATTTGGCACGTATTCGCTAGGATCCTTAGCAATTGGCAAATCGACAAGTTATGCCAGTTGCCACGAGTTGAAATGCCAGTTGGTAGGGACACCACCGATCGGCTCTACCCAGCGTGCATGAAATTGTGGTGTTCGTAGAGACTTTTAACGCCAACCTATCGGTCTTCGTGCTGCACTAGATAGCGACCTACCGGCGTTTTATTATATCACCTGCTCATTTTCCCTTACAACTCATTAGTTATTGATAGACAATACGAGTATTTATTAACCGACGGATAAAAGGGCAGGTTCTCAATTTGACACGTATATTCTTTTTTATTGATTAACGAACGCAATAATGTTCCAAAAAGAATTTTTTTTGTAAAAGATACTTGTATATTTTGATATTCCATAAATTTATAGTAAGTTTTTGTCCATTTGTCATAGCATTGCAAAGCACTATTGTTCTAGAAAATTAATTCAAACTTCTATACACATGGGAGTTTTTTTATGAACCTGTTATATTGCACTACTAGGCAAAGCCCTCCCTCTCATTACTCCAGTCCATTCTATCCTGGGCTATAATGGTCCACTCCGCTATGTACGAGTTAATTTCATCCCTCCATCACCTGTTTGAAAGAGGGGCACGTAAAAACGGCTTAACAGATTTGAATAAAATCTGGTATGAAGGTAGGTTATAGTCTGGTCCAACATATCTAAATGGCCTACCCATTTAGATATGTTGGACCAGACTATAACCACGGGAAAAGCTATCGATAGATATCAGAACGACAAATTACCCTTCAAATAGTATAAATGATATTTTCCCGTGACCATGGTTGCTGAATAGCAGCTGAAACCTCGGTAACGTAAAAACATAAAATAAACGCGATAAAATCCACAAAATTCGTTTTATATAGATATAAAACATACACGACTCTGGCCCATACCCTAACCTACCAGTAATCGAACCCGGGACCCTCGGCGAAGGCAGGGTCACTAGAAACTCAGCTAATCAGGTCGCCAAACCTCAGTGAATGTAAAATTCTGATTCCTCAAACAGGAATTAAAACAAAAATAACCCTACATCGTACATCTACTACATCATAATTAAATTAAACCTAGTCTACATTAGCTGAATAAAGATTAGCATAATTCAAGTCAGGGTGTACGGAGCTCTTGTGCCAGATATTAAACCGTATTATAAGGCTGCGGTTAATAATAAAATTATGTGGCGTTCCGATGGGTCTATATACGAAATAGGTTAACGTTGTAAAACTGCGGACTAGAAGATAATCTCATTATATTATATAATATATACTTCTATACTAATATTATAAATGTGAAAGTTTGGATGGATGGATAGATGGATGGATGTTTGTTACTCAATCACGCCAGAACGGATGAACGGATCTCGATGAAATTTGGCACAGAGATAGATTATAGTCTGGAATAGCGAATAGGCTACTATTTATCCCGGCAAAATGTATGGTTCCCGTGGGATTGATTTGTTTTAATTTTTCATAGCGCAAAGGATGGACATGATTTGTTGCGCGGGTAACACCGCAGGGCGCAGCTAGTAATATTATAAATGTGAAAGTTTGCATGGATGGATGTTTGTTACTCAATCACGCCAGAACGGCTGAAGGGATCTGGATGAAATTTGGCACAGAGATAGATTATAGTCTGAAATAGCACATAGGCTACTATTTATCCCGGCAAAATGTATGGTTCCCATGGGATAGATTTGTTAAATTTTTTCATACTTTTTAATCGCGGGTAACACCGCGGGGCGCAGCTAGTCTATACATACAATACAAATGTAATTGATCGCTGTCTGTACATTGAAGATAAATAAGACAAACTATTATTAAGGGCCTTTAACAACGCACTAGAACCTATATAAGATTTTTTGTCGGTTTGTCAGTTTATCTGTTTGTTTGTGCGTTTGTGCGCGCTGATCTCTGAAATGGCTTTACCGATTTGGGTGCGGTTTTGCGATACTAATATATTGTGGTTAGCTTCACTTAACATGTTGTGTTCGTTTATACTAATCAGGTCATAAATAGAAAAGTTATATCAATTTAAAGTTCGATAAACAATCTATAAAATAACTACTTTATATATAAGATGTAACAAAAATAGTGTAAAATATTTTAACAGATGAATCAGTTAGTTGTACGGATCACGTATGTGTCTAAAATAATTGTGTAAATTTTGTTAGATTAAAAAAAAACAATAGCGTTTCGCCATGCCCTCAGTACGGGGAGTAATTTTTGAAATGTCTAATAATTTTATTTATTTCTATGAGAATGTTATCTCTATAACCTACTGTTGGCCCTGTTAAAATATTTTACACTATTATTGTTACACCTTATATATAAGTCCACGCGGACGAAGTCGCGGGCAACAGCTATAATTAATATTCATGAGTAAAGTTATGGACCGGGCTCTATGAGACCTGATTTTCTGGCCATAAATTGTAAAATAGTATTAAAACTTTTCATGTTTGATAATCACCCTAATCAACTAGTATTAAATCAAATCAAATAAAAAAAAAATTATTTTAGCCAAAGACTCAAGAAAAGAAATCGTATTAGCGCCAAGCAAGCCTTTATTATAATAATCAGTAATGCTATCTAATCGTTTGGTATTTTCAGTACCGCTTCTTCGGCTAATCAGTGAAAACCATAGTCAACCTATCTCTAGTTATCAGCCCAACTAGAGGCATGTTAACCCCAATAAAATTGGTAGACAAAACGAGGCAGTAGAAGTTATTGTTAATTGTCAAAAACAACCCCGCAGGCATTTCTTGAGCAACAGAGAGGTCAGAACGCGGAACAAGCTCCCAGAGGACGTTGTTCTGGCACAAAATGTCAACCAGCTTAAGAATCGAGTCCACAAATAAATAGGATACAGACAGTTGTATCTACTGCTTGCTTGATAATAATATTTAGAGTTCGAAAGCTGCCCTAATAATTACGTTTTTATATCAAAAAGGTCAATGGTATAATGGTCAGCCATACAGCCGGACACCCCCCTTCGTGGGAAGCGATATGAATCTACAGCACATTTCTTTGGACTACATTGTCATGTGTCCAGGCGCCCATTTCTACTAAAATAACATATAATTGCCATTCCAGCGACAAACTTTTGAGATTCCCTTACGAATGTGACCGATTGGCTATTCTGCTAAAAATGTAATGTCGTCTCGGTGGAGTCTCACTGCAGTGTCAATGGTTGTGTGTCGACTACTAGAATCGTCAGATAACGAGTAGAATACCATTAATCACTCTATCTACATTATATTGATACACGACTGAAGTACAGAATACGAAATAGTAATAGGCAGTTGAATGACTGGTCAGTGGAAAATTACTCGTCTTAAAAAAACTAGTAGATTACCAAATGTCTAAACCCATTCAATCGACACTCCACTGAAGCGTTTGCTAATTAGCAGAATTGGGTCCCTGTTTGCCGAGGCTCTCATTTACTGATTAATTATAATATGGAACTGTGTATGTTTGTAAGAGGAACAAGCAATAACGGCCGAACAGATTAGAATTTAATTTGGTATTAAGTAAGTTATAGTTTTGAATGACAAGCCCTGAGGTTATTCAAAACTACAACCTACCTAATACTTTTATCCCTAAAATTCCACAGACTTTTGTCTATATTTCGTTGGAATATTGATAAGTGGGTATTCGTATCAAGACACTATTTACCACGTGTCAACAGCAATGACTTTTAAATCCTGACTGCTGACTGAAACTACAAATTTTTATGTATGGAGCTTATTACCGCATAGCTATTTCATCAGGCCTCTTACTGCAACGTACAAAAATAGTCGACACGGTCTTACGCAATCGTGAACAAAGGCTATTGCTTAGTTAACCTAAACACGCTTAAAACCATTAATTGAACAATCAATTGAGCAACGTAGTGTCGTTGAATCAAACATTACTAAGTAGAAAGCCAGCTTATTAACTAATACGCAAGATTTACCATGGCAGGCCGCCCATAAACATCAATATTGTTAAAAACCGAAGGCTCGCCTTGATGCGATGCCAAGGAGCGTTTATTTTAGTAGCGAAAGTCTGTGCTGTGCCCGCGCATCGTGGAAAAGAGCCGTTAGCCGAGCGCGTGGCGGAAACCGCCGAGAGCACCCGAACGATACGGAGCGTTGAAAACCACGAATGGTTAGATAACATTTGGGAGTCTATTTTGAATTTTTTCGTTCAGACTACTTTTTTACCTGTTAAAAAGAATATTCCAAATGAAAAAAATCGTATTTTAAATCGATTTATCGATCGATTTGAGGCTCGCATCGTGTTTTTACAAGGCGGTAGAGACCGTTTTACGTAGTCTATTTTACGGAACATTGCTAACCCCTCAGTCGATGAGAACGCGTTTTTTCTCTTATTATTATTAACTTGGTTGCGTCCCGTGCAGACGAGAGACGGCGTGTGTTTGTATGTATGTACCTACCTGCGTATATAATAAAATAACGAATTGCCTCGGTCGGATAGAGCGCTCGATGCGCAATTCTGTCGCTTATAACGTGTGACGAATCGAAATGGACTGTTTAGTAGCGTTGGGGTGGGTACACTTCTTGAAAATTAGTAAATAGTTAATAATACTTTGATGTTGTATCCTATAATGGTAATTTTGAGAAAACTTTTATTTTGATGTCTTGATTTTGGAGTTATGACTAGCTAAGTACGTAGATCGATAGGTTGTTAAATGTTTCTAGTGTTTACAACTACCGCATTGGGCTATCTGAACTGTGCTATGATATTATTAGTAGTTGGTACTATTTTAAAATCAGTTAGGCATGTATGTAAAATTATTTATATCGTCTTTGCGAGCAGGCAGTTATGCTATTTAGTTATCCCACTGTAGTGGGAAATAATTGCATAAACATGTTGAATGTGGTTAATAGATACACAATGAAAACAAATAGAGTCCATATTTCAATCAAATTCGTTATTGACAGTACAGTGTGTATCCTTGAATTTAGATAGTACTACTTCAAAGCATCTGTTTCGAATATCTACTGCCTTGATTGCTTTACAATGTACTCAAGTCGAGTACAAAATCTAGCAGTCCATCACTCCCTACAGCCAAGTATGTATTTGTCTACACGATATCTACATTAGAAATGTATGTTTAGACGGTTTCAATAATATATGCAGGCGTTTAAAATGAACCAATCTACTTCAACCTATTTCGTTAAACTTAGTAAAATGATTGTGACATAGTTGCATATTTAACTACGATTGTGTGATGTTTACACTTTTTACTTTGTTGTAAATTGTTAGGTACTATAGTTATTAGAACAGGGGGCGTATTTTAAGCTCTTCAAGGTAGGATATTGAAGTGCCTGGCAATTTTATTCAGGGTGTAAGTGGCTTTGCAACGAAAACTATTACCGTGGTTTCAGCTCATGATTCTAGACGCTTCAGAGTTGGGATTTTTCCGTCGATCTTTTTAATGAATTATATGCATTTTTTTCAGTATTTTTAAATTGACTTTAGTATGACATCATAACAGAAGTGTATCTCAACGTGATTTTAAATTAAAAGCCATAATTATGAATTTCGACCTTAAACTGCAATGTAAGTTAAATCTCGAAACACTTGAGTGCGCTCGTGACTATCACAAGTTGGGTATCGCGTGGAGCGTTGTGTTTCGTTCGCGTGGTAAACGATCCATTGCGCGTTCGAAAATTATGAAATCATGTATGGCTTTCGACATGATTTCTATAATTTTATTATAGGCATTAAGTGTAACCTTTACCCAAAGTGTTCGTTACCCCTTACACTCAGTATTTTAACTAAATAACTAAACATGACTCAGCAAAACAAGGCCAACATTAAAGACCCTAGTATCAGGCGAAATTCCTTTACATCAACCATAAAGATATATGAACTAAAATTAACATTCCAATCCCGTTCGCGTGAGAGCACCACGATTTCATATTATGAAAACATACTGGTTGTATGTGCGTGTGAATAGATGACTTTGTCATCTCGTAAGTGAAGGTAGACGAAAGATAGATGGCGCTGGTAACACATCATATGTATAAGAAGCGTGAACTGGTGTAAGTAAAACGTGAAGGTATCAAATATGTAACTTTAAAGCTCACACATAGGTAAGTAACTTTCATTCAATTTGCCTGCCTGATTAGCGCAGTTGGTAGTGACCCTACTTTCCGTGCCCAGGGTTCCGGGTTCGTTGTTGTGTTTGCACCCAAGTCATGGATGTTTAATATCTATATAAGTAATATATACTGGGTTCGCCCCCAGTCCATGGTACGGCACCCATAATACAAGCGTTGCTTAGTGTGGGACCGTATAGTTGGTGTGTTCGTCTGGCGATTTTTTTTTATTATTAACATATTTTTTAAATAACATTACTATTTTACTATGTTAACGTTAGGTTTAAGCTTTAAGGAGGTCTTAAAGTGTGTGCAACTTTTAAAATGCATAAATATAGTAAATAATTAAGTAATAAATATATGAATCAAGTTCTTATAATTAAATGCAGTTGAAATGTCGTGAGTTTATGAGTTATTTCACTTACGATTTATATTTCCGTCTAGTAGGTACATAAATAAAATTTGATAAGTGGGTTCCTGTATATTTAAAGTCGTTATTTATGTTTTGAAACCCATACAAAAAATTTCATACAATAAACGTTCGCGTCGTAGTGTGGCGCAGTCTAATAATTATTGAATGAAACCAAACGTAACAAACCGTTACTAGCCCGACTCACTGAGCTTCGTAAATTACACCAGTACGGCCTCTCCCCGAGTAGTTATTTTGCAATGCCACAAGTACATCCTAGATAATTCAATCTTCTTCTACTGATGCCATCTCCTATCGTAGGTCGGCAATCATCATGGCTATCTTCGCTTTAGAGACAGCTGCCCCAACGGTATCTGGAACTCCACCCAAACCAGTGTAAGGTTTTTCAACTAGGATGTGCGTTTTAAGCCGGTCAGTCAACGGCCCTGGTATTTTATCCTGGACAATGATTTGCAATAGGTTGCACATTTTGGGCACCCTCGAGGAGTCCCGCGTATGCGCAATAGGTGCAATACGCTAGCTTAGCCTAATTCCTCTCGCCGTACTATCTCGTGGGGGACCTCTGGTTTCGTGCACGCAAAGGCCGAGGGCGCTGGGCGTCAATCAAGCAACCCCGAGGAGGATGGCGGCGTGGTGCGACCAACGCCACCGGGCGGAGGAGGAAGGAGTCCGCTCGCGCGGACTGTCGCTGGTGGTGTCACGGGTCCCTACCATTTGACATGTAAGGATTAGCCAACTTGCCTTATTATATGCCAATTTATAGATACTCTACAGATTGAGTGCCAATTTTAACCGTTCGTATAGTTTAGGCGGTTAGTATGCAATATATGCGACTGGTAAACCTCAGAGCTCAGCCATGACATTTATCAAGATCTCAATATTCTTATCTAATTGGCATCCGTGCGGTGCGGTGGGAGGATGGGGGGCTGACGTCACCGCGACGTCACGAACACTACCCACACCCGGTCCACTGCGGGTTTATATTTAAAACTAAACCGCGATATATTTTACTGAACATTATAATGAATTGGAAAATTAATATTTTGTAAGAACAGTACCCGTTCTTACTGCATGATAGCATTTATGAAAAAAATATTTGGATACAAAAAAAATATAAACTCCTTGGCGTTTACCTTTACCTAGCTAAAGGTAAATTAAACGTGCTTGCACAAAAAAGCATAAATGTGTGTTTACCATAATTCCCAGTGACGCGAATGTTATTTTTTTCTCTGCTCTCTCTGTAAATATCTATAAATATAAGCAGGAGTGAGACAATTTTTATATCTCACTTTTTGTTTCGCTATATCTGACTGAACCACTTATTTCTTCAAGCCCTGTTAGACCAGCCGAACTTTACATTCTTATCCCCGAATCTATAGACGATTCATAACTTTATCAAACTTAATATAGTACTGCGCACAAGAGTTTTGCTTTCCGCAGTACTATATGACGTTTGATAAAGTTATAAAACGTCTATAAATTCTGGGGTTTGTGTATGTATACGTCGGGTTGTTGCATTACATATAGGTAAATGTATGAATACACTATGTATCTGAATGTACACATGACATGTGTTTGATCATTATATTTTATGTAATTTCACACCTCGCGTGGATCCCCTGACCCATTTCCCTGTAATTATGGAAGAACGAGACGAAAACAACTATTTTTACATTTTTCCTCAGCATATTTTCTTTAATTTTAACATTCTTAGAAGTAGCTGACGTCAGACGCATTTTGTAAAAGGTCGCTTTAAGAATTCAGATTTGCATGCAGCGTAGTTTAAATTAAGCTAGAGTTACTTGGTATGGGATCACACGATTGGTGTTTGTTTGAGCATGCCTACGTGAACTGTACCTTAAGTACAAACCTTTTTACGTACCATTTCGGTTACGTAACGTCTTCTATCCCTCTCACACCACATATTTCATAAATAAATATGACAGTGACGGCATGTTTTCTCGATGACTTTACGATCACATTAAAAGTTCCTGGTTACCCCACTATATGTTAATTATTTCCGTATAAATAATATATTTCTCAAAAAAAGAGCTACATATTTGTTTATTTATGATTCCGTCATAGTCTTTCGTCTATATATATATATATATGAGTTCTTATGATATAAAAAGCTAATTTCATTTCGTTTCATGTCGAGATTACTCGAGATAGGTACCTTCCTGACGGTAAGAAAATTGCGATCTGAAAAGGCGGCGAAACCATTAAAAGTCTGTTGCCATCCTGTTAGCTTCTTGTAATATAGGAATTATTATTATTATATTTGCAGTGCACGTGACTTTTCACGAGCCCAGTTTAAAAAAAATCCATGAATTTCACGAGACAAAATGTATACTTTATGCCGCCCGGGTTATAAGCTATCACAATGCGGAAACACCAAGTTCTTTAAATTTGAACTCTATTACATATATTGATTTCTTATACTACACATTTAAATAAAACTAATTTTACGGATTTTATCGCGTTTATTTTGTTCTTACGTTCCCGACGTTTCGGCTGCTTTACAGCAACAATGGTCACGGGAGGACTGAGGTGTTAGACGTCCTGGTGTCATAGTTTGAACTGGGGTATTTAGATAGCTCTAATTTGTTTGTCTGCTAGATATACGAAGAATACCATGCAAGTTGTAGAAGCAAGAGATTACATACAGCCTACATGTATTTCGACGGTTTAGGAAACTAGGGATCCTGGATATTACAAATGTGAAACAACAATTACAATTTACGGCAAAGCACTCTTTCAAACTCAGCTAAATATTATTTGGGATAAGGACTCACCTCTTACCTTCGTTGGCTTGCCTAACAGCCCGATTAGGTATTACTCAAGATTGATCAATAATAGAAGAGACAACAAGACCGAACTACCTATCTATAAACAACCTCTGAAACCATGTCGTCGATTTTAGAGAAAAGAAAAACTGCCTTCATAGATTAAAAAAAAACCCATATATGAATCGGGAAACAAATCCGGCCAATTTGATATGTAAACCTTACAATCTACCCAATGAATATCTTGCTTATTGTTCAGTTCATCTTGGCTGATTACATGTAAAAGCTTAATGTGGTATTTCTATAATACAACAATGTAAGTTGTGTAAGCACCCTTCGCATACGGCTGCATGGGCCGGTGCCCGCCGCTGCGCCGCGCCGCCGCTCCGCGCCGCCGCGCCGCCGCGCCGCCGCGCCGTGCGGGGCCGGACAGTTAGATATTCGCGTTTTGTAAGTTGTACTTGAGCACGTCGATGCATAGTGTGTCTCGCCTGCCGACACTTAAAATACCAATGCAAATTGTTTTATACCTGAAAAAGGTGATCCTACACACCCCTCCACGCATTCCCCCCTGGTCGCTGGCGGTCGCGGGTTCGAATCCTGGTGGGGACAAACTTTGTATAATGAGCATGAATGTTTGTGCCCTAGTCACGGGATGTTTCAGAATCAAAATCAGAATATTTTTTTTTTATTCACGTAGACCATTATGTACAGTACTTATGAATCGTCAAAAGTTACAAAAATATTATGCTACTAATTAATTATGATACTGCTTTAATTTTTATATAAGTATTATATACTGGGTTCGCCGCCAGTCCATTGTACGGTACCCATAATACAATCGTTGCTTAGTGTGGGACCGTATAGATAGATGGTGTGTTCTCCTGGAAAAAAAACAGAGTCTACCAGTTCGACATGATGAAAATAAGAAAACTGGAGGAACAGAAAGAAATGATAGAAAAGACTTCAACGGCTCATTTCAGTGAGTAAGAGTTAAAAGATTCCGTACTCGATAGTACATAATGATAAACATATACATATCTCATATACATATAATCATGTACATCGTATTAACAGCGCTCTTATCGCCTAACCAATTGTATAAACATTACAATACAATAATGGTATCTTTACACGTTAGTTGCATGTTCCATTCGTGGTGTACTAAGTAGCCTTGGTAGCCCAGTGGGAATGGCCATTGCGATCCAAAGGCTGTGGTTTCCAATAACTGGAAAAAAAATATGTGCGCATGTCTAAAACAGAAGCGCTCGTGGCAGTCAACACCTGGATGGGTGATCGCTTAATAGTACGTCATGATATAACTGTGGCTATGTTTGTCATGACAGTCGAGGCTGAATTACAGCTCGAGCCGAAGCCAGGAGTCGAGAATGTTCTTTAAAAAAATAAAATTTCATAATAATACCCTATAAGTACTGAGACATATACGTGAAAAATGGCCACAGAACAAAAATGGCGCCCGGTTTGTTTTTCACGCGCCGGTCGAAAGAGAGGCACAGATAACAAAGCCGTAAAATTGAAAATATTATGTTAATGAATTGATTAATGAACTCAACACTGAAATGTATTGAATTTTGTAATTATAACACAAATTAATGTTAATTTGATTGCAAAAAAAATAATTTGTAGAAATTTAATGTTGATGCATCATATTACACAGTTTAATTATTATTTAATCACCAAAATTGAAATCAAATTTTTGTGACAAAACCTTTTTGCCAACATTTAAAAAAAAGTAAAGTTTAAACACTATTATAGTAATATAAAGTGGAAAACACGGCATGTATAACAAGCTTCATTATGAACCTAAGATCGGTGCAATAAGAGCCACTTTACGACCAAATATTTTGAAAAATATTTTACATTCTTATTAGTCTAAACAATTTTTATAATAACATTGATAGTAGCACAAACTCTTTATAAATGGGCTCACCATGCGTGACGTGTATATATGCTTGTCCTTTCAACCACAGACTACATGAATTCATGTAAACCATTTTAGTAGTAACGAATCTTAAAAAAACACAACCGATGCTAAAATATGTAAGTCTATCCATCGCATTCAGAAGCCATTCCTATAAAGGCTCGGATACAATTTCTTTGGTTAACCTTTATAAAAGGGTGTTATACTAATTGTTATGAGTATGGGAGAATAATGTTAGTTAAGTTAAAAAAAAGGTCCTGTCTTGTTTTAGCTTTGTAAATAGGTCCTTTCAGCACCCTTCGGTACAAATATATCTCTACTAAACAGTAAGTTCAACCCACTCCCTTCTCTCTTCGTATCCAAATAAATTAATGTTGAAATTAATAACCACACAATTTTAAATTATCTTAACCGACATCAAACCTTTTGCAAATCGACTATAATTAGAAGCGAACATAACGGAGTGTTGTAACAACATTGAATATTTATACTTCCCGTTCGGAATACAGCGAGAATATAAACATTATCGGCAGTACGTGCTGCCGGCGTTAGCACACCCACGTACCGTACCGCTGATATGTCGGTGAAACCGAGTTAATTGCAGTATTCTGTACCGCTATATTGATGGGTGTCGGGTGAGTATCGTCCCGAGAAGTGTTATGTTTCGAGTATGCACTGAAATCGATAATGACAAATAACCCAAAATCAAAAATGGTCGAGTGTCAGTTTCACGTCTGAATTGATTTATAAGCATTTTTCATGCAGGTAGTACCGGTCTGATCCACCCACGGATGACCCAGGGATCCTTTCTTCGTGATTATATTGTACAACGGTAATAAAATAAATATCAATGTTGTTGAGTAAATAAAAATATTCTCGGTTAGTAACCGCTGCTACACTCTACATGAAATGTATTATACCTATACCTGTTTGGACATAAACAATCAGTAAACAAAACTCTCACCCTCCATATTCATAAAAAGATTTCGTCTATTTACAATGGTATATGAAAGCGCTTTTCTTTGAAAAAAAAATGCTTTGTGCTGCCATTTCCAATTGATTAAAACTCCTATTTATTTTGGAGACATTATCTATGTTTTACATACTTTATATAGCTCACACTGTCTAGTCGATCGCTATATTTCTATTTTATGTATAATTCTGTGCGCTCTGGTTTGGTGTGTCTTTTACAAATAAATAAATGTTTACAGGAAATCCGTTTTGAGTATCAAGTTGGAATCATTCCTTTGTAGGTTAGGAAATCATTGATAAACTTATGCGAAAATCTTACGTATATAGCGTAAATTTTATGTCACAGGCGGGACAGAAACTACTTAATAGTCTTTAAACTAAAAGGGTATATCTAATGATGACATCGAAAAGTCAACATTTGGGAATCCCAGAATAAAACTAATTTATAAAATATGTGGTAAAAACATTGGCCACTTCTCTCCATTGCAAAGAAAGAGAATCGTAGCTTAGTTTACTATGTTTTATGTGACGATATTTATTTACGATCAAGAGAGGAACATAATGAAACAGTTACTGAACTATTTATGCGAACAAAGAAGCGAGGTAGCTTGTAGTACATACTTCATATACCCACTCGACTAACTAAGTAATAAGCCCCAGGAAACTCGAACGGAATTACTCGATTGTAGAGCGGAGCGGCGCAAATCGATCGGCCCTGTGCGCAGGCCGGTGACGTGCGATGCGGACCTCTGACGTGTGCGATAGTGATGCGACACATCCCGGGATTTGGCACGAGATTCATTGGCGTAAAACTCGCACCTTCGGGATATCCCGGGAACTATATTTTTTTTATTTTTCTAAATTTAACACTATCCTTATATGTTTTCCTAATACAATATTGTAGCGAATTTATAAAAAAATAATCTAATATAACTTACTAATTTAATTTAATGTTTAACATAGTGTGAGCAATGCTATATTGGCGAATTTACTAAGAGGACAAGAGAATATAGGTCCGATTATGTTATATATTTAAAATACTTTCATTTTTCTAAAAGGCAAGGTTACTCATTAAAACTCACACTCTAAACCAGTAGTAATTGACTTATTGCTTTAATGACTTTTTATAACTCATTTGCTAGTCTGTAGTATTTTGACCTTACTTGCATATTCGTGGTTCGACCATAAATAGATAAGAGATCTTGAATTTAAATAATTAACCTTAAGTCAAAAACTGGGGAGACGCGAAGGCATTGAAATAATAATCACTATTTTAAGCGGACACTATTTTGGTTATGTTGTTATCCAATTGAAATTGTTTGATTGTGATTCTGAATGTCAGGCGATATTTATTTATTATTTAAATTCTAGTGAAAGTCTAATGATGAAAATACCAAAATTGCTATAGGTATGCCTATAAAATTTGAGGATCCTCTCAATTCCTCATGGATCCCATGATCAGAACAATTTTTTGAAAAAAATGGGACCAATCTGTAAGCATATCCTTTCTATAAAAAAATAATTTTCCAAATCGGTTCATAAATGACGGAGATCTGAGGTAACAAACATAAAAAAAAATTAAAAATACAACCGAATTGAGAACCTCCTTTCTTTTTTCCTCCTTTTTGAAGTCGGTCAATTATTAAAAGTCCCGTGCCCGGCGCGACCTCCCGCTCGCGTCGCAACGCTATTATTTACGTTGTACTTACATAGATACACCCGAGTCTTTATGTACTGCCGGCTTACGTCTGATCCGATTACTCGTGTATTTGTAGGTTGTTACGCGTTTTCAGTATCAGGTCTTGTAGGCTTTGAAAGAAACAAATGTTATTTAGTTTAGAAATGTATATACATTTCTTGTATTTACGCGAATACGGGAACGTAAAAACATAAAAATAACGCGATGAAATCTGTAAAATTAATTTTAGTACAATTACAACTAAAAAAATGTAGAGCAAAACAAGTTAATTGTTTGAAAATTATCTGAACCAACATTCTGAACTGGTGGAAAATCTTCTAACTACTCATAAGCTTTTGGTCGACGTGAAAATAATTATTTTAACGACAATTTACAACAACATATTTTTTTTTAAAGCTAAAAAAAAAATTGAAAATATTTTTTCCGTGACGAGCTAAAATGTTTATTATATAGTAAATAGAAAAAAAAAATAGTTTACAAACTTCTGTTAGCCTAACGTTGTTTTTGCATGATCAATTGTTCAATCGTAGTACATCAATGGTTCAATCAAAACTCAAATCCTACTTAAGTTCTACTTAATCGGTTGAAACGTCGTTGACCTATGTTTTTTGTATAACTAAAAGTTGAGTTGCCTTCGAGAATTCGGCGGATGCTGTACAATACTAATATCTGAAAAAATACTGAGTTACTATTTGTATGTAACATACGATTTACGACCCTATGACGACAGTTATAAGCTTCAAATTACTAAATTCAAGCATATTATAAATGTACAACTCTTCCGAGAAAGCGATATCGTTAAATCACCACAATCGATAGAAAATTGTCTCGATTCCAGTCGTTCGATGACCTCGTAGCTCGTAGACCTTCGTAGCAACGATGGTGCTACGAACTGGATCATGTACCACTTATACATATATTAAGTTATATATACACAACACATACGCATATTTCTCTTTTAAATGTTTATAATAATAAATTGTATATATTAAAAAGAAAGTTACTGATAAACAATTGAGATTAAATAGTTTGGCGCGTTCAAAAATAATTAAATTCTTATTAATATGCTTGTTAACGGTTATTTTGTAATATGGTATATCCTATTATGAAAATATATAAATTGCGTAGCACTTTCGTAGCAAAAAGTGCTACGATATACAAAATCCAATAACATGTGTTGACATATTATAATTATATGGCATAATCTATAATCATTGTTGTGTCTACAATCTTTATTTCGTTCATATTATATGCATTTAACTTAATTATCGATATAACACTATAACCTATACAGTGTGATTCAAAAAGGGCATACTAATTATTAAGCGTGCGCTTCTTTAGCCCATTTGTAATCATTATGTGATATCGGAATTTTGATCGGTCAATTTAAAATGTTTTAAGTTAAAATTATAGAAAATGTGCCTGCATAAACTGATTTTAAATGTGACAAAAGAGCGCAGGTTTAAAGTTAATACAGCCTTTCTGAATTACGTTGTACAATAAACCTCGCCTAATTCAACATTTCCATCCAGTTCATGAATGGAAAAAACAACAGTTAAGTTTATCCATCTTAAAATGGTGAGTTAATAATGGCTGCTGATGGTCAAAATGTAGAGTTCAATTATAACTCAATGTACTTTGTAGAGTAATGGGTTATTTCTAGAACGTGTAGTTGTTTTAACATAGATCGACATTGAATTGTATCGAGCTAAAGTAAATAAGTATTTATGACGTAACATGACACAATAACAACATGTTGTATATGGATATGCAATCTAAATGTCTACACTTATGATTATTAATTACATATGTATAAAATTATAATACCTAGTAGAAAAATAAACACAATCATTTGTGTTCTCTTAAACTAACTAAGTACCACAAGTCATTAAACAAATTGTTAAATCGTATGATGATATGACCGATATATATTTACCTGGGTTAGACGTACGAATATATTATCATTTTTATCAAAGACCGCCGGAAAGCCAGTAATAAGGCAAGCCACAAAAATAGAAAGTGTGCTAGAAAAAGCTAGAAAATTAAAATAGCAGTGGAGTGGCCATATAACAAGAGTGAGTAAAGGAAGATGGACTTATTTACTAGCAGAATGGCAACCACGCGATGGAAATACAAAAAAAGGAAGGCAATGCCTAAAAGTGAAGATGATGTAATGAGAGTAGGACAGAAATGAATGAAAAAAAACGACAGACTGGTCCAAGTGTAGACAGCTAAAGAAGGCCTATGTGTTTGATGACAGAGTGATCTAAAAGAATAGCAAAAAGGCTAATAATAATAATAATTCAGCAGTCGATCCAAGCGGATGGCTAACGTAATATTAAAATCCTCAAAAAGGGCCTCTACATGTTAGACCCGTGTCCCCGCGCAAGCCATCCAAAGGTCCGGGTATAGCCCGTGTGGAGCGAGGGAGACATCATGATATTATTATGTATGTTAAATTATATGTTAACCTAACTTTCTTGAACATGAAAGATATGACACAATCAGCTTTGTATCGAGTATTGTTCCGAGTGTGTGATAAACAAACCGATAAGCGCTCAGATCGCATTATCTCGACCTGTTTAAACCGTTGTACATTGTTATGTATAATTTGTACAATAATACTTTATTGTACAATTAATGTACTATGACGCTAAATAATAATTTAAACCATTGTTGGCAGCTACTTCTTGCTTTAGGCGGGTCTTAATTATGTATTAAAAGTCACTCTTAGGTGAATAATAATTTCAATTTATTTTCTTCATGTACACAATATAAATTTACATGCAATACTCCCGACGAGTTAGCGGCAACATAAGGAGACAACCTCCGTGTCGCCAATCATACAAATTATATAATTATTTGTGGCGATGATGCCAACAACCACCAAGGCAGCCAGATCGCCAATTGGCATTGTTATTTTTCGCGTTTTTTATTTACAAACCATTTCGAGGTATCGACTTCTCTCCATTACAAAGCAGGAGACAAAACAATACTGAGTAAACTACTCTTATAACTGACGGATGATTTTCAACTAGTTGTTCCTAATGTTGTGAGCTGATCAATTTATTTTCTACGAGGAGCCTACGGATAAAAACTTAAAAAAAAACCACTTTAAATTTCATGGAGATTTTACTGCATATTGATTCTTTTTTTTTTATAAGGTACGGCCAATCTTATTAGGGCCCGTTTAAGAATAACATAAAGATATGTAAATCACTTAAATTTTCTAAAATCTTGACAGATAACGTAGGCGAATTATGAATTCAAAACAATAAGATTTAAAGAACGGATTCCCGATATTAGTCAATCTTGCACCGTTTGAATCTGATGACGTCATAGTGTGGCGTGGCCAATCATGAGTTCCAGTGGTATTCCCAATGACTCACTCACCATCCCGCCCTCGGATGCCCACTTCGATGAAACGCCCACGTGCAGTGAGTCAGATTTCAATCTGCGCATCAAGCGAGTTCTCATAATATTTGGTTTAATTGCGAAGAAAGATGACGCAAATATTGTAGAACATTTTAATTCAATTACATCAAATTAATGTGTATCATCTTATCTGGATAGGGGGGTAGGTGACTTTTTTTTTAAATCCACTTCAAAAGGAGGAGGTTATCAATTCTTTGCGTATGTGTTTTTTTATATGCTAGACATTTATAAAAACATTGATCTCGCACCAAACTAAGATTCTCTGAAACAATTATATAAATACTAAGATTTTAAACGTCGTTCATATCTCGGGTACAAACATTCGTGCCCATCACACAATGTTTCATTCTCCTAGTTTTGTACTATTTGAATCGTAGCATATTCCATGACCTGTAGGGTAAGAAGTAACTCCTAATGCAATCGTAATGTCATCGAGATAACAAGCTGTCACTGTCAAACTTATTTATGAAATCAGTGGTGTAAGTGGGATAGAAGAAGCTTACGTACCGTAACGGTACTTTAAAAGGATAGTGCTTGAGGTACTGAACTATAATTTACTTTGCAATAATAAAATTTCTTGAACCGGGAATACAACTCAGAACCTCACAGTAAGCAGTGTCCCTTCTAAATATCGGTAATTACCCAAATGAGAGTTGACTAGAAGACGACCCAAATAAGAGTTGCGATGAGATACTGAAGTAGATATTTAGTATGTATATTATCTATAGTTAGAGCATGTTAAACTGATTTAAAATAAACTCTAGCGCAAGTAAATAGTCTCCATATTAGTATTTTCAAGGAAATTACTCGTCGCTGCCGCCTAGACTGTGTTGACAGTTGTGTACGATGACGTAATGTGTGTTTTGTATCTCATTTGCCTTTATGTACTATAGTTAAATATAATTTACTAGCTTCTAGCCCGCGACTCCTCTCATGTGGAACTTTTAAAAGTTCTCGTACTTACTATTAAGTATATCTGCTTCTTCTTAATACAATTCTTAACACTGGCTGAATGATAGGCTACATGCAACCTAAACTTGTTGACCTAGAAGCATGGAATTTAGAATGAGGGTTACTTGTATAACTTAGGTGAGCACGGAGAAAGGATTATTGTAAATTCGACCTCTTAGGGGTTCAAAGTCTGTAAGTTTTTTTTTAAACTTACGATCGCGTTCATGGTCAGTAAGCATATAAATAGTACAAGTAATGTATTGTATTTATGATAAAAATGCACTAGCTGTCTCCGTCCAGAGGAAATACTTTTAACTCCTTATAGATAGAAATTAGATAAAGTGAAAACAAACAATATATTTTATCTGACTAATGTATAGCCGATTCTTGGCCTATCTCTTCCACACTTCAACTAAACACCTTTGATTCTAAGTTGGTCTCCATGCAGGGGTGGATCGAGGACTTCGTTAAAGGGGGAGGGCGGCAATGTTTGTTTGATTATACCTGTGTTTTAGAAAATATAGCTATGAAATTGTCCCAATATAGTCATGAGTATAACGGGGGGAGGGCAATTGCACCCACTGTAACCCCTCCCCCCCCCTGCATCCACCCCTGTCCCTATGAAATTGATGTCATATAAGATGGCCGTTCGTCTTTCCCTTACAGTATGCCGCACATAATGTAATGCCATTTGGATCATGATATTGTTATGTTAAATTTTATTTAAAATAATATATGCTAAGGTCAGCACTAAAATCAAATGAATGTGTAATTTGCATGTCAATTGTCTTTTTTCCTTATTTACACACAACTACATGTCCATTTGTAACATGTAATATGCAAGGACATTGCTTATGAAACAATAAAACTGGTAGATGGTTGGCCAAAATAATCTACTTTAATGTTTTTATTTCTAAGCTGTCATTCTACATAGGTAGACAATGGTGCCGATTCTATGCAGCATTCTCTAAATATAAAATGCACTAAATTTAAGATAAATGTGTCAAATTCATTTTCGTATTCCCACATGCAACATATCTCTAACAAACTTTTAGTTTATATCATTCCATAAAACGAAACGACACGAAAATTTATAAGACACATTTATCTTTAGTTTAGTGCATTTTAGATATAGAGAATGCTGGATAGAATCACCGCCTTTGCATAGGTACTATACATTACAAGTATATACGCTTTAGCAATAAGTACCTATAGACTGCGTTGATTAATTTCAATGACGATGATTTATTTCTTGGTAATGTCTTCATCACTTAATTCGATTCTTAATTAATAAATAATTATGTACATATTCTACAAATTTACCGTTCATTGTATAAATCTTCATGTAAGTACCTTAATATAGGTATTCGGCTAATATTGAAACCCAGACCAATCAACTACCCATATCGAAAACAGCAAACACGTCTACCATACATAAATTAGGCAATTCAAGGGAGATGGCTGTACGTTCGCACGCCTGGCTCGCCGCGTGGCGTTTCCCGGAAATGGTGGCGGCGGCCATCTTGTGTGGTGCGCGTGCGCACGCGGCCGTGTGACTCGGCGAGTCGGACTGCGCTGCCGCGCCGCCGGCGCGCAGTGCGATATGATGTAACGTTGTAATCAATTTTGTTGACACGTTTGGGTTTCCAAACGCTTTGTTATGATATACTAACTCATGTATCTATGAAATTCAATTGAAAGTATTGACGTTTAGTTCATCTTAATTCGTTACATAGGTCTTATGAAGTCAACATAGACTGACCTAGGAGTCAGATCAATATGAAATACAGGTTTATGATTGTTTATTTATATAGCAAACCATCGTTATTATGTTGAATCGTTTGTGGCTTGTTTACCACTAAAACAATGGGCGTCCGGTCATTAACTTGCATCCGAGGTGATATCGAAACGTCGCTCCAAATCTTTACAGTATTCATTTGATTTCATTTTGTTAATTGTTGAAATAAAACAAATTTTGCGGATTGCATCGCGTTTATTTTATGTTTTTTGCGTTCCCTTCGGCTTATTTACAGCAACTATGGTCACGGGCGGACTGGGGTGTTTGATATCTTAGTGTCATAGTTTGAACTGGGATACCCTCATATTTAGTTGTTGCTTGCGGTCCGATCTACGCATAAAGTGCTCACAGTGTCTTGAGTTCTTGCAATGGTGCGCTCGATTTTGGATTTAATAATATTAATCACTGGATCCCAAGTCGGTGGCAGCACCCAGCCATCTTCCCTATTGAAAATTGGATGTTTTTTAATTTCAATAGCGTCACCTAATCATCCTGGGTCGGTATCGATGTTCTTTTGCGAGGATCTGTGGTTTATCAAATCGGATATAATGGCGGATGCGATCCTGTACATGTTCATAGATTGCAGACTTCGTGGAACGCCGTTGTTTCACATCAGCGATGTGTTCTTTTACCCGGGTTTTTATTGATCTTTTAGTTCAACCTATTTATGTTCGCCACATTATACCAAAATTTGATGCTATAATTAAATTTTCACTAAGGATGAAATCTAGAATATTCATTATTCAAATTAATAACAAATCACGAAAATAGACCTTGCCGTCCTATAATGTGCAAACGATATTTAATCTTAAAGTGATAAAGGAATTTCTTTGCCGCCTTCACATCAGAACCCCGTACAGGGCGGGTAAGTCTATCTTCATAAACATACTTACCTCTTTCGCTCAGATAGTTCATGGAGATGATTATTTAAAAAACAGCTTGGTTCGTGACTATAAACGATATAACGAAATGTAATACAATACAATAACGAGAGACTGATACTCTCCATCCCCCCCTTCACAGACAGCTGCGCGATGTACGCTATTATTAACCACCATTCAACATCGCTACCTGAGCTCAGTCCTCCCCTGAGATGTCTTTACAAACCGTTTTTTTATACAACCCAGTTTATTTATAGGGCCCGGCTCGAGGACGTCATATTGTTAACTAAAAAGTCATAGGAATAATAATAATATCGCCAGACGAACACACCAACTATACGGTCCCACACTAAGCAACGCTTGTATAATGGGTTCCGTACAATGGACTTAGGGCGTACTCAGTATATAATAATTATATAGATATTAAACATCCATGACTTGGGTACAAACATTAGTGCTCATCCCACAAAGATTGTCCCTACCAGGATTCGCACTCGAGACCCTCGGCACAGAAATCAGGAACACTACCAACTGCGCTAATCAGGTCGTAAAATAATGAGTTGAAGCTGTTTATTACAAGCTTTATCTGTACGTAATATCTAGCTTTTGTTAAAATGTAAATTCATAATATGAAACAATAATATTAAACAAACAAATTCCTTATATAAGTAATTTGACCTTATACAATTTCGTCTTCTTTCTTTCCATTTCAGAATGTTACTAGCGACGTTTGATATTTAATTTTTCTTACCGTCTTAAGTATTTAATTAAATATATTTTAGGACAGTTGTTACTGACGTTATATATTTATATTGAACACTCAACAATAAATCGAATTGAAAAGCGAAATATGTATATTTGTCTTAATATCAATGATCTCTCAATAAAGCGTTCACTTATATGAGAATTTTTAAAATAACGAAATGGCCTGAGTAACATTTCCGTTACAGTCAATAAATATGTCGTATGGAATAAGACTAAAGTATCACATCATGACTGAGTCATGGATATTTAATCATTCTTTTTTTTAGGTTGGCAATCGGTTACAAAATAGTGCCATATATGCCAGAGTCTAAGTTTTAATAGTGCCATATATGCCAGAGTCTAGGTTTTAATAGTGCCATATATGCCAGAGTCTAGGTTTTAATAGTGCCATATATGCCAGAGTCTAGGTTTTAATAGTGCCATATATGCCAGAGTCTAGGTTTTAATAGTGCCATATATGCCAGAGTCTAGGTTTTAATAGTGCCATATATGCCAGAGTCTAGGTTTTAATAGTGCCATATATGCCAGAGTCTAGGTTTTAATAGTGCCATATATGCCAGAGTCTAGGTTTTCTTAATAATTGTTATTGAATCATAAGTACCCCTGACGATAATGATGATGAAATGAATCCCCTACCGCTATCAGTAATACTAAAATTTTCAGTAAAGTAACCACTACTTTACTGAAAATTTACCGTACATCTTGGGAGAACTTGAAAAGTCAAGTTATACTTATTTAAATTTTCTTCACTCGTGCACGTTTATGAACACAATGGTTAATATCCCGCCAATATTACACATTATTTTCCAAAAACATGTATAAGTTGAACGGCGAAGTTGTAACTTCACGGTGCAACTATAAAGGTTATATTTGAAATCGTCGTTTCAACGTATTGCCCACTTTGAATTATTATTAAACCTGGATGGTGTCAGATTACATAGTGAAACTTTTTTCACACGAAAACTATAACATTCTAAATTTAAAAAATAAACAAGCAATTTCATTTTCTTTGTTCGATGTCAACTGCTATTCGGTATATAAGCATTATATACTGGGATCTATCCCAGTCCATTGTACGATACCCATAATACAAAGTTGCTTATCTTGAGACCGTACTCTTGGTGCGTTCATCTGGTGATATCTATTATTTACTAGCTGTCCCGGCGGACTTCGTACCTAACGTATAAAAGTGACAGAATAGATTACCTTTCGCCTGACGTTCGACGGACCAACTGACAGTCAGAAAAAATAAAGCACAATAAAAACTTATTTCTTGTCCTCGTAACTTTTCCATATTTTCTCACCGTGTAAACCTTCCCTGGGCTTCGACAAACATTTCAAAATCAAAATCAGCTAAAACTGCCTAGCCGTTCTCGAGTTTTAGCGAGGCAAACGAACAGCAATTGATTTTTATTATATAGATAACTAGCTAGTTACTTACATATTTTCATAAAATTATAAGCTACATATATAAAACTATATAACCTACCTATTTTAGTACAAAATAAATAACAACCACAAAAATGTTTACGTTAGCGTCAAATAACTGGCCAGATAAACTAAACTAATTACAGCTTAGAAGTGAGATAGCAGTCATTGTATCCGAAAACGACTGAACGACATCAATAAATCATCGCATGTATATCGATAAATTAACTTGTAGTTCCACTGACGAACCTAAAGCGATCTTCGCAATATATTCAAAAAACAATCAGCTTGCGATACGATGTGGCTTTTTTTCACTAAAACATCAGGTAAATTCATCGGTGCGACTCGGCGACGGTGACAAACCGGTTTTGTCGAAAACTGCCCCGCGCCGACCGCGAGCCCAGCGATGTTATATCGTTAGACAACAACGCTTCATGGTGTTAGAACGATGATAAATAATATGTTTCACAAGGGAGCATGGCACGCCTTTGATAAATAGGCTATTTGACTGTGTTTGAAAAACTGTCTTAAACAGTTTATTAGTTTAATATTATGCTAACAATATAGTTCTTTCATTGTACATTTTAAAGTATTTTCCATAAAATTCGATGATAAAGTTTAAATAATTAATAATTCCGCCAAAACGTGGCCTCCGGGTCACGTGACCCTTGTGAAAAACATGGCTGAAAACTCATTAAAATCCCAAGTATACCAAACTCGTATTGACAACCTGACACTGATTACGACGGTGTGATCATCACATCACACACAACGCATCAACCAACAATCCAGAGCGTTTTTGATCACGTGACCGAACCAAATTAATACATTATTTTATTTTATGATTTTAAAGAAAATAATCCATATTTTTGCAGAATGAAGACTCGCGAAACTTCTAAGACACCGGAACTAATTTTAATTATAAAAATATGATACACATACTTTAATATATTTATTTTAAAAGCTACACACCGTTAATAGCCTTCAATATGTTCTTTTAAGAGTCTATTAATATATACTATTGGTCAATTAAATAGTTTACTGACCTATTTAATTGATGGCGTGAACCACAGTAGGTGGTAGACTTTAAATAAATAAAATGTATTGATTATAAAATAATAATAATCGCATAGAATTTCAAAGTTGAAGTGGCAGTGGGCGGGGCACATAGCTCGCAGAACCGATGGCCGTTGGGCAGGAAGGTTCTAGGATGGCGACCACGAAGCAGAAGACGTAGTGTAAGACGGCCCCTGTCTTGCCCCTATCTTAACTTGCGCTCGGATAGATGCTGTGTAGATAGCAGGAAGAACCATTTATCCAAAGATTTGATCCTCGTAGGATCCCCTTTTGCAATAATCCATACAGGTTATAAATACAACGTAGTGTCTATCAAAAACATTAAACTCTATCTCCCTTGTCCGCAGAGTGAAAAATGGCTCGCCTACGAGAGCCTGAAAGAAGAGATCCTGGAAAAAGTGCGGAAACTTGAAGAGGAACGTCACACCGTGGACCTCTGGTCGTGTGGGCCCGAGTGGGGCAGGAAGAGGAGGCGGAGACAGGTGACCGTGGCACCTCCGTACGTGGTGTATATGCTCCCTGATGCGGACATCATGGAGGACTGGAGGCTGGTTAGGAAACTGCTTGAGAGGACTGACTGAGATAGTTTTATTGTTAGAGCCAGAACACAGAGGAGACCTTTCACGGTCGTTCGTCCTTTGGTTAGCGATACATACATTGAGCGGAACGCGAACGCTGAACGCTCTCGTGAGTGTAAGGTCTTAGGGATAGTAGTGGTGGGTAGTTCACATTGTACCCTCGTAACAAAGAACGCGGTGAGTTGATATATTATTTTACTTTATTTTCATCACTGCATCATGAGCGAGCTTTATTTGGTCAGTATATCTGTACGTCAAGTGCCAGACTCGTAAGCTAGCCGTATACTTTATAGTCGACGTATTTAGACACTTAGTTTGGAGAGTTGAATGTTTTAAATACCGCCCGCTAGGGGCGCTGTTCAATTTGCAATAACTAAATGACAGAATCGTAGACTGTAAGTTATACGGTTAGCTTACTATATAAACTCGCACTCGAAGCTCTTTATTTTCCTTTTGCGAACGTGCAATATTAATCGAAAATATACGAATATTATGAAAACGGATATACTGACATTTTAATAAAATAAAAATACTTAAACAAAACTCTTTTTTTCGGCTCTGATTTGCGAACCACTATGTTCTTTGTTGCAAGGGCAGCATCGAAGGATTATTATTCTTATATCTATGGATTTAAGAATGGAATAGGCAACCCTTATTTTTCTTTTATTTACGGTACGGTACTTTTAGTAAACAGTCTTGGCACGTCTTTGTAATTTCACTGTCATTCAAAATGATTAAAAGAGGTTTTAATTACAATTTTACATATTGATTTACATTTTTTAATTTATTTTTGCGCGTGGGGTACTAGTAATTATATTTTCTAAACAGGTATTTAAAAACAATATCATTTATTGATATCTTATATTTACGCGAATACTACACATTGAAATAAAACTAATCTTACGGATTTTATCGCGTTTATTATACATTTTTACGTTCCCGACGTTTCGGCTGCTTTACAGCAACCATAACGGGAGGACGTTCGTCGGAAACGTAAAAAAGTATAATAAACGCGATAAAATCCGTAAGATTAGTTTTATTTCAACAATATCATTAATGAGGTCTATCAAGATTGTTTCCTAAATCCGTAAAGTAAGGATAAATAAGGTATAGGTTTTTCAATATGTAGTATTCGCGTATATATAAAAAATCAATTTTTATTTTATATTCTTAACAACAGGTTTTAACCTCGTAAAATCTACAAACTCATCTGAAAAACTGGGCTCCTATTTGCTTTTAATAGACTATTCAGATATTAACTGCGTTTTTTCATATTTAATTCTTGCGTTGAATTTCCCTAAACGTGTTTGTGCACAATATAAGAGTTTTCTTTTTTTATTTCTTTTATTTTTATTATTATCTGCGCGGCACCTCAAAACGCTGGAATTGCGGTTCAAAGTAAGAAGAGAGAAGCGGAAGAAGTAAATGATCTCCAACAAAGCGCTCTATACTATGTTTCAAATACTGATTCTATGATTGAACCATCTTTCAGAAAAAAAAATAATGGAAATTGGTCGCAAGAAAGTACTTTAATCGTGAGTCAAGGGGGGTGGGGGGCAATTACAATTGTTGTGTTCAAATTACTTTTATATAAAGCTCAAATAAATATCACTGTGTGGGTAGTTTATAGGTTGGCCAGATGGTCGAAATTTGTTGTTTTTCCTCTCATTTCCTATGATGTCCATACTTCCGAGGAGCTAGGGCTGACGGAGAATATTTGTGTTTATTACATATTTCTAGTACTCTACATATTAAAAATAATAATTAGTAAAACAATATGATGCCTTGGAAACGTTTCCATGACGACCAAGATGTACTCCCAAATAATTGCCCTGAGATAACCGATGATAGAGAAGCATGGAGGATTATGGACAAGAACTTAGCCCAGCAATGGGACACCATAGGTAGGTTAAAAAACAGAAGTACCTGCTTATTTATTTATTTCTTAAATTATAAGTATATGAATGATGTATAGGTAAGGTACACCTGCAGATTTCAGAAAATCAACAACCCTAAAATCATTGCCACCCTATCAGGGGTGTATTTATTAGCTGAAGGTCTATTCTTGAGGGTGGCTTCAATCAAAGTCAACCCTCGCAGCAAATCTATACTTCTATACTTATCTTATAAAGACGTAATGTTTGTGGGTTTATAGGTTTACATGTAGGGGTTAATATATGAAACTTCTGCGCTGAATTTAAAAAATCTTTCACTAATAGGAAGCTACATTATGACTGAATGCTATAGGGTTTCTTTTCATAGAGGTAGCGTGGGAGGAGTCGCGGGCAGAAGCTAGTATAGTATAAACTCGATTGTATTAAAGTCAAATAACTCTTAATATTACAGTATGGGCCGATATTACACTATCATATGTATGTGACATTCAACTAGGATCATAGATAAAATCATAGGTTGGAGTAGCGCTGTCATCAGGACGTCTGAGTTCTATGTACAGAGATATATGAGAATGCAATATCCCCCTAAGAGGGAAATCATCTTAGTACTAATATGAACAGAAATTAATTACATCACTTCAAGCGAATAACAGCTGACTTGCACTAGTACGTCACTTGCGAGATTGTTCGTAAGCTAACTCTATAGTTTACCTATTGAGACGCATTGTATGGCAAATTGAACAACGCCCCTAGCGGACAGTATTCAAAACATTACATTCTCCATATAATGAGTCTAAATACGTAGACTATGAAGTAAACGGTTAGCTGACAAATAATCTCGCGCTTGGCTTTACTGGTGGTAGGCTTCGGCCGTGGCTAGTCACCACCCACTGAACAAAGCCATGTCGCCAAGCGGCCTAGCCGTGTTCCGGCATGATGTTCGGTGTTGCCATTCATGGATGGCGGGTCAGATCAGTTGCGCTGCATGTGCCTAGTGAATGTAGCGTCTCGATCTACTGCCGCCTTCCTACCTAGGCAAGTATGCTCCATCGTAGATCTCATCGTCACTTACCATCAGGTGAGATCGAGATCAAATACTTGCCTATAATGTAATAAAAAAAAAAAAAAACGTTCTGAACTCCGTTTTGACCGTATACAAATGTCGAAAACCTTAAAGCCATTGCACACGATAACTTTTCCATGCGCATTCGCAGCGCGTCTGACGTAACTGAAGTAACTGCGTACGCAATACAGTCGGAAGCTTGAGCGTCAACTGCGAGTTTGTTCCTACGCGAAACGTGTTAGTACCTTATTTTCACCTATACAATCATGACACGTCTTTTTAATTACATTTGTCATTAAAACAATTTAAAAGATGCTTTAATTACAATTTTACAATATTGCTGAACATTTTTGAACCTATTTGCGTGTATTTAAAAAAATATCATTAAAGAGATCTACTAAGATTGTTTACTAAATTCTCCAAGCAAGTAAAAATTAAGGTTTACATAGTCTGAGTATTTCTTTTGTCGAATTGAACAACGCCTCTAGTGCATGGTATCTTAAACTACAGAATCAGAATATATATATTTTTTTATTTTAGATAAACCATTACAGTACTTATGAATCGTAAAAAAATGTCATAAAATGTTTTGCTACGACTATACCTAACCGCCCGTTCGGAATGCCATTCCTATGGAGAAGAACAGGCAAGATCCGCCATGGTTGCTCGTTTTATAAGCATGTTATACATGTTAGAGCGGTACATAGTTATGGGTATGTAGGAACGGCTAGGCGTGCTTGATTGGCTCGTAATAAAGTACTAACCCTAAGTAGGTATATAATTAAATTATTCTCCATACGAAGTGGCAAAATATTCACCCCCAAATTTATAGACGTTTTATAACTTTATCAAACGTCATAGTCACGTTTAGGCAAAGCAAAACTCTTGTGCGCAGTATACTATATGAGGTTTGATAAAGTTATAAAACGTCTATAAATTCGGTGGTCAGTGTATAAAGTTATCTGATGAGTAAACTCGACTTGGACGTTCAGTTTGCTTTTGCATTTTTGCATACTGCTCAGTAGACCGTGTCGGCGGTAAAAAGCGCGTCGAAAGCCCGCGTAAAATTTCGTGTTCGGAGGCCCTTACGATCGTCATTAGTCGTGTACCGACTGAAAGAGCATTCTCAGTTTTAAGTGACTTTAACACGACATCGACAACTTTTAGTGGGCGACGTAAAACACAACCATCTTGAGTGAAATAGATAACAGCGCTCAGACGAGCCACCGCTGTCTGTGTGTACCGTCTCGCTAAGCTGCTCGCTCTATTAGTACACAACTATTAACGATTCATTATAAAATCTGATCCTGTCGCATTCATATGTTTTAGACAGATTTCTGTTGTTAAACACTTATTTAACAGGTCTTCAGGTGACAATGCATAGTTCTAAGGTACAGTTAGTTGTAAAGTTATTGGTAAAGTTGTAATTTTGCAGACTATTGAAATAAATAAAATTAAAACAAATGTTTTTTTTTATTTTAAACTGCCCGCTAATGTTTTAATTCTTTGTCCATAGGATGTGTTAAGAATCTCATCACTATCATTTCATCAGGTTCATCTTGGTGAACGGTATGCAGATAAACCAATTTGCAGGTAGTTGTTTACCCAGGGTGAGGTGTACGTGGGAACTTACTCAAGTGTTCACATTGGCTCAAGGTGTGTTCGTCTGGCGATATCTATACATATAAAAGAAATTGGAGTGTCTGTTTGTAATATTAAAATAACCGCTTTTTACTAAGTGCATTTGGATGTATACATGTTACCTATACCGAAACAACATTTTTTAAATTTTTTGTCTGTCTGTCTGTCTGTCTGTTTGTTCCGGCTAATCTCTGAAATGGCTGGACCGATTTTGACGGGACTTTCACTGGCAGATAGCTTATGTAACAAGGAGTAACTTAGGCTACTTTTATTTTAGAAAGAAAAATAGGATCTCACGAAAAAAATTAAAACCAGCGCAGTTGCAGCGCAGCGCCTGATTAAGTTTGATAGCAACAACCTGCAATGCGTCCCGCGGGCTCAGAATGAGCGAGCAGGCTGTTGTCAGCGGTTGTCTTTGTTAAATACCACGCGGACGAAGTCGCGGGCAACAGCTAGTTATATATAAATGACATTGCTCAGGGTGGTCTCCGTCATTCCTGTGATTCCTGGTGGACCGCAATCGCTCTATAGGGTTATACAGCATTGAACTTCTGCATACTCCTTCGTCCTACGTCAACAACGTATTCACTACTTACCTATTCTTTCGGAGCCAACTTAGTATGGCTACTTAAATTGGCTATCACGATAGCCGAGTCATGTTGATGTACAAATCCGCCCGCCCTTCCTCGACTACACTGCACGGTTTTTATGCAATAATTTAAACTATTATTAGGTACTGACCGGCTCTAAAATAACACATAAAGTTACTTTAAGACAAAGCTATCGCAGGCGAAGCCGTGGGTTAAGAAGGTATCTACACATATAATAACGTGGTCATGATTTTGACGATTCATAAGACAAGCTTTGTGTGATGAGCATGAATGTAGTCATGGATGCTTAATATCTAGATAAGAATTATATACTGAGTTCGCCCTCAGTCCATTGTACGATACCTATAATACAAGCGTTGCTTAGTGTGGGACCGTATATTTCGTACGTCTGGCGATGTTAATCTAATGGGGGAAGAGGAACCCACCACCGACCCTCGGCCTGTCAACTTTTCCAATTATAAACCAAACAAGTTTGATCGATAATTAAAGAAGCCAGCAACACTAAAGTCCTCTTAAGATGTTAGTCGAGAAACTATCTATCACGAGTGACGGGACCTCAAATAAAATGCAATTCTCCGCGAAACGAAGCGAATCTGAAAAAGTATTATTATTATATTTTAGGAATTTTAAATCTGTGTCTGAATACGCATTATGGGATAACTACTGGACGAATTTTGATGAAACTTAGCATATTGATAACTCATACGGTAAATGTACGGGTATATAACACTTTTAATCCTTGTAAATCCAGAAGGGAGGGTTCTCCAGGATATTCAAAATACTGAAGTCCACGCGGAGGTACGAAGTCGCAGGAGCTGCTATATACCTATGTTGACCTCCACGGATTCCGCTTCCGATTCCGATTCCTTTGATTCTGAGACCCTAACTCGGACAACCTTACATATGTACATTATAAAAGCAATAAAAGTATAAATAAAATGAGGAATATCGTTAGAAACGTATTTATTGCTTCATGGCCGCACAAGTCTACATTCTTAATCTTACGCTCTTGGGCAGTTAAACGGTTAATGACACTACATTTTTTTAAATATGGCGGCCGAAATATTCCAATTGCGGACGCGTTCGTTCGCGTAAACGACGATTTTGAGCATTGCCAAGCTTTTCAATTTAAGCTAGTAAGTCAAGTAGCTAAGGTCCAACTTACTAATGTAATAAATACTTATGTCAAAGGCCTAGGATTCGGGGATATTTTACTTTTTTCAGCGGGGTTAGCGGTTCATCCCGGAGGCGCTCGTCCCTACGAATGAAGACTCGACATTATTAATACATACATACTTGTTTTACGTAAGTATTAAATAACCAACTAGGATATTTGTACGGGACACCGCAGCATACCTTTACGCGAAGACGATCCGGAAATATACTTAGAGACCTTGTTATTATTATTATTCTATGCTCTGCGTCTATTTTTAGTCGCTAATTTATCATGTCTGTGTTACAAAAATATTAATTATTTTTTACCTGATATAGAGCTATTAGGTCGCTTTAAATACTAGTTAACTTAAAAAGTGACTTGTTACTGAAGTTACTAGCTATATAGGTCCTCCTAATATACTTAGTTCAAGAATAAATCGATTGCCCAAGAAAGTTTTATGAATCCAATCCATGGGCCGCGGAGAGGCCTGTACACATGCGTGGGTACAGGGGGAGGGGGGCTACAGTTGCCCCCTCTGACTTAACCAAAGTACTAAATTTAGATTTTTTTTTAATTTACAACCAAATTTCTCAAAGATAGATAAAATCACCCCTTAGCAAAATCCTGTATCCGCGCCTGCCTGTGCTCAACAGTGAGACATTAAAAACTTATATAATATTATGAATACAACAAGTAGGTAGTGTTAACTAAATTGGTAGAACGCTTGCCTTCGCAGGTTCAAACCCCGCACCTCGAAGATTTCAGGATTTCATGTGCGAATCTCATTTTCAACCATGATTATCACATGCTAGTCGGTTGAAAATTCCATGTCTCAGAAAGCCCCTCGAAAGACATGTGAAGCCCACCAACTCGCTCTGGGCCAGCGTGGTGGACTATGGCCTATCCCCTTCGCATTGATGGGAGGCCCGTGCCCAACAGTGGGACATTAAAATGGCTGGTTATAACTCGTGAATTTGTTTATGCCAAATATTATTTATTATGAGGACGTCATCAGTTTAGCATTATGTATAACTTTTTGTTGATAAGTGGACATTAACTGCGAAAAGTGACAATTACGATGCCATTGCCATTCGCTTATGAGTCAATCGTGGGCTAATACTCTTGGGGCACGGGCAAGTTGCTGGCTTATTACAACAGGTGCGTTGTTCCTTTGTAGGTTTTGAGCGCATGTATTGAGGTTAGACAGGAGGTCGGCGCGCGACCTCGCCGGCGAAGGACGAAATTAGGACGCCCACCACTTAATGGAATAAATATAATAGATATTGCGATACCCAGCAACGACTTCTAAGTTTTACATTAGTACCGTTAAGCTGTCACTAAAGTTTACATCTGCTTGTATGAAATTGTCATACAATATGAAATATACATGACTGAAGTTGCCTTCAAAGTATGTTTTGATCCGTCAGTATCAAAATGAACTGAAATAAAGAAATTGATTTTTATTTTATACACATTTATATTGAAATAATAATGACAAAATGTTGTAACATAATATAAAATAATATCAGGAGATGCAGTCTCCTACATCTCTACGCTGTTACAAACGATTTGATGCTATGACTATTAAGAACTTAGATAAGCGCTTCCGCGATATCCTTCAAATAAAAAACACAAAAAGAGCCTAAACAGATAAAAGGGAATTCAGCATGAGCGCTCCGCGTATGAAATGTGAAGGATGCTGCCCCGACCCCAGCTCCCCCCATTCCCCATCGCATCGAGGGGAGGCCCCCACTCAGCAGTGGGACAAAGGGCATTTTTTTATTATAGGATACTGCCAACTACTGCCGCTATTAGTACCATACATTGTTAATAACGCTGAACGCTCACCTGCGTCTCGCATTTCAGTGCACACCGAACTCCTCAGCGTAAAGATACTTAGATTGATGAGTACGAGAGTAAGACATTTTTTTTAAATTTCAGCCGTTCATACGTGATCTCTCCCCTCAAATATCTGCAAACATTCAGTTTCAAATAAAAGGTGATCAACTCGAGTGTATGTATCCAGCAGGAGGTAATGTAACCAGTATGGGTTTTACTGAAAACCAGCGCTGTTAGAGACCCCGTTTTGTCTAGCTTATGTTGAGCTATAGGCCTTTCGGCACAGGTCACATTAAACTCATGTACTCGTATAGTCGTGTCGAATACATTTTTATTCATTCATTGATATGACCCAAGGACACGCCATTTTCATATCTTCATGTCACATCCATTATTTAATTTATAATGTGTATTGATTAATGTGTTATTGCTATTAATGACTAGACATTGGCGAAATACCCGCTATGGCGGATGGCTGAGGCCATATTAATATTCATTTTATTTCATCGCATTATATTTCGTAAAGAAAGAAAGAGGAAAGAGGATATGCCTCAATGGGGTACTATTTTTTACACCGTAAGGTCATTTTCGCATGGATATACTTAGGTATAGTGCTACAATTTGCTACGTGCCTGAGCCTCTACCATTCAAACCAAAATTTACAAAGTTAGACATTTTTTTTTTAAAAGTATCTAAATAAAAACCCAATATCAACGCAAGGCAACCAAATGATGACTCGATTGTCACAGTACAAAGTGGGTTCTGTAACGAGGGATCGGATCCTGATATTCACTAACTTGGTTAATGTGCAACAATGTTTGTACCTGAGGCATATATGTTTAATATCTATATACGGTGTTACCATAATAGTGTAAAATATTTTAACAGGACCAACGGTAGGTAATAAGGATAACGTTCCCAAAGAAATAAATCAAATTATTAGACATCTAAAAAATGACACCCCGTACTGAGCACATGGCAAAACGATACTGGTTCCCCTTGAATCAAACATAATTTACACAATTTCCATATAACTTACTGACTCATCGTTAAAATATTTTACACTATTTTTGTTATACCTTATATAAGTAACTAGCTGCGCCCGGCGGTGTTACCCGCGATAAAAAGTATGAAAAATTAAAACATCTATCCCACGGAAACCATACATTTTACCGGGATAAAAAGTAGCCTATGTGCTATTCCAGACTATAATCTATCTCTGTGCCAAATTTCATCCAGATCCGTTCAGCCGTTCGGGCGTGAAAGAGTAACAAACATCCATCCATCCAAACTTTCACATTTATAATATTAGTATAGATTAGTATAGATTATATAAGTACTGGGATCGCCCCGAGTTCATTGTAACCAAGCATTGCTTAGTTTTCAACCAAAACGTTTGTTGCGTTGATAACGATAAGTACTTGTTAATAATAATAAAAATACTATCAAAGTAAGCAACGAATGAGTTCAAAGATTTTTTTTAAGCAACAGTGACTAATTTTCTACTATACTAATATTGTTATATTGTTACTTATATAAATGTGAAAGTTTGGATGGATGGATGTTTGTTACTCAATCACGCCAGAACGCCTGAACGGATCTGGATGAAATTTGGCACAGAGATAGATTATAGTCTGGAATAGCACATAGGCTACTTTTTATCGCGGTAAAATGTATGGTTCCCGTGGGATAGATTTGTTTCAATTTTTCATAGCGCAAAGGATACATCTGATTTTTTGCGCGAGTAACACCGCAGGGCACAGCAAGTAAGTAATAAATATATAAAAGTTTTCAGTGAAAATAATGGTTATATTGTATCTAAAAATATCTGGCATTGTCTCATGCGACGCTAATCAAATGCAGCGCACGCGCAGCGCTTAATATAAAGGCTGGGATCACCACGTATTAATAACTCGGGTCTCCGCACCGTTTTGCTAAATGTGTAGTGGTTTTACATATTTTAAGGAAATACATACTTTTACAGACAATATCAACCGCCAAGAAACTAAGTTTGCTAGCATTGACAACTCATATTTTTTTTTACCAATGGTATGCTTATTGTCACTTATGAAAGTTTACCGGTAAGGTATAAAAACCTACAGTTTTCTCAAGCATAACAACATGAGCTACATTTATTATGGTTCATTTGATCATGAGAAGATCAGAGTTAGGAGGCATGGAGTTTAGTCTTTATTATTAGAAAGACAGAAAGTTTTTATTTTCTTTTTATTTTCCCGGTATGAACAATTATCGTGTAGATTGACCCGGTATGTAAGCTATTGCCAAGCCAAGTTTCAGTAAAAACCGCCGAGTGAATTTTGTGAAAACCATTTTTTTAAACTCGGAATATGGATAAGCCCACAATTATCTAAGACAAAAAATATTTTAAGATGTATTTTAATATTTAAACTGAAATTTGAAAAACTGTTTCTTTTTCGAGTTATCCTCCACATCCACATTTGCCCGGTGTTCTTTGGTTACAATGTAATAGGGGGCGAGCCTATAGCCAGTACACCGGGCACACTCCCCCTGCATGTGGAGGGGCATTCGAGCTACAGTGCCCTACGCTGGTCCAGTGTGGTTTGGCGATCTTCACACGGCTTTCGATAGACGTGCAGGTTCCCTAACGATGTTCGTCTCCACTGTACAGCAGCTGAAATCTAAACATCTTAGCGACACAAGCCGAAATAAATTTAAACAAAAATTTTAGCTTTCTGATCTTTCCAATCTTGATAGCTGGACTAAGCTAGCAGCCTTGCGAGGTGCGTGCAAACTGGCCGATTAATAATTTAAAGAATTTCAGACAAGTTGTTAATGTTTTTAATTACCTACTTAAGTATTTAATTCAATAAAGTTACCATTAATAATTGAAATGAGGATGAGACAGCCGTATGGAATACTACAGTAAATATTATAGGGCCCTCAAACATATAAATGGGTATACATCTATATATATAAAACAAAGTCGTGTTAATTACACCATTTATAAATCAGATATTTATGATCTATGGTTTTTTGAATTTATCTCCGTCCCGAATAGCAGAATGACTATTAAAAGAGGAAAAAAAAATGTATTTTCTCATAAATTTGATTGTTGACATCGCTGGGAGAGCTAATATTCGTATAGAAACACAGGCGGAGGCACGATGCAAATCGTAGGTATAATTGAATAAAAACTTATTTTATGGATTTTATCGCGTTTATTTTACGTTCCCAACGTTTCTGCTGCTTTACAGGTACCATGTTCACGGGAGGACTGAGGTGTTTGACGTCCTAGTGTGAAAGTTTTAACTGGGGTACCGTCATACTTTTTTTTTTATACATTTATAGGCAAGTATTTGATCTCGATCTCACCTGATGGTATGTGACGATGAGATCTACGATGGAGCATACTTGCCTAGGTAGGAAGGCGGCAGTAGATCGAGACGCTACATTCACTAGGCACATGCAGCGCAACTGATCTGACCCGCCATCCATGAATGGCAACACCGAACATCATGCCGGAACACGGCTAGGCCGCTTGGCGACATGGCTTTGTTAGTTAGTAACTTAGTTGTTGCTTGTGGTCCGATCTACGCAGAAAGTGCTCACTGTGTGTTGAGGCCTTGAAATGGTGCGCTTGGTTTTGGATTTAATTATTTTAATTACTGGATCCCAAGTCGGTGGTAGCACCCAGCTATCTACCCTATTGAAAGTAGGATGTTTTTTAATTTCAATGGCCTTACGTATCATCTTTGGTCGGAATCGGTGTTCTTTTACGAGGATCTCTGGTTGATCAAATCTGATACAATGGCGGGTGCGATAATGTACATGTTCACGGATTGCAGATTTCGTCCTTAAAATAAGTTTTATGCCAATGATTAGTATTCGCGTAAATATAAGAAATCAATATCGTAGGTATAATCCTTAGGTATAATCTTCGAGTATGCAACTTGTGTCGAGTGGCATGCGACTCAACGGATATAGCGATGACCTTTTTTTGCTCGCACGCCCCCATCCTATGCTGTTTCCGGTTTAATGACGGCTCGGCAACCATTAGTTGCGTTGTAAATAAAATATACATTTATTTTGTACGATTTACATTCGTTTATATATGCCGCTGTAATGTATAAGTTAGCATTATACATTATTACACTTCAACTGATATGGATGCAGTATTTCATCTCATCACTCAGCTTTATATATAAAATTGTAAAGTAACCATTCACTCTTTCACACACAAAGTTAAAAATCTATAAAAGACAGGTACCTACCGCCTCAGAATCAAATGTATGAAAGAATAAATTATCTTTATTGATAATTTTTTAACATGTTTTATTAGTTATTTAGCTATTGCTCGCGTTGGTAAAGAGTGTCGCAGGTTCAAACTCTGGGATTTCTGAATTTAATGTGCAAATCTCACTTTCAACCATGATTATCACTTGCTAAACGGTGAAGGAAAACATCGCGAGGAAACCTGCATGTCTGGGAGAACCCCTCGAATGCCGTGTGTGTGTTAATTTATTTAAAAAAACTGTGAAATATTTAAAAAAATAAAGTGGATAGTAATATAGTTAATATTACATTTAGAAAAATCCTAGTGAGTCCCTAAGTAGGTCATAAGAGAAAAAGAAAAAACTGAAATATTTTTCTCTATCGGTTGTAATTAACTAAAAAATCTGCAGAGTTTTCTTTTTATCCGTCAAATCTGATCTACGGATAAGTTGACCTTAGGTTAGGTATCTACATGGTCCGTGTTCCAAATACCTAAATTGGAACCGGCTGATGTAGATAGGGGTAGTGCTTAAAACATCTGTCTTGGTGTCCTGAAAATTCCTGAAATAAATATTTACGTAGATAAGAACCTTCCTTATATTTACGAACTTACCTACATTATAGTTTTATAATTATATAGATGTACTAGAGCTATCTATTACCTGCCATAAGGTATTTTTAAGAAAAACTTAGACAGGTTACTTACATAAGTGTTAGGCAGCCCCTGACTGCCTCGCTATCATCCTATGTCAGCATCCTGCCTGCCGTTCCTACATTATTCTCACACAACTATAACATGTATGGTACCTACTACAAAATAATATACAACGTCCCTATAAAAAGAGCAACCATGGAGTTTCTCGCCTGTTCTTCTCCATAGGAATGGCATTCGGAACAGGCGGTAGAATCTCAGCATGTTATAATTTTGTGTCATTTTTGACGATTTATAAGTAGGTACCGACTTTATGTAATGGCTTACGTATGAACAAAATTATACTGATTCTGATGCATCGCGTGAACTGAATGCTGAATCAAAACGGGTCTTACGCTGCCGCACGTTGCCAAGCTATGCACCCATGTCAACTTCAATTGAAATTACTTACATGACTAAAATTAAAACATCAAGAGAAAGAGCTATAAGAAAAAAGAGGCAAACGTCATGGGACTTATTTTTTTATATAAGCTGGTAGCTTCCCCGTCTATTTAGTAGCTGCGACGATTAAGATTTAAAAGGACCCCCAATTTATTCTGGTCTAGGTAAAACAAATGGGGGAAGAGGTCCCACCACTGTCCCTCGGCTTGACAACTTTTCTAATTATAAACCAAACAAGTTGATCGATAATTAAAGAAGCCAGCAACACCAAACTCCTCTAAGATGTTAGTCGAGAAACTGTCGGTCACGAGTGTCGGGACCTAAAATAATATGCAATTCTCCGGAAAACGAAGCGAATCTAAAAATTATTCGACATGTGTTTCGCCTCTAAACGAGGCATCCTCAGGACGGCTGGGCTACGAATGAGCTGGTCTGGCTGTTACTTGGACTCTCAGTATTAGGTATTTGTTTTTATGGTTGTAAAGTGTGGTGTCCAGGGCCGGCCCTACCATAGGGTGAGTGGAGTAGCCGCTCCAGGCGCCAAGTCCCAGGGGTCTCAGTGAGCTAAATTAGACAGAGACTTAAGATGTTGCCGAGATCCTCGAAGTTTCATGCGTGCACACACAACTGGTACATTGTTAAGGGCAAGCAAGGGGGTGCCATCCTAAAAAAATCCTCGGGTTACCACTGATAGTGTCCATATACATGAGACTAGGGTTGCCGAGTTTGGGAACACTGGTCTTAACAGCTAAACGACTAACTCAATAAATAATTGACTTACCTATTTAAAATCCTACTTAATTTTTTGAGACGTTATCTTGCATTTTTTGTATGAATCCCTCAAACTTTAACTACGTTTAAGTATACGGTGGAGTCGTTTTTACATTATTAAAATTACCTAGTTTGTGGAGTTTACCTATATAATAATAAAAAAAATATGAATACTACCCCTTTTTTAAGATGTCCCACTGTTGGGCACGGACCTCCCCTCAATGCGAGGGGGATTAGATTAGGCCACAGTCCACCACGCTGACCCATTGCGTGCTGGCGTACCTCACACATCCCTCCAGAGACTGATTTTAGGTACCTCTATCGCCTATGAATTTCTTCATATACCTAGCTAACCATTTACATAATACCGTTGAGTTTATATACCTACTTACCTATATTTTATTATTTATTATCGAACTAAATGCGAAAGTATAGGTAGGTACTAAATATGTTATATTAGTAAGACATACCTACCTACTTAAATATTAAATGCTATACAATCAAGTGTGGCGATCGAATAAATTTGGTTTGGAGATATTGGTACTGAATTCTAGATTAAAGCAAAATCACGTGAGTCAGACAGCAAATGTTTATCAATAAACCATTTAACAACGTGAAGCGTTGGAACTTTAATTCGTGAAATAATTACCTACTTGCGTCACTATAAATCAAATTATACAACTTGGAACATGAATAATGTTAGGTTGGAGCACTTAACAAGTCATATTAGTCATAAAATATGTTTATAAACCAACCCTCGTGGCATTTAAATATTGATTATTATGCATTTAACGTAGGTAGGTACATAGAACACACACGTGGCTCTCTGAAAGCGCTCGACCTTGAAATTCATTTATAACTATGTAGCATACATCGTACATAATGCCTTACGTAATGACACCGTAAATGTACAAAATCGATCCCCGACTACCCAATTAATGACGAAATAACGACTTGAATCAAAGTTTACACAGATAACAACGCCTAATTACGGGAATATATACAAATAAACGCTTCAAAATGAAGTTATTTGCATTAAAAAGTAACCTACAAGGTATCAATTGGTCGCGAGAGTAATTTTATTGAGGAAAGCGTTGTTGAAACGTTTTTGGGTGTGTATAATTAGCAGAAAAGTTGTTTTGAACAAAGACGAGTGGATTCGTGTCGAAAATATGTATCGTGGAGAGGCCCAGCACGCTCGGGCGGATGTTATATAGCTACGTAGATAAAACCTTCCGCCGTCGACAGCGCCCCTAGCGGCGGCTGAACGCAACCAACTTCATGCCGCGTACAGCCCGCGCATCAAGTTTCGTTTTGGTATTAATATTAATTGATTGGGTTAGATTTATTTTGTTCGTGAGATATGTTTTTGGAATTTTGCATTGAAAATCTGATTTATTGTTCATCCTGTTCTTATTTTATATTCTGTAACATGGGATAAATAATTTCATTAATAAGTGAACCACCATTTTGTTTAAAATTAAAACAAATGGATGACATATATATTAATGACTAAAATTTAAAAAAATATATTATTTAAACATCAAAAAATACCCAGTACTTACCACAAAAAGTTTGATAGGTACTGATTGCGATTGAAAACAACTCCCTTGTGTATTAAAAAAACACAAGTAAAGGTTATTTTTACAAACCCAGTTACTGTTTTGGTTTTGTAAATTCAATTTCCTAGATGATAAAGCTATAACTATGGACATTTTTATTTATGTCACTAGCTGTTGTCCATGGCTCCATCCACTTAGCTGTCAAAAAAATCTGCGAGTCGGCCCCCAATGGTTAAATGCCAATTTATTCCTAACTTTGTTAGTGAAACTTAGATTATAATAATTAAAAGAAGGCTCAATATTATTATAAAAACAGTATTACCTAAACATAAAAGGTTATGTTAGGTTAGGCAAATGGGTCATTTATTAACTCGAATACAACAATGAGCTGAGTTAAGTGTGATAAGGACAAAAGTAAGCCGTTATCGGATGTCTCAAATGTCTCTATGAGTGAACCCTTTTTTTGTGTGTGTTTGGTCAGTGTATGTTATAAAGGGTAAATAAAACCAATATATTGCACCTAAATCGTTTTATTCAAAATACTACAATATTGGATTTGACTAAAATCCTTTGGAATGCGCCCATTCTTTTAAATCATTAACGTAATCACCTTTCACTTCAATGAATCTACCAAGTTCGTGTACGCGAGTTTCTATGTACCTGTTATTCTTTTCTTTCAAATAACTTTTTACTTCATCGTTTAGTAACCAAATATCACCTTCGATCCTCTTTAATTTAGATATTTTACGTGTGCCCCTGTAGGAAATATTTAAATAAATTGGGATTTCACTGTTCTTTGTTCTAGATAAGAAGAACGGAAGATTTTTGGCTTCTTCTTTCGGCGGGGTCCATTCGGAAGGATAGCTCTCCTTAGGGATTACAGCTGGGATTGTGTTAAAGGGTAACAACCGCTCTACGTAAATCCATTCCTGCGGATCCTTCACAATTTCGTACTCATACTGCTCTTTAATTTTTTGGACAAACGGCGAATGAGCATAGTTTGCGTATTCTCTTGCGAGTATTACCTGTAACAAAATAAGTATTATTTTTACAAAACAACATTTTAAACTTTCTCTTGATTAGGTTCATATATTTGTTAGTGTAAGTACTTTGTTTAAATTTCAGACTTGATAATTTATAAAATAAGTTATGTGCATTAAAAATAGCATAATTCATTCAAAAGTCAATCAACCATATCGAAATATCTATTTACGCATCATTAATCAATGTCATTCTGAAAATAAATAATTACGGTAAAAAATAATAATGCAGGAGAAACTTGCTGGGCGGGGTGTACGGCCATAGTTCTGTCACATGTCGCGGTCAAAGCGACATTACGCCTCAACGCGAGTGAAAATATAATAAAATAATTACCGATTGTGATCCCGGAGCAAGTTTTGTACCCAAATCAGTCGCGTTGTTCAGGATTTGTCCAGTTTTTCCAGCAATAAGTCGCGCAAATGCGCACGATGATCGCAGCACCGTCGCCATTTTGAATAGCGAATAGAGAATTGCTACAAGAGCAATAAGAACTATATTATTCGTTTCGAAGGAAACATTATGGCGGACGCCTGCAGTCATTTGGGCTTTTCAAAAATCATTTTCTAAGTTTAATCGCGTGTTTATATTGGACTTTTTCGCATATTATGGTGCGTTGTGTATCTAATTAACTGTTTATTGTGGTTTTTGGAGGTTCCATTGGATAAATTGTGAGTATTTTGTGAGGACATTGTAGAGGTGCGCCACGGCTGGGGAAATGATTTGGTGCTTTCGTTCGCTCGACGCACACGCAGTCTCAGCTGTAGGTGGCGTTAGGTGTCACCCGCGACCTCACTACCAAAACATCGGGTTTTTCATGAATTTTCCGGCGCGATTTTCTCCGCAACCAATTATTTTGAAGCTTACTTTAGCGAATATTTCGCTTTATTACAGTATAGTGTTTCATAATAAACGATATACACAGCCTTGTTATACGAAATTAGTGTCACATTATTGCGCGAACTTGTTGATTACCGCGCGTTGGCTTTTGTTTACCACGAATCGTAGAAACGATTTATATGTGAATTGTGCCGTATTTCACATTTAATCAACACATAACAAGTTAGTTTATTGTATAAACTGTGATTTAGTTGTAGAATTACAGCGATAGAACAGTAATGTTACGAGTTGTTTACAATATCGTTTTACCAATGATTTTGAATACCACGTAGATAATTATGGGGCGGTAAGTACAATAAACGATCGCTTATCACATTCCAGATCCAGATGGCACAATTGAGAGGTGTATTATGGCTCAAAGTCGTTCTAACACTAAAGTCAAAGAGTCACTGAGGCTGAAAAGTTCAAGCACTGTGGCCAAAGACGATAGTGGTTGTGACACCTGCCCTGAGGAGAGCTTAACAGACACCAATCTACAGGATACTGACACTGAGAGCCAGCCCGGAGACACCAACAAGGAGGGAACACAAACAAGGTCTCGGGGCACCTCATCGATCAGTCTCAGATCGACCAATAAGAGTAAAGCTGACACTCAGCTCCTACCTGATGTCGGAAGAACGGGATCATCTCCCACCACACATTCCAACATGAAAACTAAACAAGCTAAGGAGGATCTAGATAAAAGTATTGATGAAGACACAATTATAGAACCCAAGACCCGTGCCCGCAAGAAGGCTTCAGACATCAATGATGAGGAGAAGAGAATCCACGAGGAGCCTAAGACGTCCAAAGAAATTAAAAAAGCAGTAGCTAAGCCGAAAGCAGTTGTTAAGAAGCGACCTTTGGGTATCAGGAAAACATTGAGAAGCAAAAAAGCTCTTGCTGTTAAAGAAAAAGTTAAAAATGTTATAAAGCAAGGAGTCAAGCGCGGGAGGAAGCCTGCAGTGAAGGCTGAACCTGAAATTTCTCAAGAGAAAGAAACCGTCCTACTGATCCCTGCCTCTGAGATCAAAAAGGAGCCTCTCGACGACACCACACCCAGCTCGAGATCTTCAAGCCCCAAGACAGCTAGTCGGAGAAACAGACTCAGTTCAGACATGGCCGTGATGAAAACAATGCTTGGTGACTCTCCAAGCAGCCTGGTCCTCGGTCCTAGAACAAGCCCCTACTCAATGCGCTCTGAAAGAAGCAATAGTCCCTCATTGTTTGAAGGCAAGAACCTCCGAAGTGGGAAACCTAGGAAAGTCAAAAATAATTTATTAAATGAAGTTGTTATGAAAGAACAAAAGAAACGGCGTAGACTAAACTCAGATTCAAAGACGTCAGACACTACAGAAGCTCCCGAAGAGTCCAAGAAGCAGAAGAGAGGACGCTCATGCTCACGTGATGGTAGTGAGATCTCAAAGTGCTCAGAGAACACAGAATCAGATCTGAGCATGAGCGAGACTCTCAATGACACGGACTGCAAGGAGCTCAACAAAAAACTAGATAAAACTAAGACTGACCTAGATATAGATATTGAAAATAATGTACAGATCTCTTCAATTGAAAAAGTGCCTTCGCTTAACATTGACTCTAAACTAGCTGAAACCAAACCAGATGTGGAGCCTAGTATTGAAAAGAATAAGAAGAAACTGAGCTTAAACAGAAGTACTTCCTTAGACTCAGACAACAATAATAGTAATAGGATTAAATTAGAGAATATAAATACATCAGAAATAGAAGACAAGTTATTGTTGAAGACTGATAACGATACGCTTTTTGAAGCTCGTAGTAGTATATTGACTAGTATGTCTAAGACATTCAACTCGAAGGAGGTTTCCAAGAATATAAGGAAAGCGCGGCGAGGGAGGAAGGTGGCGGCCGCGGCAAAGCCGATCACCAGTCCGGCGGCGGCGGCTAAGATCTGCATCACTAGTACAATTACCAACGACGCCGACGACAAGCCAGAAACTATAGACACACTGTCGAAAGAGATCAGCGATCTCATCAACAATCTAGATCAGAACATAGACCAGGATCATCAAATGGCCTCAGAGTCGACCCCTGTAGATAGTACGCATGACCAAATGCAAACAAAGACTGCTTCTAAATTCTATGGCCTAGCCAAACCTCTGAGTGGTGCGGACACCATCCTTGCCCCTGCAACTCCCGTGAAAAGCAAAGATATTGATTTAACCCTTAGCCTTGAGAACACGCCTTCAAAGAACGAAGAGAGTGAGAACATTAGACTTCATTATGAAGAGGATTCAATGGAGAAGCCTACAGACGGGTCTAAGATTGAAATTCCTTACAAATGCAGTCCTGTAGCAAGCATTGACAAACTGATGGACAGGTTGAAGGAATTCGAAGAACTTGATAAGAGAAGGCAAAGGCAAGAGTTAGAAGCCAAAGTGAGTGACAGTAAATCAGTAATGGTAACCAATGATGTTGTACTCATACCGAAATCTGGAGACATCAAACCATTGAAAGACATACAATCAGTCAGGTCACCAGAGAAACCTTTTGAAAAAGAGAATTTACTGAGTTGCTTTGAGAACAACTCTGCTATTTCAATAGTCAAAAGAGATCATGTTAGAAAATCTGTGGATGTGGACCTACCTAACTCAGTGACTTTAATTAAGAGAAATAGTTTCAGTGCTAGGAAAGAGTCAACAAGCTCAAATCACTCGAAAGAATCTGACGCTATCAGCATATTTGAGAAGTCTTTAGGCAAGGATGTAACACTTACAGAAATAAGGAAGTCGGTCGACAAATCGGCGGCAAACACACAAGTTGATTTGCATCAATTGGCGACTTTACATCCAAATAATCCTACAAACAGCCTAGCTGGGGTAGTTTTGGATTCTAGCCAGATATCTATTACACAACGTGTGACTATCGACTCTAAACTCAGCAATGACGTCCAGATAATTAGCAAGCGTAAATCCAGGGAGTCACTTCCAAGGCAGTCGTCAGAATCGACGAATGATGAAGAGAAAATGGCTACAATAGAAAAGATTAAGTCTCCCACCCATCCCAACATATCTCCTGCTATATCTATCACTGCAACGCCAGTTGCCGTCAAATCTCCCGAGGCCGTTCCAGTGGAGAGTGAGGCATTACCACCGCCAGTAGAAAATATCAAAGCTATTGAGGATACAGCTCCTGAAGTGTCTAAAGTCGACCCAATACCAGAGCCTATAGATGAAGATCCTACAAAGATTAATACTCCAGTTGATATAACCAAAACAGAAAATGAGCCTGAAAAAGAGTCTGAAAAAATTGTGGTCGACGATAAGGTAAAGCCTGATGAGTCTAATGAAGTTGCAATAGAAACAACAGAAGAAACTAAGCTGCCAGAAGGATTGAAAACAGAGAAACCAATCAAAAATTCCAGACCAAGCAAATCAGCTCGTAACTCAACTGAATCACAAGCGGGACCAAGCAATGCCATAATTGAGACACCAGAGAGCCAGAAAAGGAAGGAAAATGTGCTTAGAACACTTGGATTGCTGACACATAAAGCAGCAAAAGAAGCTAAAATAGAGAAATTGAGAGAGAAACAGAGAATATATGGGCATTTTAGTGGAATGATGTCTAATAAAAGTAAGCCAGCTAAGTCTGGAGACTACACTGGGACTTTGAAGACTGTGATAAAGCTGAATAGGAGTGTGGGAGACAGAGAAAAGAAGAAGCACAGAAGTTCGCTCAAGATGACGTTCCAGAAGAGTAAATATAGGGGGAAGCCCACGCCGGAGGTGGGGGAGACGACCAACGAGGACGATGCCTATTATACAATCGAGCGGCGCGAGGTGAGACCTATTTTTATTTACTTTTGACACATTTACTGGGTCCTTTCAAAGTTATTTAAAATTAGTCATTAGTGAAACAGGTGTTTGAGACATATTTTTCATATTTTACACATCATTATTGATGTATAGCTAAATCGCTAATATCGTTTGTAATGTGATCATTTTTATATTGGATTTATTCCACTTATCGTTAGACTTTTCTTTCTATTTCTATTCCATAACTTGTTACATCGATAAAAATAAAATTTTCTATCATTATTTATGTATTCTTTTTAAGGATACTATAATCAAGATATCTTATGGGGATGAAAGGGGGTAACTTTACAATGATGTGTGTTAATAAGGTGTTGTTTGTCTCCAGGGCGCGGCCGCCGCGACCTCTGACGGTGGGCACAGAAAGTCACATTACAGTAATCGTCTTAATAACCATGGTGTGTGGAGACACATTCACCCCCGCTTAATCTTGTCACTATATGCAAACTATTCTTAAAATTTACACAAATCCGATTTTTATTCACGCGATTTCTCTTATAATCTAAATATTTTTTTCATTCTGCTTAACCATGGGCTCTCAACCTTAATTTGCCCACCACTTTGAGAATATTTAGTTTAGACTAAAACCCCGCATTTTTTTTGCTTACCGTATGTCGTGAATCTAAACAGCTATAGCCTCGATATGCTATGCTATTTAAATGTGCAATTTTATATAGTCGTAAGATAGGATATGTCCTAGTTCTGGGTTTAAAAAGAAATGTTTCAGTGAGAACAATTAAAGCATATAGTCAATCATAGTGAGAAACGATTTTATTAACATTCAAAAGACTTTCAAATGTATAACTATATATACTACAGAGTATTGAAAAACTTTTGAAAGCTAAGCAGTAATATTTTAATCGAACGCTCAAATTATATTCTTAAAAGCTGTGATATTCTAGTTTTTTTTTTATACAAACTAAATATTTTCAACGACATATTATGCCAGTGCTTTTCAAGCCATGTTTGCATCTAGTCACATCATCAGTCAGTTACCAAAGTTTATGTTATATTTGCTGTTACTATTTTATTTTATTGGTTATAAAACATTAACTTATGGTCACTGACGAACAGGTTATATAAGACCCTTTACGAATGACTAAATCGTTAATAAAATTAAGCTTTCCATTGCATGAAACATGTAATTATTTTACTTATCTATACCTAGTCTTATAAAACAGTAAACAATATATTTTTTTAACATTACAAAGATTTATTTAAAGCACTTTGTAATTATATTTAAAATAGTATACATAATTACTTTTTAAACTATAAATCAACTCTATAAAAATATTGTGTACTATTTTTTATAGGCAAAAACAGTAATCAAAGATGCAGGAGATCAAACTAAATAATGTCCACATATTAATAAGTGGATAGTAATAAATAATATTAATATATTTTTAATTAATTATGTTTTTATGTACACAGTATTTTTATAATTAAAAGTACTTTACAAACTTCAGTTCAAACTCAGAAAAAAAAAATCCGTACAAATGACTGTGTAGTCTAGTAGTCTGAGCGTCGTAAGGCGCATTGGACCGGCTAGTCGCGGGTTCGATACCCATAAAAAATCTGTGTGCATTTAGAAATATTTAACATAAAAATAACCGCGAAATACTCAAACTAATCCTACTTAACTCTTTGAATATTGCATTATTTGTATGAAAAGTACAATTAAACATTCATGAATTGTGTTTTGAGTATTCGATGGTTACATTCAATAGCCGTGTACAGACCGAACGAGCAGTGCTCGCCTCGCTGTGCTGCCTCTGCTCGCTCAGTCCGTATGTGGCTCATCCGAGGCACACGGTCGTGCTGCCTTGTCCGAGCGATGTCAATTGTCTCGCTGTCATTCCGATTGTAATATGTCAACTTCGCGTAAACTGATTGCTCGGATCAAAACTCAGTCGAGGCAGCTTCGTGAGGCTGCGCGATCACCCGTTGGCTATATATGTTCCTGCATGTATTATCAGTGCATGCTCATTGCAAGATCTAATGTATAATCTCGCGGCTCGCTGGCGACTTTTTACGAGTATCTCGTGAAAACCCATCTGTTTCTTGGGTAAAAAAATATCCTATATGTTAGCACACATTACATTCTCACTGCCTATATGTTTAGATATATTAAGCTAAAAGAAGTGATGTCCATGTTGGTAGAACCGTCGCCTTGGAATCATGGGTTGCGGCTTTAAGCCCTGATTCGCACCTCTTCGAATACCATATTAGCAATAGTATATTAATTATAACATCCCGGCTTATAGCATGCACGGTGAAGGAAAACACTATGAGGAGATCTACATGTTTTAAAACGATTTCTAACTGACTACGGCAAAGCCAAAAAGGGAGGGGTTATTGTATTTTTAAATTGAATAGGGTATCACACCTCATCTCCGAGTGTTTTACAGACACAGAGGCGGCTCCAGAACCGGTGGAACCGAAGGAAACCCTCAACTTGGTCATCCCGGAGAAGGCATCTTCCTTCAGCATCCACCCGGGGAGGTTGTGCATGGACCAGTGCTTCTACTGTGGCGGCAAGTTCGGCCTCTTTGATACACCGTGCCATATCGCCCAGATTAAAAGTTCCGAGCGACAGAAGAAGGTTTTGGATAGTAAGTATTTATTTTCTTCTCTCTTTTTAGAGCTATTTTTTGGAGATAGATGCTCGGTACAACTGTTGCTTTAGAACAGCCTCCCAAAGCGGGCGATAACGCCTACTTGTGGGCGCTGCAGGCCTACAGGGGGACGGTTAGAGATCCAGATAAAAAATGGGGGCGTTGTGTAGAGGCTTACAATAATTAATTTACTTTGAAGTTATAGTGGTTTTTAAGAATGAGAAAAAATGGGGGCGCTAAAAAATAATTTATTCTCAAAGTGGGCGGTAGACAAAATAAGTTTGGGAACCCCTGATTTAGACTCAAAATAATGGTCGCAGGTCTTTGCATTTTTGGGATTTCCGATTTTCATGCGCGAATGTAATTTTAAACCATGTTTCTTGCTGTTGTGCTTTTGAAGGTATATATATCTATAGCGGCCTTGCTCGGTGAGGAGAACTTTACACGCGAATTCGAAAGTTCTAGTACATTTTATTTAATGTATAAATGTTAATCAATCAGCCCCACTTCATTGTTACGTTTGAAGTCGTATTTATAGAGTAGCAAGGTTTATTTTAATACTCATTAAGTACTAGTTTTTTTATATTTATTTAAAAAATCCACCATGTTAAAAGCTCTTGAAAAAACAAAACTGATTATGATACAGCTTGGTACGGGGTCCACAATTTTTTGAGCACTACACTTAGAGGGAGGACGAAAAATGCAATATAGTTCGCGTTTGAAACAGTTTAGGAAAAGGAAAGTCGTAGAGCTTTTGCTATAAGTCTTGGTCTTTGGGCAACCCTACTTGAGTGGTGTTTGAGTGTTCTGCCAATAGGCGCTTGAGTATGTAATCTTGGATCTTGCACCTTAACGTCCCGGTTGTCTGTCAGACGAGGAGAAGCTGACGATAGACAGTTGCCTGTGCGACGCGTGCTACCGCCACGTGGACCGGCGCGCCAACTGCCCGCTGTACCGCCGCCGGCCAATCGGGAAGCAGCCGGACGTGGGCGTAACCACGTCACCTCCGCCGCACAACATGTGAGTAGCAAGGCCGCTGGCCGCATGGGCCCTAAAACCACACACACGCACACACACACTAACACACACACGCACACACACACCCACTAACACACACACACACACACACTAACACACACACACACATCCTCGTTAACACACACACACCCACACTAACACACACACACTCACACTAACACACACACACACACACCCTCACTAACACACACCCACACACACCCTCACTAACACACACCCACACACACCCTCACTAACACACACCCACACTAATACACACACACACCCTCACTAACATACACTAACCCACATACCCACAGACACACACACACACACACACACGAAATGCCTTAGCCAACCTAACGATTAATACATAGGTATTACAATATTTTAGTACAGACGCTGGCTGTGGGCGGCTCCATTTGTTAACGATAAGAACGATACCGGTCATTCGTATGTTTACAGTCTAACATGGGAAAACTGTCCAAAATGACAATAATAAAGCCATCGCTTCCCAAGAATTTCCAGAATAAATTAGGTTCAGAAACGAACGGTTGTTGCTCCAGTTCCAAATTCTCTAAGCTACAATTGTTGGATGTAACAGGCAAACAGAGAAGCCCCCCAGCCTGGCCGCGGAGGAGGAGAGCGAGGAGGACGGCGGCGCGCCGGCCGCCGCGTCGGGCCGCGTGGCCACCTGCCACACGGAGGCCTGCCTCTCGCCCGCCGACCACTCCATCCGCCGCAAGTGGCTCATCAAGATGAGGAGTAGCGTCAACAAACTGGTAAGAAATATACAAACGACTTGTTTCACTATGTGCTTATAAACCCTATTCACAAAATGCTAAGCTACAACTTTACCAATCAGAATCAGAATATTTTTTATTCACTTGAGTAGACCATTAAGTACAGTACTTATGAATCCTCAAAAGTTACAACATATTATTCTACTACTTTACCACCCGTTCGGAATGCCGTTCCTATGGAGAAAAACGGGCAAGAAACTCCATGCTTGCTCTTTGCAAAAATATCTTAAACATTTTTGAGCAGCACATTGTTATGGATATGTTAGAACAATGTAGGAACGGCTAGTCAGGCTTGAGTAGCTGGTTAAGAAAGTACTAACTCTATTTGAAGTATATAAGTATAAGTTAATGGCTAAATGGTTCCTACATTTACAAATGTATGGACTAACAGGACTCGAACATTTGTGATTTGGGAGCGAATTATGAGCTCTATTTCCAGGCAGTTCACGTCCCGGCCTTAAACTTGTCATCTGTATCATATTAACGACATAACATCTTGCTAGATAGTACCGTTGTCTCGGTGTGTCATTGTAATTTGGACCGACAATGTTCTAAAAAAAGATTACATTAGGATAAGTATGAATTATTTAGTCAAAATATAAAATTGTCTGGCAGCTTAATATCCTGCCTCGAAATAAGACCTCGTAATACACCTCCAGACCAGGACCAATCGATTCATAATCGAACAGCAACCGCATAGTAACTGTCACTTTTGACAGATATTGTATGGGATATCTGTCAAAAGTGACATGGGCCTGGGTGTCCCCGCGGTAAATTAATCCATGTAATAAATTGCTACATCCATATAATGATAATAAACGCAGCTAGTTACATGGCTTTATAAGAGGTTTTTATAAATGTATTTGAGTACGACACACGTCGGCTTTTAGCGAATTCCTTTTCTCACCGAGACGAGGGTCGGTGGCCCTTTGCCCGCACGTAGGGTGGCTACGCTAGTTGCGGGGACACCAGAGCAAGTTAGGATTAGTTGGTGTACATCAGCCTTTCCCAAAGTGGGCGGTAACGCCCCCTTGTGGGCGCTGCAGGCCTAAAGGGGGGCGGTAAGAGACCCAGAAAAAAAAATGGGGGCGTTGTGTAGAGGCTTACAATAATTAATTTAATTTGAAGTTGTAGTGGTTTTTAAGCAGGTGAAAAAATGAGGGCGCAAATAATAATTCATTCTCAAAATGGGCAGTAGACAAAATAAGTTTGGGAACCCCTGATGTATACGAAGCGTCCGCCCCCAGCTGAAGCTGCGCGGCGACTACCCGGGGCTGCACACGCTGCCGCTGTGCGGCGCGCACTACCGCGCGCTGGCGCCGCTGCTGGCGTGCGCGCTGTGCCGCCGCCGCCTCACCAAGCACCACAACGTGCACTTCATACACCACGTCAGTGCATTGCACTCCATCTATTATATTGGCCTGCGTACGCTCACACACACATACACGACACACATCACTTACGCTCACAAAAATATATCACACAGGATAATAATTACACACACACACATACCACACATGACACAAATCACAAACACTCACAAACACTTACACACATGACACATCACTCACACACAAACACACATCACACACACACACACATGCATTTACACAAAACCAGGTCACGTCATAGGCATGTATCTCTATATTCCTTTAAAATAATGAAGGCCAAATATGGTATTCCACCGTAAGCAACAAACAAAAGTACTGAATATAAAAAGGACTTTTTGGTGGGAAGTTTAACAGTCAACTTGTAAATTTTCTTTTATTTCTGTAAATTGTGGTTCTTTGCTATATAATATGTAATAGTAGCGGGATATTAACCATTGTGTGTTCATAAACGTGAATAAGAGAAGAATTTAAATAAACAGTATAGCTTGAATTTTTGAGTTCTCCCAAGATGTCTGGCAAATTTTCCGTAAAAGTATCCACAGATCTACTGATAGGGCTGTTCCTATTAATTTCATTATCATTATCATCAGGGGTACTTATATTTAAAATAACGAAAAAACATTTGAATCGTGTCTCTGGCAAAAATGGCACTATTTTGTAGCCGGTTGCCATCATAATAAAAATAGAATGTAGAGAACTAAATGACTAACTAGAGCAAATTTTACCCATTAATAATATAGCACTTATTAGAGACAATAGTGTTACAACCAACATTACATTTACTTAAAAACATGCAAACAATCCACCAATAGGAGGAATCTATATAGAAGAAAATGAGTTATATCTTGACCTATGGGTATGTGGTCAGGGCTACATGGAGTTGAACCCGCACCTGTCGGCGGCCGGCGTGCCGGTGCAGTTCACTGAGCGGCCGGTGCTGTGCAAGGGCTGCCGGTACTACTGCACGCTACTGCAGCGCCCCGGGCACAACGACATCTACGCCAGGGGATACCGACGCAAGTGAGTAATATATCAGCGCTAAGAACTTAGAGATAGGGGCTCTCATCTGGCTATTAAAAAGTGATCTTATGTCTTTATCCCGTAAGGTGGGGTTTTTTTCTAACCTGTAATGTAAAACGTCATAAGGAGGCTTTTACCTAAATATGGTCCATACAAACTATGTTACAGTTGTATTTATCTACCTACCTATAATTATTTTACGATTTTTTTTATTAATGATAAACATCTATTTGTAATAATTTTGTATGAAAATAAAAAAAAAAGCTTTATTACTATACATATTATGTTAAGTTTCATTAAATCCCGCTGAAGTTAGTTAGTTAGTTTTAATATTACACTGATAACATTGATAGCCACCCAGCTTCTAACCAAGAAAAAGTAAGAAAACTAGTACAATTTTGAAGGGAATTTGGGAACCCCATATCCTGAACGAAAAGTGTTCTGAATAACCACCCCGTATCCCTCCCACGAGATACTACAAGACAATCTCTCATTCCAGATTACTCCAAATATACAACATCGAGCTACCGCCCGAGTTACAAGGCGACGCAGGAGACGCACACCAAGACGACATCACTAAACAGAAGAAGAAGCAACGCGCCAAATCTAAGCAACGCAAATCCACCGAGCCAGACAAAGACAGCGAATCCTCTGAAAGGACCAGCGAAAGCACACCAGAAAAAGACAAACCTAAAGAAGAAAATGAACCGGCCTTAGAAGAAGATATCGAGAGCCTGATATCTTCAAACAAAATACTAGTCCCCAATGCAAACAAAGCGAATGAATCTGCACCACAGAGCGACGGGTCCGATGCAGGCGACATGGACGCGCCAGTGATCCCCGTAGACAAACAAACTGAACTACAATATCTATTGCAGAAGCAAAACAACCCCGCGCAATTCCTACCCAAACCTAATTTAACACAGAAACAGAGGAATATAATGAAACTACAGTTACCCGGAATACAGAAGCCGGCACACCAACATAGGATACACGAGAAGAATGCTAAAAGAATTCATAAGTTGGGTCAAATAGTCGCTCATCAGGAACAAAGGAACGAAGAAGAAGAAAGAATGAGGGATGGCATACCTGTCTTGAAGAATATCTCTCTGAACGACGAATGTACTATAGAATCCATACCAAACAAACGCCCGGCCGATATAAACACATTGAAGAACAAATGGCGAATGTCCGAAAGCTTCACACAAGTTAAGAAGAATCTGAGCGAGCTATCAAAGAACAAAGACCATAAGAAAACTACTGAAGTGAAATACTCTAACCCGGTTAAAAGATTGGAGACTAATCCCTCGATATCTGTTAGAGAATTGTTCCCGGGCGAGGAGGAAATGAACTTGCAGTGCAATATAGAGTTCAATAACGTCAAAGGTGTCACTCCGGAAGGTTGGGAGAAGTGTAACACGATGATACAGTACGATCTAGAGACTAAAAAGCTTTGGAATGAGCTGCAGAGGCCTTATGGCAACCAATCAAGCTTTTTAAGACATTTGATTCTACTTGAAAAGTACTTCAGGAGTGGAGATTTAGTGTTATCTCACAATGCGACTCCCCACGCGGCTACATACAGTGATTCCGTGCAGAGCAGGCTGAGAGCTTACGACAACGTGGTCACAGACGCTCCCAGACGCAGCGAGCCAGCGATAAGCCTCATAGAATTCAGAAAGAAACCATCTATAAACGGCAAAAGTCTACTAAAATCCAATCACAATGACACAGACAGAGATAGCAAAAGGTTCATGCCGCCCCCGGGTGTTTTGCCGAAGCCCAAAGCTAAAGTAGACAAGGCTAAATCCAAGCCGTTGCCTCCAGAGCTGATAGCCATTAACACGCCGAACGCACAAGGCAGAAAGGCAATCCAAAATGTGTTGCACAATATACAACAGTTAGTGAAAGGTGTGTCTGCCTCGGATCCCACCGAGATCGCGGCCGCGCCTCTGCCGACCCCCAAGTATGAGCCTCCGAAGGAAAAGAAGGAGTTACCAAAGAAGGAAGAAACTCCAAGGAAGTCGAAAACCAGCAGTAAGCCTTGGAGACCTACCCTTATGCCTATCACGCCGGTGAGTTCCATATGCGCTTAGAATCTTATTTACAACCAACTATCTATTGACTATGCCCCACAGCTCGACTCCCAATGGTCATAGCGTGATGTTATTTAACTTATCTCTTAATTCGAACCAACCATTAGCTATCCAATATTTAATATTCTGTATAACTCAAGTTTAGTAGATTTTGTTTGAAAAGCGAATAATCAGAGGTGATTTAAAAAAAATGGCATTTTTTTATATCTTTATGTACAGACAGTATAGACTAGCTATGCTTGCTCCTATCTGAACTAATTGAACCTGCACCCACCAGTTGTAGTAAGCCGAACGGCCTACGCTCAAACCACTACACCTAGAAGCGGTCCTTATTCAAACTAATTCATATTTGTTTGTATACAATGACATGTAAAATTTGGTTTCTTTTGTAATTTTGACTGACCATGACGCAAAAACTGCTGAACAGATTTGCGCAGAACAACATTAACATATTGGTTGAACTCGTGAAGAGCATTTAGACTATTATTAGCTTGCAACTCCATGAGGAGCTATGATAATTAAATAAACCATGTTTTTTTTATGTTTTCAGGAAAACCTAGCAAAAATCGCCCGCGAGCCCACCCAAGTAGCGGTGGACGGACGCACTCTGCCCAGCCTGGTGCAGGTCATGTCGTCCGGCAAGCGCTACCACATCACACTCCAGGACTACAACAAAATGTGTATCATGAGACGCGAGAAACTGCAGCAGATCCACGACGGAGAGAAGAAGCGACCTTCCACCGATGAGACAACAGTCGTCACGGAAATCCATCCTTCCGCCATCCTCGGGAACGGCGGCACCCTGGTCCAAAACATACCTAGTGACGACAAACCCCAGGAGAGGAAGGACGTCCCGGAATTAGGGCAAATCGGCAGCAACGCCGCCACAATACTCAAGAATGTTGGACTGAAGAACATTACTATAGCCCCGATCCCGCCGAAAACTGCCACCGTTACTTCACAGACGGTCGCGTTGCCCGTCGCGACGTCACCCTCCCTGTTGGTGACGTCGACACCCATGAAGATACCCCAACTAGGACCGGCCGTGACGATAATGAGCGAGACGATAGTGTCGCCCCCTGTCATGACCAGTCACATGATCATGCCGAAAATACCCAAATCGTTGACGGTTATACCGCAAACTGTGGTCGCGAATGTGCCACAGAGTATGGTCGGCACGACGATGACGTCACAGCCCGTGCCGTCGGACAGTGTACCATAACGAAGCCTGATATTCGTCGTCGTGTAGCGACGGCCTAACGTGACGTAGCGTCACAGACTATAGTGAGAACGTTTCGCATTAAGTGTTTACACCGGAGAAGCCTTAATAATATAACTGTGTATATAGTAGTGTTAGAGTGTCTGGCGCGCTGTGAGGGACAAGTGCTGAGAATGGAATGTGTTAAATATATTACTCTGAAAGGTTTTCATTTCTTTTTTTTTATATAATATTTGTGCAAATGATGCGATGGTCGCGCTTCGCGGTAGTCGCGGTGTTTTTAAGGACTAAAGATTGTTGTGCTAACAGTCGTGGTTCAATAACCTAAATAAGTCGCCAAACAACACAATAGAGTTCTACGTTCGGCGTTCTTTGTGACGCATGGTTTTAACAGAGCGCAACAAAGAACACGGAACGGGGAACGCGAATGCCTTCGATCTGTGGACTCTTGAGTCTTAAATTACTTAATGAGGAAAAAGTTTAAATTAAATACTTAAATAATAATAAATCGATAAAGTTTCAAATTGTTTAAATTACAACGGCGGTCTTAGACGAAGAAATAAGACAGACTGCGTGTGGCGAACAACATTTTGAAGCAAACAAAAACCAAGCCGATATGTGTAGTACGCGCTAATTCGCGTGTACGTAAATACGAAATTCGCGTGCACTACACAAATGGGGTTGGTTTTTGTGTGCACCCGTATGTTGTTCACAACACTGCCTATATATTTTTTTCTTCCGAGATGGTTGTTGTCATTTCATTTCATCCAATGCGAAATGAACACTAATAGTGATGTGTCACGCCACTGTTGATGTTATATTTATTCATTTTGAAATCACTTACGTTTATAATAGATAACTATCCATATCAGGGGATCCCAAACTTATTTTGTCTACTGCCTACTTTTAGAATGAATATTTTTAGCGCCCCCATTTGTTCACCTGCTTAAAAACCACAATAATTTCAAATTAAATTAATTATTGTAAGCCTCTACACAACGCCCCTATTTTTTTTCTGGGTCTCTTACCGCCCCCCTTTAAGCCTGCAGCGCCCACAAGGGGGCGTTATCGCCCACTTTGGGAAAGGCTGATCCATATCGTGGATACGATTAATATAGCTTACTTTATTAAATATCACTAAAATATTCAGTAGGCAAAGATGCACCCAGTCAGCAGACGGTATAACAGGACGGTATAAGAACCAGCTTGTTGACATGTTACCAGACACTCCCCCTCAATGCAACGGGGATTGGGATGCTGGCCCTGTGGGTTGATGAAATTCATAGTCTGTCCGAAGATATTCAGGTCTCCTCACAATTCACTCATCGGTAAGATGAAAATCAATGTTTCAGTATTGGTAATCAGTAATACGCTCTGTAAGTCCCTAGTGTCATTGTCGACTGAATCTCCTCGAATTCTTGAGATATATGAACCCAGTTGTAGGACATTAATATGACTATTATACAGCCTGTATGTTGCCCACAAGCAGTTTTAGATTTCTTGTGTGTGATTCCATTAGATCTTTGTTGTAGAAAAATATTATTTTTATATATTGGCCGTAAGCGAGTGCGAATGATCCGGCATCGGCACTCCCCTGGAGGTTAAGAATTACTCTTTAGAATGACGGCCATTTTTATAGTACACATTATTGGATTTCACTAAAATCATCATTAATCATGTATTGTTTCGATTGATATGAAATGAAAACACAGAAACCTTTCGAAGGGGAGAGAGATGAGAACCCCCATTTAGTGATTTGGTGTTACAATTAAAAAAAGTTGCAATATGTACTGTATAATTTATTCAAAAGAAAATATAAAAATCCTTTATTCGCGTCTAGCATATATGCATTTATCATTACATCATTGATCATTTTGTCATTATGACGTCATTGTCTACCACCGTCATTATTATAAGGTAGTGGTCTGGGTGTTACTGGGACCACTCCCAGTTTATTGTACGGTACCCATAATACAAGTGTTGCTTACTTTGGGACCGTACAGTTTGATGGTATTATGACGTTGCAAATATACGAGCTTTATTCGAGACTACGGACTACCTACCTATGATTTTCTATATATATATATTTTCTGCTATCAAATCATAGAACTAATTCTACTACGACATCATGTGAAAGAATTATTGAAATATTTTACATACCTACCTAATATGAAAGATATTCGCTAAATCAAGTAGTATGGACGGAACGAAGTCTTATATAATTAAGTAATAAAAAAAAACATATACGCTATTATTAGGAAATATATTTTTCAATTCCGCATATTCGCGGGCCGTGTCGCACCGCACGCAACGCACTTACGCAGTCTGAATAAAACATAAATTTGTTTGACAGCTATCTTGCGGCGCGATTAATCTTTAAGGCTAGCACTAGTAACAAGATGTAATGCATTGCAACGTACTGTCAGATCGCTACACGCGAATTAATGTTTTATTACTACTGGCGAAGGTGTTATATCGTATTTTGCAAACAATGTTCTACAATGCCGCCCGGCCTAGCACACGCTTATAAATGGAATGCCTAGTAAAGATTGGTTGTGGTTATTATTTCGTTAATGTCTCTACGGCATAACTTGGCACCCAATCTGTAGAGCTAATGTGTAGGGTCCCCACAAATTGGCACGGCAAGAGGGCTATTAATCGGCCTTACAGATTGATTGGCAAGTTGTCCTTCGTAGAGGCCTTTAGCAGAGCCCGCCATAGCCCCAATATCCCCTCGCATCATATGCACAAACCTAGACAATGTATCTATATAAATGTATAGCATAGAATATCACTCGTATTTTCCAACTGTTATTTAATATACTTAAGTAATTAATAAAGTCAGTATCGTTTGTACACAAATTGAACTCGATTTAGCAGACATGTATCGCGGTCCTTTTCATATCTGATATGTGGCTGCAGGATAGCAATACTATTTTGTATCTCGTTGTATTTTAATAATTTGACAAATTGTTATGTGTTGTTGCCTTTAGACCAATCACACTGATGCAAAGGATTTTATATTTAAAAAAAAACGATGAATTGTTTACAAATGGCAGTTAAATTTAAAATCTTGCAAAGCGAATATTCTACCAGTTTTCAAATCATTTGTGTCGTAGAAAAAACACAATTCTAGTTAAGTTTTAATTTGTGTACCAACTATATTGTAGTGATACATCTCGTACAGATAAAACTCAACTATAGTAGAAAATAAAACAGGAATTTTAACGTAATAACGAGTTTATTTCGCTCATAAATTAGTTAAAAATAGTTGTTCAGAGTTCATACCGTATGTAAATTGAAGGGACATTTATAGTTAGTTTTTTTTAATATAATTAAGTACAGTCAGCATTATAAATGCGTTGATTTTATTTAATGTATTTTAATATCTACATAATTGAGCATATCGTTATGTAGGCGAATTTTCTGTTTCATTTGAAATTGATTGGGCGAAAGCTGTACATTAACATAAGATGCGTTACAAATAGCTTGATTTGTATCCCAAATGTTAATTATAAATGTCCCTCCATATCAAAGCCCGAAAAAAGATAAATAAAGAATGTAAAATTTTAAATAAATGTTGGTGATTAAATTTGTGCCTGACAGAGGATTATAACTCGTATGTACGTTAACTTAACACATACACTGTACATATATCACTGATGAATCAATGGAGAGTTCCAACGGTTTTTATATAGATTGTAAAACTTGAAAGCTCATTGATTTCTGCACTTGTAAATGTGAAATAAAATATATTTTTCTTCGAAATGTTAGCACGGATTGTTAATTTTAATAATGTATCGTTAGATAAAAGCCGCTGTAATAAAAAAAATCTTAAATTAGGTAACATTAAAAATATATTTAATACATATACGTAGGTACCTACATTTACAGACAGACCCCAAACCAATTAAAATAAAGCTTTCGTGTACAGACATAGAGATTGAAATGGTGTAATTACGTAGTAGTATTTTTATAAAAGCAATAATCTTAATAATTAAAACTATATTCAGGATTAAGTAAGTGTTTTGGGTCGTAGAGCTGCAAGAATAACTAACTTGTGCACAATGTTCGAATCATTACTTATAAGTTGATGTTAAATGATAAGTAATGGACGTTAACAGTCACTGTTTTATCATCAATGTTATAACGACTTCTATATTTAGTCGTTTGAAATGTATCAGGACTTTGTGATATAGGCCGTGGCCCATACACATATAGCACAAGGAACCGCAAACACACTTGCTTTTCGTGGCCACATGTGTTAGGGATGTTGAAGGTAAACATTGTTATTATAAGGGAGCTTAATATTATACTGTAACTAAATCACTAAGCCGACTGTACATATTCGTTTACAACGTCGATTCCCACTTACAAGTGCAGTTAATGTTATAACGTGATTATATATCTATATTGTTGAAAGTAGCTATTTTATTTTGGTCCAATAATAGTACTCGGTCCAATGTTAAAGCTAGATAATGTACAGAAGAAAATACTTAAAAAAAAATATAATTAATATTAATAATTAACACTTGTTGCGGTGACGATACGCGCGATGTTCAATGCTATACAGTTGTATGTTATACAGTTTCTGTGATAATTGATGGATTGAGAGCGGGGATGTATGAGCTGTGATTAGTGATAGAATCGTATATATTATCACTCTAGAACCAATATGGGGTAAGCGAAGCAAGATGGCGGCAAATAATTATTTAGATTCGATTATTTGAATTACTTCTCCCAATATTAGATTTATCTTAATACCTAATTATACTTACAGCAGTATTAAATAATTGTGTATCTTTTTTTTCAAACGTAATACATTGCATTTTTCTTATAAGAAAAAAATTTTAACTATCGCAATTATACTGGCTTCTCTCTCTGCTTACCTCATAATGCAATAGTGATAGTATGTAAAAACTATAACAGAAGCTGTATAAGTACTTTCTCGTCGCCCCCCCCCCCCTCCCCCACGTTGCCGCAACAAACCCCTAATAAATACAACTAGTATTTTAGTATTTGGAAGTTTCCACCTAATTTGTTGTTCAGTGCGTGTGTACCGAACAAATGTTAACAGAACATAGCCCGGACGTTTAGTTTCTTCCAAAGATAGAGTGTTAGTTCACAATAATATTATTTTTTAGTTATTATTATATTATTTTTTTCGTTCGACGCGGCATCGTTGCGTTCGAGGTATGAATTGTCTAATAAACATATCTTATCTCCTGAAAGTTTGTGTTTTTTTTACATCTTACATGATGCTACATCCTGCGGCCTGGCCATCAAAGCTATTCGTAAATTAAATTTAAGTAGTAGGTAGATCTCCATTTACTTTAGTAGGTACAATTTACGACTTATTTCAAACTTCGCTTAAGTACTAGATTCTTTCTTCTTATGTTTGGCCCCACCCTTAGTTCTCTTCCATTTCATTCTTCTATTCTGGAACCACACTTTAACCTGTAAAAGGGCAATTTTTTATTTACCTCCTTCAGTATTTTTAATGTCATTTACTATATGTACAAGAAGTTTTATTACTTTATTTTATTAATATCATCAGACGATCACATCAATTGTATGGTCCCAAACTAAGCAACGCTAGTAGTATGGGTACCTAACAATGGACTGGGGGCGAACCCAGTATATATTTAAAATGTCCATGACTCGGGTACAAACATTCGTGCTCATCACACAAAATTTACACCTACAAGGATTCGAATCCCTTCGGCACAAAAAGCTAGATCACTAACGACTGAGCTAATTGAGTACCTAGTCTATAAAATACTTTTTATTTAAAGAACCTTAAATGTTTAAAGTTCCGTGAGAAAGATGCTTGACATTCTACGCATTATACGTATCGTTGTGTACTGGTTAGTTAGTATAATTTTATTGGCTTGTGGCCGTTTTGATTAGACAAAAAAATACATTCTTAGTTTTCGAGATAAGAAAGTTTACTTTGTGACCCGGATTCAGTGCTGCTGAGTGTAGATCTTATATCTAGATATATATGATGTGTATCACCCACTCGTAATGTACCTGTCTCTCGGTGAGGTGCAGCGCCACAGCGATCTCGTACCTCCTGAGCCTCGTGAGGTAGTTGGCCCGGGAGAACTCCGCCTCCAGGCTCCGTATCTGCGCCTTCGTGAAAGCGGTACGCTCTTTACGCGCATTCGATGACGTCTGCAACTCTGGAGAGACAAAATCAGCACCTTTAAGAATATTTCTATGTACTTAGGTACTTTTCAATCGTCAAAACGGGATCCCCGCCCATTTAAAAGCTTTTGGCCCAAAGAGTAAAATAATATACTTAAAACTTTGGCCTCACATTCAGGGCGGGCGCAATAAACTGACTGGGCTTTTTTTTTGCCCAAATTGAATTTGGGTTATTTCTAAATTATTTATTTAGAATACCTATATAAGCGATGAAAATATTTTGATTGTAAATGGTTTTCCTTTTTAAAGTCACATCGACCTTTTTAAAGTAAACACGAACTGTCAAAAATATATTCTTGCGGCGAGTTTTATTAGTTTTATGAAGTTCTGAAAGGGATTCATTTTCATATCCTCATGTCACATCCATTATTTTATTTATAATGTGTATTTATTGAATGTTTTTGTACTATTAATTACTTGACATTGGCATAATACCCGCTAAGTTGTGGGTGAGGCCATTTTCATATCCATTTTATTTCATCGCAATTCATTTCGTAAAGAAAGAAGAAGATATTCTTTCGGCGTCCGAACTCCAGTACATTTAGGTATTCTACTGGAGTCAGTGTGACATCTACAAGTAATTATTGATTAAGATTTAATTCTAAAACAAATCATTTTCTACACAGGTGCGCACCCGTTTATTAGCTCGCCACCTCCGCGATGGCTGCCAGATGTAGCGGCGCCCGCGCCGGCGGCGCCGCGGACTGTTTACGAAGCGTTTTATAGTTTTCATTGTTTGTATTCGAATATTGCGAACTTTCCACTATAATCATGTTATGGCAGGAAGGTGTGATTAATCGTTTCTCTGTTTACCCTAGCCACGTGCCCGATGGTAGCTTAAAAAATCTTTGCTGATACCAAGTTTAACCCCCTAAGGGGTGGAATTTGGAAAATTCCCCCTCACTACTCACCTACATTATTCAAGGAAAAATTTCATGCTTCTAGCTAGGCACCACCGGATTAGGATTGTGATCCGACTGTCGAATGCTAATAGATTAATAAGGTACTCGTATCTAACTATCGAAATGTAAATCTATACTCTATGCTATAATATAAACAGGTTATGTTACCGATGTATGTTAGTGAGTTTGGATGTAGGAGGTAATCTCCGGAACGACTGATCAGATTCTGAAAATTATTTTACTAATAGAAAGCTACATTATACACATGTGCTAGAGGTACCGCGGCCGGAGCCGAGGGCACAAGACAGTCACCTTCTTATATTTCACAAAATCAAATCAATTTACCCAATAAAATGAGAATTGTTTAGCTGTCCAAGTAATAATTTAAGCTTTGCAATATTATGATCATTAAATCTACAAAACCGGTAATGCCACTCACCTTCGTCAGCCAAACTCCTCAATTTTTCTCCATCTTCAGACTCCTCCTTGACCAGCACTTGGCTCTCCCACTCGCCCCACTCCCAGTCGTCTCTAGGCCCCTCCAGTAGCCCCCTGTCCACCGCTCTGTAGTCGTAGAAGAAGGGCAGGTAGCTCGTGTGGAAGAACTCCTGGTGGGATGTCCCATGCGGTGCAGCGGGTTCGAAGTGCGTTTGTTCAGTGGTATCTTGATATTTTTCCATGTAATCTTCACTTGGTATGGGGACATTGGTTTTTATGTACTCCATATTGTAGCTGGTCTTAGCCATCCAACCCAAAGCAGTTTATTGAGTTATCTATATCTAAGTAGGTATATAATATTTGTTCCTTTTATTTGATTGTTTCAAAACTTCACAGTAATAAGGATGTAGAAATCGCGTTGGAAACCATTTACTTTTTTCGATATTATGAATTACTTAAGTTGTTACAACTGATGTATTGTTTTGTTTACTTATAAGTTTCTCTTCCTAATAGTGGACGAACTAAAACGAGGAATTTAACTAAATTGTAAACGACACACGTCCACAATGCGCAAGTTTCAGCGACTGAATCCTGAACATTCGTTTCGTTAGAACTGCGCGCGCGCAGGGAGCTACACCGCTGGGCGGGGCTTTGCCGCTGGGCGGGGAAGCTCACATCGGGCCCTAAAGTGCGTACACTATGTGTCCTGGCCTCAGCCTCAGACTATTTCATGTACTCCTATCAAGGAAGCAAAGGTCACCGCCGCCTTACACTTGCAAGCATAAGTACCTACAAATCTGGCTTAGGGTAAGTGTACCAGTGAATGAAACCTTAAGGAAATTTTTGACTTTGAAAATTAATATAAATATGTTACCACGGGAAATTAAAGTACATGGCTATGTTTTTGTATATAGCAATCATTCAAGATTAAGAATGTATTTAGTTATTATATAAATGAAAATAGGTTTAATAAATATTTGACGATAAAGCGAAAAATCCGCAAAATCACCAGTGAATGAACGGTATTTTCCAGTAAATAAACGAAATGAACCCAGTAAATGAACAAAAATATTATTTAATTTAATTAACTATAAAAGGCATATTTTAACGAAAATAGGTAAAAAATATATTGTTAAAGTAATACTCCTACAATGAATAAAATTAAAAAAAGTGTTTCCTCTTTTTATTCTTAATCTCTTCTTTGTTTTTCTTTGAAGATATATTTTTTTGTTCTTATTTTTTTAACATAATAACTTTACGCTTGCCCAAAATCTTTTCTACTGCTTCTTCTTTTTTTTCTTCTCCTATTGTTTTTTATAGAATATGTTCTATGTACCGTTAGTGTAGATCCTGTCCTACAGAAAACTTAGTTCTGGGACTAGTCTCAGTGTCATCATAGGAGGCCGCTGTAGATCCTGTCCTACAGAAAACTTAGTTGTGAGACTAGTCTCAGTGTCAGCATAGGAGGCCACTGTAGATCCTGTCCTACAGGAAACTTAGTTGTGGGACTAGTCTCAGTGTCATCATAGGAGGCCGCTGTAGATCCTGTCCTACAGAAAACTTAGTTGTGGGACTAGTCTCAGTGTCATCATAGGAGGCCACTGTAGATCCTGTCCTACAGAAAACTTAGTTGTGGGACTAGTCTCAGTGTCATCATTGGAGGCCACTGTAGATCCTGTCCTACAGAAAACTTAGTTGTGGGACTAGTCTCAGTGTCATCATAGAAGGCCACTGTAGATCCTGTCCTACAGAAAACTTAGTTCTGGGACTAGTCTCAGTGTCATCATAGGAGACCACTGTAGATCCTGTCCTACAGAAAACTTAGTTGTGGGACTAGTCTCAGTGTCATCATAGGAGGCCGCTGTAGATCCTGTCCTACAGAAAACTTAGTTGTGGGACTAGTCTCAGTGTCATCATAGGAGGCCGCTGTAGATCCTGTCCTACAGAAAACTTAGTTGTGGGACTAGTCTCAATGTCATCATAGGAGGCCACTGTAGATCCTGTCCTACAGAAAACTTAGTTGTGGGACTAGTCTCAGTGTCATCATAGGAGGCCACTGTAGATCCTGTCCTACAGAAAACTTAGTTGTGGGACTAGTCTCAATGTCATCATAGGAGGCCACTGTAGATCCTGTCCTACAGAAAACTTAGTTGTGGGACTAGTCTCAGTGTCATCATAGGAGGCCACTAGATCCTGTCCTACAGAAAACTTAGTTGTGGGACTAGTCTCAGTGTCATCATAGAAGGCCACTGTAGATCCTGTCCTACAGGAAACTTAGTTGTGGGACTAGTCTCAGTGTCATCATAGGAGGCCGCTGTAGATCCTGTCCTACAGAAAACTTAGTTGTGGGACTAGTCTCAGTGTCATCATAGGAGGCCACTGTAGATCATGTCCTACAGAAAACTTAGTTGTGGGACTAGTCTCAGTGTCATCATAGAAGGCCACTGTAGATCCTGTCCTACAGGAAACCTAGTTGTGAGACTAGTCTCAGTGTCAGCATAGGAGGCCACTGTAGATCCTGTCCTACAGGAAACTTAGTTGTGGGACTATTCTCAGTGTCATCATAGGAGGCCACTGTAGATCCTGTCCTACAGGAAACTTAGTTGTTGGACTAGTCTCAGTGTTATCATAGGAGGCCACTGTAGATCCTGTCCTACAGGAAACTTAGTTGTGGGACTAGTCTCAGTGTCACCATAGGAGGCCACTGTAGATCCTGTCCTACAAGAAACTTAGTAGTGGGACTAGTCTCAGTGTCATCATAGGGGGCCACTGTAGATCCTGAACTAGAGGAAACTTAGTTGTGGGACTAGTGTCAGTGGACATAAAAAGCCTAGTTCATTAACTAGGTTTTTAAAACCAATAAATGAACACACCTGTTCCAATATTGGCCAAAAGATCGGAAATCTATTTTAAAACAATATATCAGTGGAAAAACTTTATTAGCGTAATAATAAGTTACATTATTTAACAAAAACATGAAATCTGTCATGTTCCAGTAAATAAACACTCTTTCATTCACTGGATTTTTTCCGATTTCTTGTACCAATACTGGGACCCCTAATATTTTACTAAATTCACGATAAAATTGGCATAGAAACGGGTTAAAAGTAACAATTTAACCTATCTTTAGTCAAATAACTATAGTACTAATCGCAATAACTACCTAAATTGATACAAAATAACATCAAAAATATTTTGACTTACCTGTGTCCTTAATTCCGGCCCATACAAATCTGGACTACAACGAAACGGAAAACTTCAAATGCTCGTCATTTTGAAATGAATCATCGATACAAGAAACAACTGCTACCACAATATTGAATAAATTGTTGTCAATACAAAAAAAAAATAATGTGTATTATAGATATGTTCAGATTTCTTAGTATTTGAAAAAAAGTGGGTTTTGTCCATTCACTGGGGGGTGTTCATTCACTGGTACACTTACCCTAGGTTTTGATATGTATGGGTAGGTAAATAAATATGTGACGTTTATAACTGTAGTGTAGTCACGTTATTGCAGAGATCGATTCGTTTTCTGACTAGGAGACATCAACCAAGCAATTGACGTCACTATGTGATAATAACAACCGCTTTCTTTAAAAAAACGATATACCTACCCATTGTGTTATTTGCTAGCTCTTCTTAGTGGAACCAACAACGTTCCGAACCAGTGGTATCTATTACCATACCATACCACATTTTGGCCTACAATATTGATTTTTAAATAGCTACGCACTATAAATGATGTCATCCTCAAATCTATCAGCATGACAGTTAATAGCCGGTATTTGTCCAAGCATCAACCGTGAGAACGCGGGGGCAAAAGGCGGCCCCGTGGGACTCGCCACCGGAGCCCTAAGTCAACACGGCACCGCGGTGTCTGGTCACACATAGATCAATTGATTATAACTAATAATGGATTTGTTAATGAGTATTTTGTAGCGTTGAACCAAAGTCGAATGGGCCTTTATAGGCCCATTCGACTCCAACCCCAGGCCATTGGCCTCTGCAGATGCTATGTCTACACAATGGTTTCCTTCCTGTAAAACTACGTTAGGTCTTTAAAAGTTTGTTTCAAATTTTCTTTATGAAATAAATATATCAAATTAAACTTTAGGTGGGTGGATAACAAATTCCGAAACTGAAGCAAATACCAAAAAAAAACTTAAATGTCTTTCGAAACGGATTGTGATGAGAACTAAAACTGTATAAATCTAATGAGATTTGAAAATAATAATTTTCCGTTGTCCGAATTTAACCCGTTGACTTTAAAAAAAAAACCTCGTGTATTATTGAATCATATTATAATGTCACTGATAAGAATCAAGTTCTCGGAAGACGTGACATGATGGTGCATGGGGGTTTATTTTAAATCAATGGGTACAATTCATGGCTAGGGAAATTATTTTTTTCAAAATTTCTAATAATACAGTTTTTGGTTTTCATCAAATCGGTATCGAGAGTCATTTAAGACTTTTTGCTATTTGCTTTAGTTCCGAATTTGGTCAGCCACGCCCACTTGAGAAACTCACATTCAATATGCACCCCCTCCTACCCTCCCTAAGGCCAGCAGTTATAGCAGTTATTCGAAAGTCGGGACGTGACTTGTTGATTTTCCTCCACAATTATTTTCCCCTTAAGTATAAATAATAAGTTATATTGAAAAAAAACTTATTTTACAGATTTTATCGCGTTTATATGAAGTTAGTATTAAGTTTTATTTCAATGTGTAGTATTCGCGTAAATATAAGAGATCAATATAATAAACTTCCTAGCTAAATACTTAAACTTCCTCCAGTAGCGCTAGGAAACTCAAACGGTGCGTGTGCGCAGGCCGGACATCAGTCGGCGGCGCGCCGGACACGCCGCTTTCAGTCTCATGAACCAACTGATCATTTAGCTCTATATCGCATCCGCTAGATCAGGACTAATCAAAACTAGATATGTATTAAGTATATCAGTAAAGTATATTAGATCAGGATACATTTAACGACGTCCCGGGTTCGAATCCGGGCAGGGACAAACTGTGTGATGCGCACGAATGTTTGTACACGAGTCATGAATTTTTAAGATCTCAATATAAGTAGGTATTTATTTACATACTAAAATCGCCCCTATTACTGTATTGGTATTACTATTATATAATCCAACCATGATTTCCAGACGATGAAAATTCTACTATATGTAGATAAGAAAAAAATACTAGGCTATTTGGCGGGAAGTTGAACAATGAAGTTGGCCATTTTGATTTATTTTCCAACAAATGTGTTGCGTAATATTATTATATTTATTAGCCAGTGCGCCCCCTCGCGTCATGTTTAGGCAGCTGTCGACAACCCGGGTGCAAGACGTCCAGCCAAACGCGTCACTTTCACGACCGACGCTTATCTTAAGTTATTCTGTTCATTGCGTGTCGACGGGCTTAATAGCGACGTGACTCATTACCTCACCCTTGTTGGTATAAACTTTTTTATAAAAACATCGATAAAATAAGATAAATGCTAATTTATTAATGTGTCGTCGCTTTTATTGGTTACTTTGTGTGATGCTTGTGGGTGGGGTTAGGAGTTAAAGGTTCAATAACAGATGCGTACGGGAATATGTAAAGGTTTCAGTGTATGCTAGGGGTGGACTTGTCGATACCGTGGGGATCGAACCTGGATCCTCGCTTCATCTGGAAAAGTATATAGTTAATGCAATAACTTCTATGTGCCAAACATAAATGAAACAAAAACAATTTTGCTTTTTATTTTATGCGCTCCGTTTAAACAAATGAAAAAAATTGTCAACTGTCAACTCGACAGAGAGTCGACTAAGGTCCGACGCCCACTGGCGGGACTTCACGGCAAGGGACTTTTAGGCATGCTTTAATTTAAAATTATTATAGTATATATTTCAAAGACAACGGTCGTAGCTACAAAGACAAAGCTGCGGCATGCTTCAGGACGCCACCTAAGGAAACCGCAGCATAGGTTGCCGTCAGTGTGCTTACCTTATCTCTTATCTGGGATCCCGGCGGGCGCCGGGCCTAACGAGCCAAAGTTCGACAGCTCTTAAATAGTAGGTCATTAAGTTTCTAAACAATTAAAGGTGACGAGTCAACGGCTACAAACAAAATTAAATTTGATAATCTGATCCTTGAATGGAATGTACCAAGCGGTCTGCTGAGGTGGCCGAGTTAGTTTTGGGTTGTAGCGTAAGCGCCTAATATTACAATGATGCATAGCGCTCATATACTTATGACGATCTAGCTAGGGTTGGCTCTTTATTTCATTCTGACCTATGAAAAATTACTTTTTATTGAGTTGGTAGATACACCGCCTCGTAGAAAATTAGGTATGTTGTTTTGTTTATTTTTGGCAGTTGGTAATAAGTAACCCTGCTTTCTGTTCCGAGGGTCCCAGGTTTCAAACCCGGTAGGAGCAAACTTTTTGTGATGAGCAATGTTCAAATCAAATTACTTAATCATTTGTCACGGACTTACCTAACTATTCCATCATGCAACTTTAAGGGATGCTACAAAGTAGTCTTTGGTTTATTTTTGAAATCAAGTTCCTATTAATAGAGATGGCCACAACGTGGCAAATAAAAGATAATTGAAAATTGTATTCCTGCCAGCCCTGCCCACCATCGCGTGGCTCCGTCTGATGAGTTTAGCAGCCGCGATGAAACTCATAACACTCTTTATTTATAGTCGGTCACTTCATTAATGCTGCGGGTGATTTTGGACGGATATTTATTACAACGTTTCATGAGAGAATGATAAAATAGGTCACTGCATTGAATCAGAATCAGAATCAGAATATTTTTTATTCACGTAGACCATTATTGTACAGTACTTATGAATCGTCAAGTTACAAAAATATTATGGTACTGCTTTACCACCCGTTCGGAATGCCGTTCCTATGGAGAAGAACGGGCAAGAAACTCCATGGTTGCTCTTTTTTTAAAATAGATCTTTTACATTTTTGAGCAATACATTGTTATAGGTATGTGAGAACAATGTAGGAACGGCTAATCAAACTTTAGCAGCAGGTCAAAAAAAAAAAACAAAAGTACTAACTAAGTATAAAATTACAGTTAATGGCTACATGGTTCCCACATTTACAAATTACTTATGTAAATGAAAATAAGAAGGAAGAAGATAAATACAAAATCTTAATAGTCTGCTCAAACAAGGTCATTTATATTCCTGAGGAGCCGGACCAGCATCCAACCAAGCATTTTTATCCTTAAGATAAGCATCTAGTGTATAGTATGCCTTCTTACACAGCGTACGTTTTATGCACGCTTTGAATTTATTTTCACTAAGTTCGGTAATGTCAGAGTGTATTTTATTATTAAATTTAACACTAATTTACTTCACTAATTTAAATTGACTTACCTAACACAATTATCTTGACCATGCCGTTAGGTACTTACCTACTTGAGAAATGTAACAAAAGAAACCTATCTACTTACGTCTTTCTTAATAGACATCGCGGATTATACCTGATAAAAATACTTTCGCTATTATATATTTGAGGATTACTTTAACACGTTGACTGCGTTAAGAGGTCTAAAAGATCTCTAACGTGACTTTCAGCTGGTGCGGCGCCGAAAATCGTGTTCTCCACCTCTGTGCGGGAGGTCGTAACTTCTTTATTTCTATGTGTTTGACAGAGACAAATATACATACCTACTTCCCGCTGCGAGTTTGATTCAATAATGTAATAAAAAAAATAGGAGATGGATGAGGTCTCTAACGCACTGAGTTGTAATAATATACATCTGTTGCGTGAGGAGATCTTTCGGACCTCCTAAAACACAGGCGTCGTAGACGCAAGGAGCGGAGCGCGGGCGGCGCGGGCGCCGTTAGCTCGCGCTCAGTGTTGTTCAAATGTCGATAATGTGTACCTGCGCACTCCATTTAAAAAAAATACGCTCTTATATTTTGTCAGCGTGGTAGCAAAAAAAGTCGTTGCACAGGCTGTTACAGTAAATTACGGCTCACATTTAGTAGCACAGATGCATCCAAAAAAACCAAACGAATAAATACACTATGTGTGCAGTGCGAACAACAAATGTGGTTACCATGCTTCAATGAGGAACATTTTTCTTAAATATTTTTTTAGTCACTATGTTTATTGAAATAAAACTAATTTTATGGATTATCATAATTCATCATTCACGGAAGGACAGTCACCATGGTCAGTCCTCCCGTGACCATGGTTGCTGTAAAACAGCCGAAACGACGGGAACGTATAAAACAAATAATAAACACGATAAAATCCGTAAGATTAGTTTTTTTTTAATGTCTAGTATTCGCGTAAATATAAGAAATCAATATTACTATGTTTAAATGATTACTTCATAAAAAGTTAAGCTATCGATAACTGGGGTTTTATTTTAATCCCATCACTAGTCACAACCCAAACTGATCTATCTTTAGTTGCGATGCGAGATTCAATGGATACCTAATTTTTTTTTCGTTATATCTCATAACCCACTTTTCACATCCCCATGCGTAGCAAACTTGAGATAGAACAGTTAATTCTCTATTATTTACAGAAAGAACATAGATTGTATCTTATTTTTTGATAAAGATATGAGTTTTTTTAAAATACCTTATTTTACGAGATGGATTAGGTCTCATACGCACTAGAGTGAAGCTCGGTTAAGAGGTCGAATAGGTCTCTAACGCACTGGCTGAAAGTCCTCTGAAAATGGCACCGCACTCAACGTGTAATAGGTCAACTTCACTAGGCACATGTAGCGTCTCGATCTACTGCCGCCTTCCTACCTGTTCACACTCACACAATATGTCAATTCGAGAGTGAACAGGTACCTTCTAGGCAAGTATGCTCCATCGTAGATCACTTACTGTTAGGTATGCAACCTACGTTGTGCAAATGTGTAAGACCATAGAGTGACACATGTCACTCTGCTTACGCCTGTTTGTGTGAGACATGTTCGCCTAGCCCTGCTGTACCTAAATATATAATAGTGGCGACGAGGATGGGATATTAGATCCATTTTTACCTCTCATTATGTCTGTGGGGTATACTCTGTCCTTTTTCGATCATCAAACCCAAGATTGGGATACATTTAGATGTAAAATTAATCAATGGTTTATTGCCAATGACATTGTCGATGCAAAGGACGCAGCGGGCATCAAACGACGGGCGATCTTGTTGAGCACGCTCAGCGATGGAACTTTCAAGCTGGCAGTGGACCTTGCGCAGCCTAAGGACCTGCAGCAGGTGCCGTATGAGGACATCATTGAATTGTTGAATCGTCATTTCACCGTAAAACGTTGCGGTTTCAGTGAGCGCTATAGATTCTATGCAGCTTCTCAATTGTCATCGGAATCCTTTACGCAATGGGCCGCTCGTCTTCGTGGTTTGACTGCTCATTGCAGTTTTTCGAACTTAGAGGAGGCACTGCGTGATCGGTTTGTGATGGGTATGCTGCAGGGACCCGAACGGGAGAAATTGTTTGCACAAGACCTCAGCGGGCTGACTCTTTCGAAAGCAATTGACTTGGCGGAAAGCATCCGCTGTGCACGTGCGGGAGCTGCCACGACGGTCTGTTCAGCGAGTTCGGCGCGACTACAGGAGCAGCTATTTAAAGTGACATCTCAGACCGGTGAGAGTGTGGATCCAGATCATGAGCCGTGCGCGACGTGCGGCCGAACCAATCACGTGACGTCCAAGTGTCGATTCTCCAAATTGAAGTGCACTAAATGTAACATGAAAGGCCATTTGCGTAAAATGTGCAAGAAGGTTAAATTTGTTACAACTGGGGCTAATGTGAGCGAGGGCGACGGTGACGATGGTGAGTTATTTTATTTTCACATACGTTCTGAGCATGGCGAACCTATGACTGATGAGGTTTTGGTGCTCGGTAAGAAAATAAAATTTGAGTTTGACTGCGGAGCAGGCATCACGGCTATTTCTGATGTCACATATAGAAAATATTTTAGCGACGTGCCGTTATCGCGAGTTACTAAAAAGCTGTCGTCTTATACTGGAGTGCTAATGAAGTGCCTCGGTGTAATTCGACTACCAATGACTTACGCAGGTAGTACGCATTCCATGGAAGTCTATGTTGTGTGCGGGGGTGGTCCGCCTATTTTAGGCCGAAATTTTATGTCAAAGTTTAGCTTAGGGTTGTCCCCTATAAATTATTGTGATTCGAACAATGACATTGTTATGCGAGAATTAGAGGCTTTGTATCCGGAAGTTTTCTGTGATAAGTTAGGGCTGTTTAAGAAGTACGAAGTTAAAATTCAGCTTAAGAAGGATGCTAAACCAGTTTTCTTTAAAGCAAGGCCGCTCGCGTTTGCGTTGAAGGATCGAGTTGGCAAGGAACTAGATCGTTTAGTGGGCCTTGACGTGCTCGAACCTGTAGAGCACTCGGACTATGCGTCCCCTATAGTACCGGTGTTAAAGCGTAACGGATCAATTAGGATTTGCGCTGACTACTCTGTTAGTATAAATAAACAACTGGTCATCAATCAGTACCCGTTACCTACTATTCACGAACTTTTTACTAAGTTACATTCTGGGCAACAGTTTAGTAAACTAGACCTTTCTATGGCATATACGCAATTTAAGTTAGATGCCGAGTCTCAGAACTATACATGTATTAATACTCACCGTGGTCTTTTTAAATACAAGCGTCTAGTGTTCGGGTTAGCTAGCGCGCCAGCTATTTTCCAGCGTGCCATGGAGGAGCTGCTGGCTGGTATGGATGGCGTTTTATGTCTATTGGACGATATTTTAATTACAGGGCCGGACAGGACTGTCCACCTTCAGAGAGTACATGATGTTTTAAAAAGACTTCAGGATGTAGGGCTAGTGTTGCAAAAAGAAAAATGTGATTTTTTTAAGGATAGAATAAGTTATCTAGGGTATGAAATAGACCGGAACGGGTTGCATAAATCGCCAGATAAGGTCAAGGCGGTAATGGAAGCGCCCAATCCAGTAACTGTTGGTCAACTGCAATCGTTTTTAGGTATGGTTAACTATTACAGAAATTTCATACCGAATGCTTCATCTATTTTGAGTCCGCTTTACGAATTGTTAAAAAAGGGGGTGAAGTTCAATTGGGACACCAAACACAGTAAAGCATTTACCAAGGTAAAACATTGTTTAGCGTCAGATCAGGTCCTGGCGCATTTTAACCCAAATTTTAAAATAATTTTGACGGTAGACGCGTCTCCTAGCGGGCTTGGAGCCATTTTATCTCAGATTGAGTCCGATGGAAACGAGCGACCTATATCTTTCGCGTCGCGTACGCTAAGCCAAGCTGAAAAGAATTACTCGCAAATTCAGAAAGAAGCTACAGCTATTATTTTCGGGATGAGACGTTTCCATCAGTACCTGTATGCTCGATCGGTACCTTTTATTTTGCGAACCGATCATAAGCCGCTCCTTTCTATTTTTGGTCCGCATAAAGGTATTCCGGAAGTCTCGGCTAATAGGCTGCAACGTTATGCGATATTTTTAAGTAGTTACAATTATAACATCGAGTTTGTTCGAAGCGGTGATAACAGCGCGGATTTCTTATCGCGAGCAAGTCTGCCGGCGGATACCGCCGACCAGTGCGCGGAAGAAAGTTTATGTGCAGTTGACCGGGCTACTTATATCAACTTTGTGATAGAGGGTGGGTTTCCGGTGACGCTTAATGATTTACGGACTGAAATTCGTAGGGATGCTACGCTAGAAGCAGTTATCAAATATGTTCTTAATGGATGGCCCAGAAAAGTCATGGATGCGGAAATCGCGCCTTATTTTAATTGTAGGATGCAATTGGCTTATGAGAACGGATGCCTAATGAGGGGTCACAAAGTTGTTTTACCCCGCGCTTTGCGTTCCAAGGTTTTAACGGAATTGCATCAGTCACACTTAGGTATCGTAAAGACGAAGGCTGAAGCGCGTTCTAGATTTTGGTTTCCAGGGATTGACAAGGCAATAGAGGACATGATAGGAACCTGTGAGGTTTGCATTCAGTTGCGACCGACTCCAGCACGTGCGCCTCTGGCGCCCTGGAAGTATCCTCAGCAACCGTTTTATAGGATCCATATGGACTTTCTAGGTCCATTCCACAGTAATGTTTTCCTAGTAGTTGTAGATGCGTACACTAAGTGGGTCGAAGTGTTCACTATGGGCAGTAATGCCGGCACGGCTGCAGTGATCGATAGCCTATGTGAGTTTATGTCTCGTTTCGGGTTGCCTCATACTATAGTAAGTGATAATGGCACGGCGTTTACGTCACAAGAGTTTGCGAATTTCTGTGCATTAAATGACATAGCGCATGTGACGTCTCCTGCGTATCATCCGGCCAGTAACGGGCAGGCGGAGAGTTATGTTAAAGTAGTGAAGAAAGGGATTCGTTCTTGCTTATTAGGCAGCAAAAACGCTAGCAATTATAAGTCTAGGCTTGGGAAGTTTTTGTTTGATTATCGGAATTCAATACATTCCACTACTGGATTTTCGCCTGCCCAGTTAGTTTTCGGCCGGAAGCTTAGGTCACGGTTGGATTTACTTAACCCGCTATCGCCGCCCTCGTCCACTGACCTGGTTGTTAATGTGGAGAACAAACAGTCCTTGCAGAGTAAACAATACAACGGTCAAAATAGAAAACCGTTTAGTACAGGAGACTCTGTATTGTACAAAAAGTTTTTGGAGAACAAAAAATTTTCCTGGCGTAAAGGTACCGTCATTAAGAGAACGGGCAAAGTGACCTACTTGGTCGAAGATGCTGAAATCCCAGGCTTGATAAGGAAAAAACATATAGATCAATTAAATATTTTTAAAGGGTTGTCACGCCAACCAGACACAACCTGGTCATGTGAAATTGGCTTGGAAGATTTGACTTGTTCCGTAGCTGATGCCTCTCATGTCGGCTCGCCAGGAATATCTTCGTCCACTGTTGGGGAGGAAGGACCGCCCGTAGCTTCGGAGCGTGATGAATTTTACGACGCCCAAACAGAGCAAGCAAATGCGAGTGTGCACATGGAGCTCCGTGAGTGTGACATTCCCAGAGTGGACTATAAGAAGTATTATTAACATGTTTAGTTTAGAGTTACGTTATTGTTGTTTTAGCATGTATGGTAGAGGTTTAGCTATGGGGGAGGAATGTTAGGTATGCAACCTACGTTGTGCAAATGTGTAAGACCATAGAGTGACACATGTCACTCTGCTTACGCCTGTTTGTGTGAGACATGTTCGCCTAGCCCTGCTGTACCTAAATATATAATACTTACCATCAGGTGAGATCAAATACTTGCCTATAATGTAATAAAAAAAAATAAAAAAACATATCGCAATTATAGCTGCATTTGTGCTTGCCTTCCGCGCGGCAGCAGACTGTAAATTGGTTGTACAATCGCGGTCTTTAATTTGGGAATCATTTAAGGTTGAATATCGTACTTCGAACGTATACCATAAGAGCTTTACTATATTAGCTGACGTAACTAGGAGCAACTGCTTTTGGTTATGACGATATAAAGATATAAGACCGTATTGCATTATAAATGTCCTTGAAAATGTTAAGATCCCATTTTTATGTTTGCGACCTTACCGACCCATTAACAGGTAAAGTTGGTATATACCTACGAAAGTAGACGATCAAAGAAGGCAGTGAATGTGAAAAATACATAAAGGTAATGGAAATAAAACACGTTATATATATATATATATGTTGTCAACATGATCTATTTGTTTAAAATCATCACGTCAACAGTTGATTTTAATTAAGTACAAAAGCTTTCATTCGCGTCCGAAGATAGTTTGCTTATCACATTGATCATAAACTTACATTTATATTGATAAGGTATAGCAAAATAAGCATATGTGATTTATGTAAATAAAAGCGTTGTTTTTTTTTTAATTATTTTGCTATTCGACAGCAGTACCTACGTCAAGTGCGAGATTACTCGAAGCAAACCGTTTTCTCTATTGTCTACCGTATTTAGACATTTTGTATGGAGAGTTGAAAGTTTTAAATACCGTCCGCTAGAGGCGCTGTTCAATTCGCCATACAAAATGTCTAAATACAGTAGACTATACAGTTATCATATGAATAATATCGCACTTGACGTAGGTACCATTTCAGCATTCACTTTTTTACAGACAATAAAAGCTTGAATGAAATTCTAAGAAAGTCAGCACTTACACTTACTAATTATAAATTAATTAATTTAAATGATATCGATAAATTGGAATTACAATTCTCTAAGTCAAATATTTTGTTGGAAATAAGAGGATGTTTTGCATATTCTATGAGATTGCCTCTGTACCGAGGATATGTACGCTAATAGTTTGATTAGAAAGCTGAAAATAAAATCTGGCGACTATTAATACTTCTATAATTAATAAATATTGTTCTGATAGGTAAATGTAGGTGTACCTAAAGCGTGTCTTTGCGATTTATTATGCCTATATTTTAAAACTTTAACCACCAAATTAATAGCTTACAATGGCATCACAAAGCATTTGGATCTTCACAGAATAAGTGCTTTGTAGAGCCACTGTATTTTTTTATAAATTGGGGGTGTCTCTACCTATGACCCTAAATTTAGAGTTTTAGTGTAAATCAATTGTAACTCTCTATGAATTTGACGGTTATCTAGTATTATAGTGAGGATCTCTATCCTCTCTCTAATATTAGATTATAATTCATAAGATAAAATACAGATAAAACTACAATTGATTTACAACTTCACATTGGTTCACTTATTAAGTAGGTAAGAAGTATATTCATTCTTATAGGGTTCTGTTGTTCGCTCAAAAAATAAAGGTGGCCTCTTGATTGATGAGAGATGAGTCGCATCAAACAAAATGAGCAGAGATGGCGACTATGCGCATGTTATTTGTATCAATTCGGCATGCGTAGCACCGCCATCTTTGCTCAGTTTATATGACGTGTAGTAAATAGACCTACGCTGTTATTTGACGTGCATCCACATTGGACTAAAGTCGTTCACTATGACGAAACATATTCCCGCGTTAACAAAACCAATCTGTCCCGAGAAACTCTGAATGATCAATCAGATCATGACTGCAACGCCAGGAGCCTGATGATGGTGAAGGAGGTGTATCTGACGAGGACCCTCGGCTACCGGCGCTGGTGCGGACTCGGTGGCGGCGACCTACTGAGCGCGGATAGGGAGTTTGCGCGCTTCAAGCTGTTGAAAGAGATTCTTCGGTCAAATAGTTACTGAAGTCATGGGCGTAGCCAGCGAGTTTGCTTCAGAGTGGAGCAAAGCAAGCAAACTCGAATAAAGCCATCATGTTTTCTTCGTCAAAAAATCTGCCACCAATAAGAAGTCGCTCTTTTCCTGATATGTCACTGCTCTTATTTACCAAGAGACTATAGGCACATAATTCACTCGAAATCAGTTGTGGCCTTATATTTTTCGCTCCATAAGCCAACGTGGAGCAGCTACCCCACCGTAGAGCTATGCCCACGACTGAAGTAGATTTATCCTAGTTATTGATACTTACAACACCTTAACAGTCAATAGCTATTTTTTTTAAAATTTGCAATTATAGAAGCGCAGATAAAAACAAAAGCTCTTGTTTTGCTAAAAAAAAAGGTGTTATTCTATGTTTGAACATCAACAGAAAATCACTACAAACCTAACAGCTACTTAAGTAGAATCAAAATAAGAATATTGTTTATTCATGTAAACCATTAAGTACAGTACTTACGAATCGTCAAAATTGTTACAACATGCTAAGCTACAACTTAACCACCCGTTCGGAATGCCGTTCCTATGGAGAAGAACGGGCAAGAGACTCAATGGTTGCTCTTTTTAAAAATATATTTTACATTTTTTAGCAATAAATTGTTATGGATGTGTGAGAACAGTATAGGAACCGCTAGAGGGTTGAGTAGCAGGTCAGTCAAAAAGTAGTAGGCAAATAATACTACTTAATGGCTAATGAAGTTACCGTTTTTTTTTGTCTACGTTAAATCCCCAATTGTTTTTATATGCCGAGCGCACTTTGGATACGTTGTCGAGCGAAAATCAGTCGTCCAAATACAAATAATTTATTTCGTATCGGTCTACGGAGGTACGTATACATTTTTTTTTTTAATTTACAAGCTGATCCGGAAAGCGACCTAAACTACGAGGATCTGAAATGCGCTCGGCCTTGCACGCCAGTAATTCAACCATCGTTTTCTCTTCGTATGTACTTACATATCCATCAACTAGCATGTTCTCTTGAAGGCTCTATCTATCTGTAGAATCATAACAATGAAATCCCGTAGCGGAGACATGCAGGGCTACTGGTAAATGTATGGGACCCAAAATCTAATATAATTGTTTTCTATAACTGCCAAACTCAACAAAAAGGGACAAGACTTGTAGCACACGCTGTCCTCAAACATTTGCGGACATCGCGCTCTCTTTCTTTCTTTATATAATTAAATAACGCTCTCACTTACTGAGAGGAAAGTGACGCGCCATATTCCCATCGATTCCTTAAATAATTAGATGCACTTAGCCAGATCCAGACCTACTGCGTTCCCTCGTAAAGCTGTCGTGGGCTAACTGTATGTGCGACGGGTTGTTCTTTTGTCATCCTGCCCATTCAACCGATTTCTATTCCTTTACTCAACCGCCACTAACTATTTGTTAAATATTTTCAATTCGTCCCGTGAGTATTCCTAACTCAACCGATTGCGAAGCTATAAAAAAAATTAAAAAGGCTTTGCAATCGGTTGTGTTAGGAATACTCACAGGATGAATTGAGCATACAAATAATAAATCATTTCTATCGGTTGAGTGATGAATTGAAATCGGTGCAATTAAGAAAATAATAATGATAGGATGAGACGTCATCGGATGAAAACGGAACAACCCTGTGCAACCTTTGAAAAACTTATTTTATATCGAATCGAAAAGCACCGCCTGTAGCTCCTTTAGTAGATTGGATACCGGCCCCGTCTGCTACAAGTCTCATCGTCACTGTTACCTTTCAGGGTCGGTGTGGTCTACATCAGACGGCAGGCAGGCCGAGTGGCGGCTCGCCCCCGCGAGCCGGCCGAGCAGCCGCGCGGACGAGCGCCTCAGAGACTCGCGGAGTTTCGAGAAACTACCGCTGCGCGACACCGCGCCCGGTACCTGCCCCCGTGTTATGCAATTTACACTCCAGCATCGGACTTTGAGGATTAAACGTAATGATATATTCAAAGGAACGTACGAGCTTATAACAAGAGAAGCAATGTCGGGGCGTAGGTATATAGATTCAAGTTTGATTGGATTGGATCAATTAGTCGTAATTCAAACATATCATTTTATAGTATGATGTTAGAGATATACTGTGCCTGAATGAACTTGATATTTAGGTTTATTTTATTTATTGTATTTGATAATTTTATGGGGCTAAACAATTTGGGTGTGAGGTATAGAATTAAACTACGATGAAACAGTGTAACTAACATGTAGATGTGGCAATGAAATGTACAACAAATGAGATGCGGCCATGCATCTACTCGCTAACAGCGAAGGCGATATTAACAGTAGGTACCCCGTGTATATGTTTGTAACTCTGTATAGTGTACATGCTGTCCCGTGGGCTATAAATTGCATAACACTGTAGACACACCTTACACACGAAAACGAAACGAAAAATAAAACAAACTAAAAATGTTACATAAATTATTTATTAACAATTTTTAAACCATTCGACTTGTTTATATCGAGACAGTATAAAAACAAAATAATTCTCATTGACGTGGCGAAACATTAAAATGGAGATTCTTAAAAGAAACTGTACCTTTAGTTATGCCGTTATTGATCTAATACACATAGAAATAAAATCCACATTCTCAAGCACCTGACCTAGCTTAGAAATTCAATTGTATATAAAAGTATACTATATAATTATCACCTACTGTCACGTAAAGCTTAGATCGACACATACACTAAAACACTGGAATGAAAGTTAAGCATACAAATTACAGATGACAATAAAACAACTATTGGTAAAATGATAAAAAGGCAATCTCAACTTTGACTCAAACTAATCAAAAGAAAATATTCACTCATGCATTTAAAAAAAGGTTGAAAATTGTAAAAGTTTAATTGCGTCTTTGCGCCTCTATAATCTAGTTAACGCTGACCTTTTAGACGTTACATAGATTGAATATAATAAGCATGTACTGGTTGAGTATCACATCAACATAGAGACCACGTTCATGCTTCATCTCTCATAAAATATCAATTTTCATTTAAAAATACATCAGCAAATTAAAATTCAATAATAACATCGTAAGCAAATAAAATCGTTGTTTAAAACATGCACAAAATAATTATTTCTTTTAATTAAAAAAATAATAATTAATAATGAAATTATATATATTTAAATGAGTAAAAATATATTCATGATTCATTAAATGCAAATTCAGCTTGTAAATTATCAATCATCATAATATGTTTTATATAGCCAGGTTTTATGTAATACTTTCACAAATATCGTGCAGTATATATGTCTTAAAAACATCTTTATCAACCTAAATATCTACGAATATGATTATTATAGGTATTTTTAAACTTTGCATGACATAAAAACATGGCTACACAAAATATATCGAAAAAGAACTCCTACGCGTCACCATTTAAAATATAGCACGCTCACACCGCCTTGATACTATTATATAATTAAAATACAATACTTGTATACTATTGCGGGACGGTTCACTAACATGCCTCCATTATCACACTATCATTTGTTTTTTTTCATATTTTTTTTTTTGTTTTATTATTTTCTAAAATTATATTATCGCATGCTAATAAATAATACTAAGCTATTAATGGTACTCGGCTATTTTGAATTTTATTTTTTAAGGTCGAGTTTTTATTTTTGTTTTATTTTATAAAATTCAAAATGGCGAGCTAATAGTATGTGAAACGCACCGATCCTTAATAATAATAGTGAGCGAGAACATTAGTCTTGGTGCTGAGACGGTAAGCAGTGGGATTGTGTTAAAATTGTTTTACCTAAATCTATTAATCCGTATATTAGTTTTAGTTTAGTTCAATTACTAACATTAAATTAACAATCTACTAAATAAGTGGATAAAAATTTGAATAATTAACAATCGAAGTATATTTTTTTATATAATCTTACATAGATATACCCCTATTAATAGAAGTGTTTAATTATACATTTATAATTACAGTAGGCCGCATTTTTTGCTAGAATAGTTTTAATGCCTTTGCAAATGGATTGAAACTTGCTATAAATTTGAGGGGTTAACATTTCAAATAAGTATCAAGAGTTGTCATCTTTTCATTAAGAAATTATTTTATTGTGGCCACACACTATTAGGAACGTATTATGCCAATATTTTGCGAAATAAAATAAAACAAAAATGTCTTGTCGGCATTACGACTACAAATATTTGAATGCTAACGTTAAAAAAAAATACGAGTGATCCTTACAGCAAATTGTTTCGACCATTCGCTATTAAAACCCATTGCCTCCGTATGAAATAACTTAACGGACTTAACGGTTTTGTGACATTGATAATTAATGTCAGTCGGACTGTGATTATACAGAGCGATCCAGAAAGGGTAACTATCATTTAAACCTGCAATCATTATGACTATCTTTCAAGAAGACAACTTAACAAAAAATTATACAAAAAACTGTCATTTTGTTGGGCAGCATTTTTTTAAATTGACTTCAAAATGGTGTCTTCTCGTAATGATTACAAAAGATGCGCAGGACCCAATCTGAATGACGCTGTACTCATAATATTTATCCACAACACCACTGCTCGCGCGCCGTTCAACCAAAACCATCCGGGACCGCGTGCGCGTGCGCACAAAGCGAGTGACTTATTATAATCCTACGTGTTACAGTGTAACGTGTGCGCTACTGGTGCGGCGCGGTGCTGCTCGTGTTGATGCCTAGCGCATTGAACAACTTTGACTTAAGGTTCATGCGGGGTTCGCTCGCTTGATTCGTACCCTAGAGGAAACAAAACAAATAAAAAATAAAAGGTGCAAACAATAAATTGTGTGGGTTTGCTGTGCGTAAATCTGTCGCGATAATCGAGATGACACTTCCGTCTTTTTGGACGATTACGACGTGACTGTAGGGATGGGATATACTTGCTAAATTCAATACCAAGGCTTCCATGTACGAGTATGTAAAAATACCAAGGTCGAGAGCTAAGTTTTAAAATAGGTAGTTGAAACTATTCGCTGCGGGAGACGTTGTCCTGTCGTAATAGCAATTTCAGACTTTCCCGAATTTTACAATGATCTGGACTACTTTTTCATATATTATTTCGGTACAAACCTGATTCGGAATATTGTGCAAAAAGTCTCAAGACTCCTTTAAATATTTGTCGCTATTCCCTTTAGTTTCGGATGTGGCCATCCACGCACAATGGAAAAATTCACCCTCTAAAGATAAAGTTTATTTCAATGTGTAGTATTCGCGTAAATATAAGAAATAATATGTTTATTTGATTTCTTCTTCTATGTGGTTTTCATACATCTACGTAAATAACTATTATTGAGTGTACCTAGAAGATTTTCACAAACGCGCAATATTAAAACATTATTTTTGCGGTTATTTTACTGTAACCTTCGTCCCTGACTTACAGCCGTCTCGATTACCACGACAGAAGGGACTAGAAATAAAAAAAGTCCAATTAATCTTTTATTTACAGATGTAAATTGTCATTTTTATTTCTAGTCTATGTTAAAGAATAAAATAGAATCGACTGCAACAAAATTATAGTTAGCAAAACATAAGGGCCATGTTTACAATAGCATTACAAACACGTTTTATTTTAAAATTGCTATGCAAAGCTATTGTAAATTGACTAAAACTTGTATTCATTTGGGGATTAACTATTTTTTTTATTAAAAAATGATGCAAGTTTTACATAGAAATAAAACTTGTATTATTTAGCAGAGACGATGCACAGCATCTGTGAGAGGGCGTTGTATACTTCCCGTTAGCTGTCAGCCAATCGCAGCTCGTATAAGGTCATCCAATCAGCGCTAACTTCCGGTAGTCACGTGGTCCCAGTGGCTCGGTCGCTAATGGCGGACGATTTTACCTCATAGTTCTCTCACCAGGAGACCTTGAATGGATGCTGTGCATCGTCTCTGCTAAATAATACAAGTTTTATTTCTATGTAAAACTTGCATCATTATTATGGCATGTGACGATGCACAGCATCTGTGAGAGACGTGTTTATAACTCCTGGTGACCACGACGACGCTATGTGAGAATATGATAAAATTTAGGTACTGAAAACAATAAAACCATAAGTAACATTGGTTAATTATTTATCAACCCCTGATTAGGTACACTCTATATCAAAATCAGTTAGACGCTAAAAAGATTAACTACTAGTACAATATAACAGAAATATCACATTTTTAACTATTGATATTAATAATTTGTATAAAAATATCGACCTCGATCAAATTCTGATTAACGATACAGTTTCAATTCTGTGTCATACTGGTTCAAAATTATTTGAGAGATTACTCGTACTAGGCGAAGTCTGAGCTCTGCCTATTATTTGTTTACAATAGTATTTGGCAAAAGTATTTGGTCCACGCCAATTGCCACGAGAGAGAATGTCTTCAATAGGGAAATTTTCGTACCAATTCAACGAAGCTACTGCCGAGCGTACACTTCCCGGGGACGCAGAAATACCTGCATCCTTCAATAAACTTTTTACCCAATTACCTATAATAGTCCGCGACGCACTTTGCGTGGGACCTCGAACTGATACAAACAGGGAATCGTTACACTCGGCAGTACGTCTCTGCCTACCCAACTCTATAACCTTTCTTAACCATCCAACTGGACATATATTCTGGTTAGCATGGCAAGAAAGCTTCCAACCTGATTGCCTGTATGTAGCCGTATCCGTCTTTGATCCAAACACTGGGTACAAAAGAATGTGATCACCGCAATCAATGTAGCACTTTGGAGAGACTCTTAGAAGAGTAAGGTCATGCACACGTCGTCCAGATGCTAGTAATAAAAGACAAGCTAATCTACGCGACGCTTTGAATAAGGTAATATTATTATTCGGGGGATTCGTTTGCATCCAGGCAATCAGATCCCTTGGATCCCAAATAGGGGGTTTTTCTACTCTGGGAGTCTGAAGAGAGATAGCTTTAAGAATATGTTGTACTAAAAAATGAGAATTTAAATTCTCGTTACCCGTACGTCCAAAAGTTAGAACTACTGACTTATGCAACAGTATAGTAGGATAAGCCAAGCTATGCTCAATGAATAGGTATGCTAAAAATTTTGACAAACTAATACTATTTGGAATATTGGAGTCGAAGTTGTTGTTTTGGCACCATCTGACCCACCGAGACCATGCGGGTCTATAAGTCCTGAGCGTGGACTCCCTCCAACTAGATCTCAGTAGAGACTTTTCAGCCTCAGACCAACTACTTGTTATTTCGCTCCACCCGCTATCCTCCAAACGTAGAGTTCCATATCTTGAACTCGAGGAGGTGGAAGGCCCGTGCTCCGGTCTATTAGCACTCGAGCTAAGTTGTTGATTTTCATGGGTCTGCTGAGTGCCCGACCTCGAAGATCCGGTAGCCAGTAGGCTCTCTTCCACATTGGAGCCACCAGTAAGAAAACACCTTGCGCTGAATTCAGATGGTGGAGTACTCGAGGTAATAAGCTCGGAGGTGGAAACACCCACGCCAGCTGAAATACCCATTGACGGCTGAAGGCGTTGTAAAATTGGGCTGATAAGTCTGAGCAATCTTTGGTAACATATTTCGTCACAACCCTGGTGTCCTTGGTCGCAAAAAGGTCTATCTGTGGAACTCCAAACCTGTGGAAAACAATCTGGCGTGCTGGTTGCAGTAGATGCCACTCGGATGTCTGCTTGCCGCGGGAGAGCCTGTCCGCAATACCGTTGAACCTCCCTGGGAGATATTCTGCTGTCATCGAGATACGCTCCCTGTCCAAAATACGCAAGAGTTGGTACGTCATGTGGAGTAAGGCCATAGATCGAGTTCCGCCTTCCTTTCGAATGTATCATATCACTGTGCGGTTGTCCGATTGCAGGCTCAGATGGCGATTGTGTAGACGGGACCGGAATTCTTTGACTGCCGCTATTATGGCAAACATTTCCTTTCGATTGCAGTGCCAATTCCGCTGGTCTGGTCTCCATCTCCCTGAAATTGAGAGGTCGTCCAACTGTGCCCCCCACCCGTAATCCGCAGCATCCGTGGTCATAAAATGGCAAATCAATTCCGGGTGCAAGCTGCTCCGAGCTAGACTTCCTAAGGTCGTGAGCCACCATTTTAGATCCCTTGTGACCGGTGGCGGGATTTCTACTGGTTTGCGTGGTGGAAGATGCATTAGAGTCCGCGAATGAAGCTGAAGCTGGCGGCAGTGAAGACGACCTCTTGGAATGACGAAGTTGGCAAAGTTGAGAGTTCCTAATATCACCTGTGCTTCTTTCAAGGAAATTTTGCCCCTTCGGATAGCTCTCTCCGAGAGCAATATAATTGACTGGGTTTTTCGTGGGGGCAGACATTTGAAGTTCTCTTTGGTGTTCCAGATTAATCCTAAGAATTCTATCTCTTGAGAAGGGTCGATGACAGACTTGTTGTAGTTCACTGTCCAACCTAACGTCTCGAGAACATTGATAGATAGTTTTACCTGAGCCTGAAGAAGACATCTCGACTGACATGCTACCAGAAAGTCGTCTAAGTAGACTACGACTCGCATACCTTTGGATCGTAGGTGCTGTGCCACCCAGTTGGTCAAGGCCGAAAAATTTTTGGGTGCACATGATAGCCCGAATGGCAGGCAGGTCATCTGCAGAATTTTTTGACCATAAATTAGCCTGAGAAACCGACGGTGGCTTTTTAAAACACTCACGTGAAAGTAAGCCGACGATAGGTCCAGTTTTACCATCCAGTCTCCGCTCTGTAAGAAATGGGGTATTTGAAAGTGAGAGATCAGCTTGAAAGGCTTCGGAACTATATAATGATTCAGGCGCTGCAGGTTGAATATGGGCCTTTTGGACCCATCGCTCTTGTTTGTTAGGAACATCGTCGAGAAGAAGCTCGGTCCGGCATCGCGATGATCCACAACTTCTAGAACGCCTTGATCTAATAATTCTTGTATCTGGCACTCCATCTCTGGTGATTTTGCAGTTTTGAACCGATGCAGGGCCTTTGCTGATGGATGGATAAGCGAGAGGTTTGGAGGTAAATGGAAGACGCATTCCCGTGATCATTCCGAGAAGGGCCTCCGGAGCCCAAAGCATCTGCCACTGTCTCCGATACGCTCGGAGACAGCCCCCGTAAAACTGGTGTTGTTGCAAGTCATTTGTCATATCCCCTCTTATTTGGCTGACCTCCCTTTTTGTGGGGTTTCCTACTTTTATTTGATTGCTTAAAAGAGTTCGCATTGGTTTTGGCTTTTCTGAAGCTCGAATCGTTATCTTTACGAAAGGGCACATTACTTGGCGGTAATTCACGAAAACCTGGTTTATTAGGCTTTGTTGGTAATTTAGGCGTAATTTTATTTTGATCTCTCTCCGGCCCAAACCAAGAGCGAACCCATTTATCAATGCCACCTGTATTTTGAATATAAGCGCGCAATTGATTTTCATCGAATAAACAATTCGAACTTGGAGGAATCTTACGCAGACCCTCGCGGAGGTTCTTATTAAAAATTTCGCCCAGGATACGCTCCCGACGATTTTCGATATATTCAGCTCGTTTTCCGCAAACTAGCTGCATAATCTCCTCACTAATTTTGTGAAATTTTGATGAGGGTAGAAAAGATTCGGAAATTTTATCGAAAATACTGGAAGCATTAAGCACAGCATTCGGAGAAGCTGTCCAGTCAACGAACTGTTGTCAGTTTTGATTAAGTAACTCGCGCTGCGAAATTAACGCATTATGAATCTTCAAAGCATCCGCGTAACGCACATCCTTCCACGACGACTCGCCGAACTTTTGTAACCCTACCAGCCGCTTAACGTGCTCAGGATTAGCGCGAGGAATTTTAGGATCTTTAAGGGACGTATTAACGACGCTTAAACTCAAACGCGGTACTTCATTCATAAAATTATTCGCGGCGACCGTTGGACGATTCAAACAAAAGTCTAAAGGTATCGATACACTAGATCCCGGTACAGGTTCAGACACAGGTATCACTTCATTGTTCGGAATAATATTAGGTGCACACACGCTTTTCATCAAAATATTAGTTAGCGCGGTCACTTGGTTAACGAGTTTTACAATATCTGAAGACTCACCGCGTTTCCGCCGTTTTACCTCAGAATCCGAAGAGCTAGACTCGGATGAACTTGAAGCGCTAGGTGCAGGCCGCTTACGGCCCGATGTAGACATCGAGTTGTTGTCTACCCCCGCTTCTTGTTCAGAATCGTTATTATTCAATAACGCACCATTAATATGATTATCACTCATATTTAACGACATGAATAACCACTTATAGCAGTATATACTTAAGTATGTACCTTAGTATAAATATATTAACTAATTAAGTACAGTTTCTAAATTTAAGATGTTGCTTAGTCGGGAAATAACGACGCTATGAGGTAAAATCGTCCGCCATTAGCGACCGAGCCACTGGGACCACGTGACTACCGGAAGTTAGCGCTGATTGGATGACCTTATACGAGCTGCGATTGGCTGACAGCTAACGGGAAGTATACAACGCCCTCTCACAGATGCTGTGCATCGTCACATGCCATAATAATATATGGGTTTTGATACTCTGCGGAACATGAAAATTATTGTTGTCACATGTATATTAAACTAGACGAAATCAAAGGACATTACAACAAGAGATAAACAAACTTAAGTAATATAAATAATAAGCGCCATTAAAAAGCAATTATATACAAGTGATTCAAAAAGGGTATACTAACCTATTAACCTGCACTTATTAAGCGCATTTATAATAATTACATATTATGTGAACTCAGAATTTCGAAAAATCCCATTTTTTTGGTTTGCAAAATTTATTTTTAATAATCGACATTTATTAATGCCAACTTCACACCATGATTTGTAACGCTGCAGAAGCGCCCGCGCCGGTAAGGTTAGCATACCCATTCAGAAGAAGATACAAAACGATACACATACAATAAATAAATGTGATGTGATGGAAGTAAAAAAAAAAGCAAAAAAAAATAATGTTTTGCTACGCTGCCCAATCCTTGGATGAAGAACCGATGGCATTATAACCTAACACTCATGATAGGTGGCTGTGAATGGTTAAACAATGTTATTAAATACTCCGAATATTTGCTTTTATACATAAAGCACATTAATATACTTATTAACATGCGATTAATTTAAAAATAGATGACGTTCTATCTCATCTTCAACATGTATCCGAAATCTATGATCGTAACTAAAGGAGCATCCAACTTAAATGTAATGTATGATTCGAATATATTTATTTTCGATATAAAACTCTATATTTTTTAGAATTACAGCCGTATGTACCAGTAGCGGGGTTGTTTTGTCAATTATCGTCAAAAATATTCGGATTATCCGATAGTATTATATTCGGACTATCCGATAGTATTATATTCGGACTATCCGATACTATTACTTAGTTGGATATATTTTAAACCTCAGATCCTGGCTTACAGGAGTAGCAGTGGTGGGAGTGTGTGGCGGGCCTAGTCCCATATTTTAAACCTCAGTAGATTGTAGTCACTAAACAAGTTCAAATACACATAAGTATTGTTTTCCATAGATTATACAATACTGGAATATGGAAAATGCCACATTTTCCATACTCATTTTCATTATGACACTTTCTTAAATATATTAAGAAATTAAAAATATCAAGAACCAAAAGGAACTTCCATAACTTTAGCAATTTTTTTTAATAATTGTTCGAGATATAAAGTTGGCACATTATTATATACACATATAATAATGTGTATATATGACAACACAAAATAAATAATAAAATAATATATATAAACATACATTAAGGTATTTCCAATAATTTGTGGACGTCCCTATCAAAACTCCACCATAAGGCTCAAAGTTATATTTCTGTAATAATCCGAATTAAGTACGTAATTATTTTGGATTCGTTTTTTTATATTATCTGATAATTTCGGTTACCACTATGGAGTTCCGTAACAACCCCGACCTAAAGCTATAGCTATACAGCGCCGATGCGATATGATTACAGCTTTGTACATAGCTCAATGTGCAAACATAACCCGAGTGCGAATGACAGACGTACACTGAAACATACATGCGTTTCGTTCGATGATACAAGCGTTTAGTTAACCCGCAGTGAATTTACATTGATAAAGCGAGACAACACGACGCGGTGCGGTACGGTACAACATTCACGGTTACACTAGTGCGCATAGTTTAAATAGCCCATTCAAATCGTTTGTGAGATGGCTTAGAATTTTAACAAAAATTATATTTAATACCTCAAATGTTTGAGTGCACAAACAGCTAAGATAATTGAAATAAAAATAATTTTAAGGATTTTATCGCGTTTATATTACAGTTTTTACGGCAGCCGAAACGTCGGGAGCGTAAAAAACATAATATAATCGCGATAAAATCCTTAAAATTAGTTTTATTTCAATGCGTAGTATTCGGGTAAATATAAGAAATCAATAGAACTGCGTACTTGAAATTAAGAAACGGGAGAACATGACACCTGATCTGTAGGGTCCCAACAAATTGGCATGTCAAAAGGCAAGTTGGCCAGTCATTGACACGCCAAATGGTAGTGACTACAAATCGGTCCTGCAGATTGGGTGGCAAGTCGTACCGTTCGTAGAGACTGATAATATACCGACGACCCGACTGTTTCTAAGCCATCCACAAGCGCCTAGTGCCCGACAGTAAGCCAAGTCAAGTCAAGTGATCGTGCGCACGCGCCGGTTCAGGTTCTGACCTCGTCGTTGTTGTCCACGTGTTCGATGACGTCACGGCCGCCGCCGCCGTGTCGGCCGCCGCGGCCGCGCGACTGCTTCACGATGTCCAATGCCTAGCAATTGCGGTGTGTTTATTATCGTTTGTTTATGCTACAACTGTTGTCCCATTGTGATCATTTGTCTTATACTGACTGAGTTTTAAGGTCTCCTCACATTGGTCGATGTGAAACTGCTCAAACCGAGCAGAAATCTTTATGTCAAGGAAATATGAGCTTAAAAGATCGTGGGGCTGGAGACGACGTTCAGGGTAGGTTTCCATCAGAGCTGTGCTGGGAAGGATCTGCCCTTTGAGACCCAACTAACGGGAGCACCAGCCACCCAAGGATATCAGTATATTTCAGGCTTCTGGCTGCCCGAGCTGATTGTCAAAGATGCTAGAATGATAATAAGGACCGCCAGTTTAAACTACCCTCCGAAGCACGGAAAGGTAATTGTTATAAATCGGTCACCCATCCAAGCTACGACCGAGGCATGCGCCGAACTATCGGGCATTTTCAGCAACAAAGTTACGATCAGCCCCCTTACCATGAACTATTAATGGGACTCAAATCAAGACCTCAGTTGGAACATTATGTCACCTCAGCCCGTTGGTGCTATTTACGATGACGATCAATTGAGGTCTTTATTTTAGTCGCATTAATAGTTCATGGTAAGCCCCCTGCTCTGTTTAAGCTATGATCTTCTTGACATAAAGGTTTCTTGAGCCGTTTCGGGAAGGAACATTTGAGTCGACTCTTATTCGAAGACAACCACTTTGGTTATTGGACCTTTTTCCTCCGTGGGTAGTTAATTATGTAACTATATAGACTGCGAAATGTCTATTCGCTTGTCACATAGAATTTAAGGTTGACAGTATAATGTGGAAGTACCTTAAGCTCTGGTTTGCACGTATAATTAAAAATGTAATATGATATAACTAAACCCAACGGGCACATAATTTTCGAGATTATTGTAGAAAAGTTTTAACATAACATAATTGTGTAATAAATTATACGTGAAGCTTAGTTTTGCATAAATCAAAATCTGCAATAAACTATAGTTAAAGCTGTCAATACATCACGATGTTGGCATTACTGAAAAATTTAAAAAACAAATAGTAGTAATTGCCAATTAAATCAGCCACCACAGATAAAAGAAAACTTAAAAAGCGCATCGTTATTTGATTTTGTTCGTGACTTACTTGTTGAACGTGCTAGGCAGCGTGCAAAATGAATTATCAATATTGTTTAAGTGTGATTAAGATAATAGAATAAGTACAATAATATCTTTCCACGAAGTGTATTGCTCTATGTTTTTTTTATTAACCATAGACAACAATACATTTAGAGATGTCAGTTTGTATAATAACAGCACTGAATCTACTTTATTGAAGGTGTTGTTGAAGGAATATTGTAAATACATAAGTGGTATAAATGTAATTATAATGAGTGTGTGTATTACGTGCTCGTCGTAAAAAAGTCAAAACTAAAATAATAAATAAGTATACTTATTGGAAAACTTCTTAAAAAATATTCTAAATAAATTTTATTTTAGTAAATACAAGTATCTTTTAGTTGTTTGTTATTCTATATAAATATATACTTTTGGTACATATATTATAACAAAATACCAAGATCGTAAAATTATATTCTATGAATTTGTGTAATATATTGTACTGATTCTGAAGTCAAGCTATTATTGAAGTTGCTGATGACTCTTATAGCTAAAAATCAATGCAATAAGTGCTTATTAAACCACACACATACACACACGTGGGGGCTCGAGTCAACTTACTATATTTTTTTAATCAATTCAAAATAAATGAGGGCCCAGTACTCTTAAAACTTCTAGCATTCTAAAAATATCTTTATAACATCGGGACAAGCCTTATTTTTTAATGACAGAACAAAGCTTGTCCGTCAACCCAGAGACTCCGGGTATATGCTATATAAATGGTTATCTACTAACGCAAATCAATAGTGCATCAGTAGTTGAGGTGAAATTCAAGAGTTTCATGGTACACCGGACAAATTGTGAATATTGCTGTTACAGCCAAAAAAATGGTTCACAAATAGAACCTTCAAAGTGCGTTTACCTCCTTCCGGCTGCGCAGTGCGCAGTCCTCGAGGGTCTCGGCGGCCTCGTACTTGCCCTGGCGCCGGTAGAGGGCGCCCAGGTTCTTCAGGGTCGTGGTCACTGTCGGCGAGTCCACCTGCGTCGACAATATTATTATCTAGTTATCACTCTTATCAGTGTTAAGATGATAAGTTCAAGTTTCGTGAGGCCAAATAACAAACTGCTATCTCAAATCAATACCAAGATTCTAGATCAATAAACATCACCGAAATAAGCACAGGGAGATTCATAGGATGCCTTTATAAGTTAAAGGTTGAACTGACTTGCAGGAAACGTAGACTGCCGACGTCACACGACGTAAAAAGGCAGGTATATAAGTGACGTACTAATTTTGTTTTTCGAATTGTTAAATGCTGTTGGTCGCAGATGACCTTTACAGCTTCACCGGGCGACAGGGCTAGCGCTAATGTCGCTCCAGCTGGAAGTGTAGGGGGGAACTAGCTCAAGGGCGCCTCCGGAGGCACGACCTGGGGATGACGACGGGCGACTGCTGCTAGGTGCGAAAACGCACCTGTGCCCAGAGCATGTGTTTCATCGACCCAGCCGGCGAGATGAGTGGGTCGGTCTGGTCACTCGAAGTGTCCAGGAGTGCGATAAGGGGAGTGACGTAATGTGTGGAAGTCGTTGGGGGCCATGTCTGCCATCGGAACATGTGCCTGCTCATAGATGGGTGTGCACATACCTTGGCAGCCTTGTGCCAGCCTCCGTACTCGCCGTAAGGCGCGTTCTCCTTCTGCAAGTGTTTGTTCTCCTCTCGCTCTTCAGCCACTTGCCAGATCGGTTTGTTGTCACCTACGAACACACAGATACTTATAATATGATATACAAGTAAAAAATTGGCTTAATACATAGACAAAGCATCGCTATTCTAATGTCCAGTAATAATATTGTCATATATGTTAAAGACTTTTGAAGATATTACATCATCATATACGACCGAGTTCATTTGCCGTGGCGTCCATTAGCGGAGGCCTATGTCCAGCAGTGGACAGCAATAGGCTGATGATGTATGTAGAATTTTGGAAAATATACTCTTCGGGAACTGTGATCGTAGGTAGAAATATTTAGACTACATTATCATATGAATAGATGTCCTAAATCTATGACGAAGTAATATCCCCCAGTAACATGCAAAGAGTGCCTACATAAAAATATGTTAATATGATTAATTCACCAATTAAATACAGACACATACATGCAATGAAGGTTTTAGAAAAATATTGTTTTAATCTTATACAAACTATGTAGCCTCCAATCCCAGCAGTGGGACATTTTAGGGCTAATTAATAATTTATTGATTATAATAAAATATATAAAAATATTTATTTTAGATACTTCCAATAGATAGATAGAGCATTGCATAAAAATATGTTCGTATATAAAAAAAAACATATATAGAAATGTGACACAAGTCGGGAAGGTGTGACACAATCGGCAAGATTGACGATTACAAAAAAAAAATAACATGTAAAAGAAAAAAAAAGCAAAAACGAAAATTTTAATTGTTTGCCTTTCCTACCTGTGCCACACGAAATCCAAACTTGTGCCACTCACCTATAGTAGAGTATTACATATCCATTGTAAACGCGCCAACTGAAAAACTTAGAACTGGTACCATGATAGTGTGTCATGGTTTGCTGTCGTTCAATCCACTCTATCATGGTACGGGGATAGTAGAGCATAGAAACGATAGAATGTCTGTTACATCATATATATCAAACTATGTAAAACTAGCTGTACGGCCTTTGGCCTTTAGCTTTTTGTCTATGCTGTGGGATCCCATCCATTTCCCAGTATAAAAAGTATAAGCTATCACTCTGCCGAGTTTCATCAAAATCCCCCCAGTAGTTTTTTTCCGTAGCGCGCGAACAGACGGACAAAAAATCCTAAAATGTCTCGGCGACTGCATCCAAAACAATGATCCATCCATTTATTTATTTCTTAAAAATATTAACGTACAGCAATAACCAAGGTACAATCTTAATGGTACAGGACCTGTGGCGTCATGACCTCTTTTTTTTTTAAACACAAATTAGATCAGAGGTTAAAAAAAAATCATCTGGGTCATCACTTTGATTCTTGTATAAAACGTATAACTATATTTGTTCAGCAAGTAACATGTAGCAATTCGTTCATTTCTATGCTTCAAAAAAATAAAAAAATAGATTATACTATGTCCATTTAATATTGTAAATAAATAAAATTTATTGTATAACATTAACTATATTTCATGCTACAGTATAAAATTCAGCGGAACTCAACATTTGGTATGATATTCAAACATTTGGCATATTGCTAAGGCAAACCTTTTTTTATTATTATAATATAATAACTTATTCTTTAATAGAAGTATATGTATACCCTGTCCAGAAGAAAAGCAACTCTAGAAAAGTTACAAAGAAAACCCAATGGTATTGGATTTAATTGGACTCATAATTATTTTTTTTATTTTTTCTGATTAAACTATTATACTCATAAAATATTTTAAAACAAAACACACAGTTTTAAACGTAGTATAATATTTTTAACGATTCATAACTGCAATTATATAAACCAACTTGAACGTCGAAAAATATAATGATTTATAAAAATTAAAAATTAGCAGCAAAAACACAAAACTAAAAATTATTATAGCTAGCTGCTTTTCAATAATGTTCTTACCTATAATTAGAACTTTGTCTAAAACAATAAATGTGGGTACAGAACTAGTGGCCCATATCTGCTCCATCCGGAGCAAAAATTGACATATTATTTTTTAATTAATTGCCAATTAATAAATAACCTGTTAAACTTATCTATACATCTGAGAAAAATATCTCAGTGCCCACATTTAGAACTAACTAAGCTTATCTTAAGGAGACATCGCGAGGCAACCAAAAGGCAAACATTAATGATTCCAATCGTACAAATTACCTTTATACGCGGCAAAGGCAATCGAGATTGACAGATTGACGCACAACCTTTTGACGCTATGAATATGGTAATTCATAGTCAAGATTCAGAACGATACGCCCAATAAAATGTTAAGCCTGAATCAAACCAGTATTCAACTTGAATCGACAGTGGGGCTGCTCAAATGTCGACCAACCTCAGGAGGTTTAAACAAGCATTAAATCCTTCTTTAAATGGTCGCTACATCATTATTTTTTTAAATAATAAGCTATGACTCTGTCAGAAAATCAGCAGGTCAATTGAAAGGTTATCGATACGTGATGGAATCGTTATTTTTAACCGACTTCAAAAAAAAGGAGGAGGTTCTCAATTCGGTTGTGTTTTTTTTTTTTTTTTTTTTTATGTTTGTTACCTCAGATCTCCGTCATTTATGAACCGATTTGGAAAATTATTTTTTGATATGAAAGGATATGCTTACAGATTGGTCCCATTTTTTTCAAAAAATTGTTCTGATCATGGGATCCATGAGGAATTGAGAGGACTCCTCAAATTTTATAGGCAAACCTATAGCAATTTTGGTATTTTCATCAAGAAGTCAAGCATTTGCATTCAGAAAGTATCATTTGCTGAAGTAAAAGTGATGAAAAAGACCACAAATGGCCACCGGAACTTGTCAGTGATACGTATTTCACGGGTTGCGCCAAGATAATCTCGATTATGATCGTTAAGCGACTATGACAAAGCAAATTTAAAGAAATGGTTCTGATGAATATAGTACCATCGAACTGATCTGATGATAAATCCAGGAGGAACCGGAACATTGTAATAAAACAATGTATCCAAGCCGTGTTTGGGCTTATTGAAATTGTTATGGGATGCATTTTGGCTATAAATAAAACTTTTTCGTGGATGTTCCGATTTGGATTATTCGTTTTTTTACAGAATAAGGTATACCCTTTTAAAATTCAGCGAGATTGATTCAATGGTTTTTGTTTTATCTTGATTTCTTTGAATCTATATTTATCTCGCGATGATGTTGTATTTGGTATACCTATTATCCAGTAAAATTATTGATATAAAAATCTTTTTAGTGACAAAGACTAGTAAATATATCCACTAAAAAGTGTAAAATAAAAAACTTTTTAACAAAATAAAAACCGTCTTCAAAAAACTAAAAAGCCAAAAATAATCTAATCTTGAAATCTACCTTGTTTAACTAAATCAAATATTTAACTAATCTGAAGTCGGTGCCAAATAAACAACCGACGAAGATAGCAAAAGCATACTCCAGTAACGAGATGCGCGGACCAATTTGTAGGTATAGTCTTTGGCGCAGACCGGTAATACTCGACTCAGTAGTTTTTTTGGCACCGACTTCAGATTAGTTAAATATTTGATTTAGTTAAACAAGGTAGATTTCAAGATTAGATTATTTTTGGCTTTTTAGTTTTTTTGTTACGTAAATATTTCTTTTAATGACCGAGTTGAAGATGCGATACGAATACGTCACCGGGCAGTTCGACTCAACCAAACATATGTTTACAGAGTATAAGTTTATAATGTAAACGGCTATGAATAACCAATTCGGTCGACAAACTTGTCGCAAGGTTGTGAATCGGGGTGGACGCGTCGGCACAGATACTGGGGTTGAACACACGTTTAGAAGTTGAATTTCAAATGCTTTATAATGCTAAGACCAGATAGAGAAAGGCGAAAGTGGTTTGAAGGAAAAATAATTAAAAAGAAGAAAATTAAAAAATAATTAGTCTCTACACACAAGTATATATATGTAAGTATATGCTTTCATGAACTTTTATTAAAAGCCGATGTAAGCGACCATTTTAACTAGATACTATTATCAACTAACAAAAATATAACCGTGCAACTTTAATTCCAATGGCAAGACGAAGGAGTATTAAAGTCTACAGAGAGTCTAATATTCGAGTCTAAGTCAAATGCAAAAAGAGATCTAAAATAAACTTGCAATAGTATTAATTTCACAAGACGCAAGTAACAGCGAAAAATAATTAAAATAAAATATTTGTAAAATAAAAATAGATATTCATGCTTTCAAAACGAAATATTAAACATGCCTACATCCTTGTTCCACTAATTCAAGTGTAAATGCGTACGGTACCAGGCTGTAAATATTCTACAACGGCATTTCGGTGTTGTAGAGCGCCCTCTCTGTCACTCATACAATTGCCCGATAGTCAATTTCTAATGCCGTTGTATAATATTTATACCGAGTAGTAATATTTACACCGAGTATAAATATTTATACCGAGTACTGTATATCAAAATTATATTGAATCGATGGTACAGAAATGACATACATAAATATTTTTTATTTCGAGTCTAGTCATTCGATAAACATACTCCAGTATAGTTAGGTTTGTCTATCCATTGCTATAGTATTGATATAGTCTGGTTCCGCACATTATACAGTGAAACACAGTTGTATGACATTATAAAAATAAAGGCAAGCATGCATTGTTTTTTTTTGTATTTTCAGACACGTTTTATATCCCTATCTACTATTTACAAATTCGACACTACTTAAAATCAATAACGTCTCAATAAAATATTGTAAATATTTAATAAATAATATAACTTAGAAAAATACATAACTCTGTATACATTGGTTTTTTTTTATATCTTTAGTTCCAAGACTTTGTGCTTTGGTCATCATGTAATACTTAAATTGTTTAAGAAAGCCTCCACCAACACCATATCACACTGTGGGGCAAATTAAAGCCCTATGCAGATAAAAGCAATATTCGCTACCGGTATTAATTCGCTATAGGTATTAAGATTTACCAAGCTGTATTCCGCCGATGGTATACTCATTCGGTTTTCGCTACCAATTCGGTAGCGAGTATTGTTTAATCTGAATATGCCTGAACACATAAAAGTATATAAACATTTTCCCTCAAATTTATAGAAAGTTACAATGGAGTATATAGACATTATAACGCACTTTTACCTCTAAAAAGTTATATATAGTGCCGTTATAATCCATTATAACTGTCTATAAATTTGGGGGTTTAATTAAACCCCAATTTTATAAAAGTTTCACAATCAATTGACATTGGCATTACAAAGTGTTTTTCAAAAGAAAAGTACTTTGTTAATATACGAAATCGGTCTTTAGATTTCGGGGTTAGTCTATGGGTATTCGAGTTACGGAGTTACGGTTTTCTTTATCGCACTTGCTCCCACTACACGTATAACAAATATTATAAATTAAATAGCTCTGCGCAAATAAAATAATACGCAATACTTGAATATTGATGATGCCATCTCCGCTAGTGACATTAAGTACATATTTATAGCAATTGTTTGTTTGCATTTGCTTGTTAATTACGACACTTGATAGGCGTGTAAGGGTCTAGGCATACATCGTCTTTATATGCGCAAACGAATTATTTATAAAAAAAATGCTATAAATGTGAATTAAGTACATATTTATAGCAACGGTTTAAGCGTATAAAAATTGCCGTGTATGTAGATCCTAATATATTAATGTTAAATCCGTCATATCCGTACGTCATGTCAATTAACTATAAAATTTGACCTACCGTTGATTTTAAAATATTGCCCCCTGAATTTATAGACGTTCTATAAAACTTTATAGAAAGTCATGTAGTACTGCGCACAAAAACTTTGCTTTGCGCAGTACTATATGACGTTGGTAAAGTCATAGAACGTCTATTAATTCGAAAATTCATTTATAAATTACTAAAGGAATGTGACAACATGTCTTCGCATTTGTTAGTTCATGACTGTTCATGTTATTGTTTAGGTGTTTTTAATGACGCTAAATACTCTGAAACGGTAAACAAATATTCTTGATAATTAATAAAATAAATGCACTGCACTGGGCCACCGGGGTGGACTATGGCCTAATCCCCTCGTAGTGAGGGGAGGCCCGTGCCCAACAGTGGGACATTTAAAAATAGTATAATTATTTATTTATTAATATCTTTTGCTAAAAATAGGAGCTTAATTGACTTAAAAAAAAGATTCTCCTAGGGCATTGTTTCGCTTTGGTGCTGCTCTTCCCACAAAGGCATTAACTTTGATACATTTCCATTTGATATCCTCAGGTTAATACATTAAGTCCATGAGGACTACTGGACGAAGCTTATGTATGAAATAAATTTGTAAATGGTGTTATTTTTAATATTACTTAGCATTTAGTGCTATTTATTTATTAAAAAAAATATAATATTTTGATAATAATGATCATTATATTGATAGACCTCTTAAAAATGATTATAGATATATATGACTATAGATAGAATACATTGCTATATCAATATGTCGTCCTAGGACGTCATATTGAAATAGCTACCTATTTTCATATTAGACATTATATGAAAATAACTAGCTAAATTAAATAACACTAAATTAGTTGTCTTAGTACCTGTCCCTGTGCCAAATTTAGTTTAAACACCGAGAAAGTATCGTCATTATTTCATAAAAAAAAGTATACATCATGAAATATTAGTCACCGTTTCATTCAGAGAATTTATTTAATTTACCGAATATATACAACATGCTTTATTCGGTAGTTTTATCGTAACAAACGTGGGGCTGTTCGGTAATGTTGTTAGGACTTACCATCGATGGTTCCGAATTCCCGTTCGTGCGCCCGCGTCAGCACCTGCTTGTAGAGGGTCTCGGCTTCCTTGTACTTGCCCTGGAGATAACATTACGTATAAATATACAGGATGTATGTGGACGGACATAAGAAGACTCTAGGTTGCTCAACGCGCAATGGAGAGAGCTATGCTCGGGGATACAATCAGAAATGAGCATAGCTCAAGGAATTTCAAAGTTGAAATGACAGTGGGCGGCACATAGCTCGCAGAACCGATGGCCGTTGGGGCAGAAAGGTTCTAGAATGGCGACCACGAACCGGAAGACGAAGTGTAGGACGGCTCCCCACAAGGTGGACCGATGATATATCACAGGAAGCCGGTGGATGCGAGCGCGAGTGGGCACGCAGATACTGACCTGTTTGAGATAGCAAGAGGCGAGGTTGTTCTTGGTCTTGGCGACGTTGGGGTCGTCGGGCCCCAGCTTGGTCTCGTAGATCTCCAGCGCGCGCTGGTAGTACTGCTCCACCTCCTCGTATTTGTTCTGCAAATAAATTCGCGCTGAGTCCCTCTGCCTACGTTCTTCCGAATCATATCTCAAATTTGAAAATAACGATCGATTGGTTTTACGGTTCGCACTTCATTCGGTTCGGTTCAGTCCCACACACACACACACACTGTATGTATTATCTCTTCATCTAAGATAAAGATAATTAGGTGATCTAGATATTGAAAAAATTCAAGACCTAAACCTTTAGGAAGGACCGTTGTGATCCTATAGCTGAATTTGGGTGTACAATAGAACACCAGTGCGTCCCTTCCTTGGGAGTGCGGTCATAACGTACCTGGTTCTGGCAGAGCAGCGCCAGGTTGTTGAGCTGCTTGGCCACGTCGGGGTGGTCGCGGCCCAGCACGGCCTCGCGGATGCACAGCGCGCGCTTGCACAGCGGCTCGGCCTCGCGGTACTTGCCTGCGACACACAACCCTCTCTGATCAGCCTCTACCATACACGTGATACCACGAACTAAATGACACAGTATGTGGTGAGCACAAAAGTTTGTACGAGACAGTGGCGTAGCATAGGACATTAGCACCCGGTGCGGATTTCAAATTTGATGCTCTCTTATTTTTGCTATTCATTATAAAAAATTTGGGGCATGGTAACGACAAAAAAAATGACGAAAAAAACACTGAAAGAATATTGTTTTTTACTTGATAATTTTTTCATATCTTATTTTTTATTTACTCTAACTGCCACCTGTGAAATTCCGCCCCCGGCAAAGTGCCGCTCGGAGCGGATCGCACCCTCCGCCCCCCCCCCCCCCCATGCTACGCCACTGGTAACAGAGTCATGGATATTTGATATCTTATATACTTGGATCGCCCCCAGTCAATTGTACGGTACCCATAATACAACTTTTGCTTTGTTTGGGACCATACATTGGTGTGTTCGTTTCACCCCCTATTACATTGAAAACAAATAGGTAGGTAAATGTGATGAACATCAAAACACTTCAGCGGGGTTAATTTAAATCTTTCAAAAACGATATCGGATGCGGAATTAAAAACTTCCGAGACGGATGTCCACAATCCCACTAATATTATAAATGTAAAAGTTTAGATGGATGGATGGATGGATGTTTGTTACTCAATCACGCCAGAACGGCTGAACGGAACAGGATGAAATTTGACACAAATCAAGATTATAGTCTGGAATAGCAAATAAGCTACACTTTATCCCAGTAAAATGTATGGTTCCCGTGGGATAGATTCGTTTTAATTTCTCACAGAGCTAAGGATCGACATGATTTTTTGCATAGTTAGCGGTAGTTTAGGGGTCAGAAAACGACTTAAAAATTGACATACTTTTTAATCGCGGGTAACACCGCGGGGCGCAGCTAGTCGTTACATAAATTCGGATCGGAAACCGCTATTAACAAGCTAGTCGGGAGCGAAATCGAATTCAGAATGATTTCGATTGCGTATGATTTAAAAGCAAGAAAGCAAAAAAAGCAGTGATAGCCAAGTTGGTAGAACGCTTGCCTCGGTAACGAGGATCGCAGGTTCAACCCCCCGGCCCCCGGCCCTCTGGGATTTCTGGATTTCATGTGCGTATCTCATTTTCAACTACGATTATCACTTGCTAAACGGTGAAGGAAAACATCGTGAGGAAACCTGCATATCTGAGAGATGTGTTAAGTCCGCCAATTCGCAGTGGGCCAGCGTGGTGGACTATGGCCTAATCCCCCTCGAGTTGAGGTGAGGTCCGTGCCCAGCAGTGGGACATAAAAAAGGGCTGGTATTATATATTATTATGATTTAAAATGATCCCACTGCTATGACCTCCCCCTGGCGATGGCATGCGTGTGGCGTGTGGTGTGCGCAAGTACCTCGCTTGCCGTACAGCACGGCGAGGTTGTTGAGCGTGGCGGCCACGGCGGGGTGGTTCTCGCCGAGCGTCTTCTCGCGGATCGACAAGGCGTCGTTCAGCAGGTTCGCGGCCTCCTTGTACTTGTTCTGGTCCCTGGAGGCATGGCACCGTTATTAACCAACGAAATATTATGTTACTCTAGAAAAGCAAATCGGCAGTTGATTTCTCGAACTGAAACATCAATTTCCGAATTTGGATATTGTAAATCGCGTGTACCAAAATTCGTAAGGAAAATTTCCAAATCTGTGAAGGAACGACTTTCCAAATGGCTTGAGTGTGTGTGCGCGTGCGTGTGTGTGCGTGCGTGTGTGTGTGAGCGTGTGTGTGTGTGCGTGCGCGAGTGTGTGCGTGTGTGTGTGTGTGCGTGCGTGCGCGAGTGTGTGTGTGTGTCACCTGTAGACGAGCGCGAGTATGTTGAGCATGGTGGCGACGTCGGGGTGGTCGTGGCCCGAGGTCTTCTCTAAGTCCTCGAGCGCCTGCTTGCACAGCGGCACGGCCACCTCGTAGCGGCCCTGCGACGCGTACTGGATCACCAGGTTGTGCAGCGTGCGCAGCCGCGCCGGGATCTCGTAGCCCGCGTTCACCTGCTGCGCGAACTGCAGCGGCGGCGTCGGCGACATCGCTGGGGGGGGGACCACGCCACATCATTTATTGTAGCTTGAGGGTCCAGGCACGCGAGTAAAACATTCGTAAAGAGACCAAGCTACATGCAAACGGATAACAGCGACCTACAGCGACAACGGCCCTGTCGATAATACCGCAATTGAGCCGTCAACTGTCAGTCAGAGCTCACGCGGACATCCCTTGGTCTCTGTAGGAATTTTTTACTCGTGTGGTTCAGACCAAATGTTGGCCAGTGCACAGTGATGACGTGGCGCCGAGGTTGCCGCCACTCCGTCTGTATCTACTACAACTATTACAATTGAATCTCAACTTTACTTACTTTGACTTACGACTAAAATTACGAAATAATAAGTAATTTACGAAATAAAACCTTGACTCTTCAACTGCTCCCAAGATGTCGGGCATTATTTCCACCGCTTTACTAATAAAGATAGTAAAACACATTCCATCATAACCTTCATGTGGTTCAACATGTCATCAATTGCAATAAAAAACTCATAATAACGAACAAGAAAATCTACTCGAAACTGGCTCAATGCTGTATCAAAAAATTGAAGTCTCACATTTGTTGTTCCGATTGTCCTCCTGGTCATCATCCGGGAACAGGTCCACCATGGGGTCGTCGCGCTTCTTCTCGCTCTGACCACTGCGATTGCTCTCCGACTCCTCGGTCAAGTCGCTGTCGTATTTACTGGAACACCGAAAAAAAATTATAAGTGTTTCTATAAATCGCCAGACTAACGTACCAAATATAAGGTCCTACACACAACGCTTATGTTATGTGTACCGTACAATAGCTACAGTGGTGATTCCAGTATACAATTAATTTTGACAATATTAAACATCCAAGACTCGGATGCAAAGATTCATGCATATAATTTGTCCTTACCATAATTCGAACCCGGGACCCATAGCACATAGAGCAGGGTCACTAGCCACTGAGCTAACCAGGGCATTGATATATCAATACTTCAATCCAAGATGTATACCCATATTCGAAATTAATTAATTTGAATCAAAAATCCCATTTCTCAACTCACCGTATCGAAGCCATGAAGTCAAGATGTTTGTTTTCTTCCTCCAACTGCGCGACTCTCTGCTCCGAGGCCTGCAGGTGCTGCTGCGCGGCGGCGAGCTCATCCCTCAGCCACGCGTTCTCCTGGCACAGCCGGCGGACTTGGGTGCGAAGCTTCTGCTTCTCCGCCTCCACTGACTGCAAGTGGGAGGCTAGGGCCATCATCACCTGGAATTAGATGGGAAAATGTTAGATTTTCCTTGGAAGAAAGCCGGATTAATTCAACTAATAGTAGTCAACGACTACCATGGCAGCCAACTTATGGTGAGAAACAAAATAATTCACATTAGTTAAGTGTTTCACTTACGATTAGGACATAACATGATCATGATCGCAACAAGTTTAGTTAAATTATATGAACCCTTTGAAATAAATAAGTCTAATAACCAAAGTAGATAACTTAAAATTACTAATAAATAAAAAACACCATTCCTCATCATAACTATCTCAGCTTATAATCTCTCATAGTTATAAGCATACTTGACGCAACTCACCCTTAGGACTAACCAGTGTTTCCGCACCCTTTAGTGATGAAAAAACAAACATCTCCAACGTTTAATCATCTTGTCTAGTCGAGCGTGTGAAGCCGAGTGGTGGGTTGGTTTCAATTTGTTAAGTTTAGCGGAAATGTTTTGTATTTTAGTGTGCGCCGCTGTGTGAGGTGGAAAACTGTTTACCCAGTAATCAGACTCGTTTAATGAATGAACGAATGAATGTATGTAATTTGATCCTAAACCATACAACCGTTATGCTACATTCGAATAAGAAACACAGGTATGTATATAGTTTAAACAGACAGCGTTCAATATTTGCGTTTCACGCACTACGTTAGCGTCCTTCGAAATGTATGGGATCCTGAATAAATGCATTTCGCGTGGGCGCTAAGAAATCCATGCATTGGTAAAAAAGTGGAAACGAATGCTCCCCTACGTGCAAAAAATATATGAGGACCACGATTACTTAAACCCTATTCTACTCAAGAACGACCTTGTTCCTACTTACATAACTTAAGCATTGACTAGTAATGAATGAATTTTGCGGAGTAAAACAGTTTTAAGAACAACGATCAAATTCCGGTTAAGACAAGAAACAACCTCAATCAGTTTTTAATGGAAGGAAACCGGTTAATCAGTGAATACCGCAAGAGTAACCTTGACCTGGTTGTCAGGACCTTCCGCGTTGTGTCTTACTGCTTTGAGTCATACAAGGGACTGCATTACAATTGATTGCGGTCGCTTATATAGAAGTTGAAAGTTAAATGAATAAAAGTGTGCTATCGTTAGCAGCATCTCATTTATGAATTGCACCTTCGCCAACCCAATGTCTTTACCCTCACGAGGGGGTCCCATACTACATGCCTTTGTGTGAACGAAGTGCGCGCGAGCGTTGGTTTAGTGACGAGATTACATTCTGCTTGCTGCCACCTGACACGTGTTGGGAATATCTATGGAGATGAAATGTCGCGAATATACTGGCAAGGCCAATCTGATAAGGTGATTTCGGAAAGTAGAGTTATAGCTTAATTACCTCATGTTTCGTATGGAGACCTTTACATATCAGATGGTAGCTGGCCATGCAAGATTTCATTTGTAGAATAAAAGATCTAATTCGATAGAGGCATCTTCTACTAAATCAAACTGTACCTTGTTATTGAGAAATTCTTATGCGCAAATTTCGTTGACCAAAACATGTTTCATATGAAAAGCTAATGAAAAGCTAATCTATTTACATATTCATGGCCCAGATGAAAACTAAATTCCCGCGTGCTTGAATCAATTTATAAACCTAACTCATTTTAAATTTAGAAAAGTCCATACTCTTTCCTGTGAGGAGAAAAACCCTGTCATCTATATTCTCGCCTTTAAGATGTGACCTAAATGATACTCCAAACGGGGAGCACTTCAGGTATTCAGTGAATATGGAGCGACATCCGGCGGCTGTTTGCTGCGGTTAATAGCCAGGCCCTTTTATTATAAGAGGGTTTTCAAAATACTGCCACCCATTCAAGGGAACATCTTGACCTATTTATTCCAAGTTTTCACGGGAAAAGACGGTTAGGTTCTTACATAAATCCTATGTTGATTATTTCAAGTGAGGAGTCAAGGCATATAGGCGTCCTTAAATAATAATAAATAAGGGGCAATTGTTGCGTAACAATATGTTTAAGACTATAGGCCAAAGATACATTTTCTCTTCGATGTAGATTCTTAAACTCGAATGACTTTGGCTAAACTATAACACCGATCTAGCTGAAAAATAACAGGGCTCCAAGTTTGCTAACACATTACACTCATGATCAAATGCAATGACGGCCTAATTGTCACTATGACAGATTGCGCGTACAAAAATGTTGCTGATTATGAGTCCGATGGTGTTAGCTGACTTGAGGACACTATATCAATTTAATAAGAGTCAAACTTGTCTCACCATCATGAAAATCAATCGAGGAAAAACAAAAACTTATGTCTTCACACGTTAAGAAGCTTCGAGGTGGGTATACTTAATGAAACCCGGCCAACAGTTCAATGTGGTTAATACGAGTAACTGTATATCTTCATCAGATGCGCGAGACCGCAAAACGCAGAGCCTGATACGACCTGTATTCTGACACGTGATGAGAAATCTGAATCCATCATCATTGCATTCACGTTGAAATCCTGTCAATGCGGATAAAATATTGCGAGTCTTGATAGATAAACTAAGAGAAAATTTATGAGACAGAACAAAACATCCCTAGTTAGGGCGTTTTGGTATTTGGCATCTAACACCAATATTGTTGGCTCACCTGCGCCTCGCCAAGGCCCAGCTCGATGGCATCGATGCTCTTCCTCACGAGGCTCGCTTTATCGTGCTCGTGTTCTGTGTTGGCGGCCAGGCCGGCCAGCAGCTGGGAGTGTTCCGCGCGTAGCGCCTCGAGGCCGGCTGCGACTGTCCGCGCGCCGGCCACCATTTCCTCCTGCGTCATCGCCGTCATCCTGCCCAGGGATTCGATCTTCTTTCTGTGGACAAATAATGAGGGGGGGATTTAGTTTTTTTCATAAAACTCTCCATTCATTATACCTCTAGAGGCCTTTCATGTTGAATAAAGGAGAATCTCGTCACTATCTTTTTATACCTTTCACGATATTAATAAGATTCACTGTGAGCATTAAAAACGACATCATTTCAAATACATTGAAGTACTTAACACTAAGACGAATAGACGGCTCAAAGAAAAATATTTAAGAGACTCAATAGAATCCACATCCATTGTTTAGAGAACAGTAATAAGATTTGAAGTAAGCTTGATTGACGCCGAGACGATCAATAGTTGAACGGGCAAAACGGATTTGGAATTTAAAAAAAGGTTAATTTGGAAAGGCCCGTCTACATTTACAGTCACAGCGTTCGATACACGGTAATGAAGAGACGAAGATGAAAGAGAGAAATACAAGCAATGACTGCTGTTAAATGGAATCTACTATACATCGAAGTAGCACACAAAAGGATTCTCTTCAATGTCAATTTACTTCATACAAGTGATCGCGATGAGATCACTACATAGTTAGACACTACTGTTAAGAAAGGCTTTATAGAACTGTCATTGGTTACCAATACCAAGCTATCATAACAACGAGGAACACCGGAAACAGCTCGTTTGCCACACCTCAGTTCCAACATTCAACATTGTGTCGCAATGGTGGAAGTGAGGATAGGGGGTGGCCCGGTTTAGGCCGGAAGAGTGGCGTGAGAAAGGGCCCGATTGAGAGCCGTAACCTCAAATGCACTTCCAAACGATTTGGGTCACTTGGAATCCTATTTTAAGTTAGGAATAGAACATTGCGATTTGAATCAAATTGCAGGGCATAAGGGATTCGTAATAGAATGCTATAAGCTATATTTTACGGTCACATAAATTGTACCTAAGCCAATACTTCTAACTCATAATAATCTGCTCAGGATAAGGCTTCATATATTGAAGTCGTATAGTTGGGATTAAACACGAAAGGCGGTAATTAACTATTGTAATTACATTAGCAAAAGATTCAGATTTCATAAGCCACTTAAACTATTGCCGTAGTAATGATACACAATACAGGATTAAATTTTAAGAACCTTAATTTAATTAAAAAATATTGTGTATTTAAAGGTTGTAGAAACTATGAGCTTTCAAGCAGAGCACTTCAACTTTATTTTAAGAAAATGCTGCAATAAGTAGGATTGTGTGTCTTATTGTCTCCCAAAGAGGCTAGGAAATATTTTTCATAACTAATAACTAGAATACTACGGAGTATAGTATAAACAATAATATTCACTACAAATGAAGCACGACTACAAATCGAATGAATAATTATAATTGAGACGTGACGAGATGCGATACGAACAAACGTGGTAATATGTAATCTGCATATTAAAACTAGTCTTACACCAGCGACTTTGCTTGAGTACGCGATTTGATTTTGTTCCTTTGCCACCCCTTAGTCCCTTCTGTCCCCTTAGTAGAAGTAGAGGTTAAATTCCTAAATATGTTTCTTTAGTGTCAAGAAGCACGAGTACAAATTTCAAGTAAATCCAAGCAATGTAATTTTTTTCTAATAACTTTGCCACGCCCTTTCACAGGATAAATTTTGAAAAATCCCTTCTTAAATGATACCTACATAATAAAACCGACATCCCCCTTCGAATTTCACGGCTCTACCGCGTGATGCGTCAGACGGGACTTTTCTTTTAATAGATACCTAAAACAGTTTATGATACTTCCGGCTATTTAGAATTCTGCTTGAGTTTCATAAAGAATTCCTTATGAATGACTAAAGAGGAATATGACCTAGCTATGCATATCAAAAGTAATTTAATAACTCCTAAGAAATTTTCAGGTCATACTTGATCTAGAAGCTTGCCAAGGTCGAATTCTAATAGAAAGTTCTTTCAGAAGTGTAATTAAGAGTTCTAGATTGTACAAATGTTGTGGCCTTAGCTCAAAAAGGACTGGGTTCCCATTACTATAGTTGGAATCGTAATAGAATAGTGTCCCTGATGAATTCCGGAAACCTTGTCATTTAGAACGGTGTTCACTGATCCATAACACGGGTCAACATGAAATTTGACTTTGATTGCAAAGCATTAAATTTCGGTAGTTTAGGTCGTAATAAGACGGAAAAAAAATATATGGCATGAAAAACTTTGCTTTTGTGCTTAGAAGACTGATTGAACGAAATTTTTAAAAATCACGGATTTAATTTTTGATTGAAAATAAAACTATTGAAATAAAAATGTTTATTATTTTTATTAAGTTTTACTATCAAATTAGCTTACAGAAAAGTGGAAAATAACTTAAAAGTGCACACTTTTACTTTTTCTTTTATGTTCATAGCTACTTTCTCTCAATAAACCCCAAATATAGTCGCCCATCATGTTTTCATTGTATTGGCCTTGATAGCGTTGTTCAAAATTCATGGCTTATCTTGATTCCGTACAGGACAGTCAAAATATGCTTCATAGGTTTCACAGAGAACGTGAGATGTCTTTAGTTCATATTTCACGTCTCGAACTTTAATAAATTGACCACATATAAAACAAAATGCATCAGCATCGTATTTGCACTTTCGTGACGACATTTTAAGTTATTCTGGTCTTGTAAATAACACCTGATGGTTGTTTATCACTCGGGTGCCATCTAGCGGCACAGTGTAAACTTAAATACCCCACTCTCACCGCGCGGTCTTTTTAAAAATATTAAAATCAATTAAAATTTATGAAAAAATTGAAAAATGAGTATTATTATTATAACTATCACAAAAGCAAACTTTATACCGAAAAAAGGTATTTTCTTTTCGTTTTTGTGCATAACTAACTGGAAAATAATAGTATAAACTTTAGGACAAAGAACGAAAATTTTTTTGTAGAGTCGTGTAATATGTCAGGTCGCGTTCCGATCCGGTTGTAGAGTTAAGCAAAAAAAAAAACACAAAGACAATTTGTAAAAGCCCCGTATATACGAGATAAATTTGACTTTGATCTCTATCTACGATGAATATAATCTCTTTTTAATGGGAACCTTGAAGTCAAGACAGCATGTCTCCCGAGCACATTGAAATGCCAGACGTTCCCACTAACGGTATTTAGGTAAAGGACGTCGTATTGGGAAGCGACAACTATATTGGGCTTGGTTTCGACGCATAGCAAACAGCACATCTAGTGCGAACTACTGTATACTTTATTGTATACCGTATTTAGACATTTGAACAGCGCCTCTAGGGGACGGTATTTAAAACTTTCAATTCTCCATACAAAATGTCTAAAAAATACGGTAGACGATCAAGTATACAGTTAGCTTACGAATAATCTCGCACTTGGCGTACTGGCCTGTTAGGCCTGATAGGTAATTCTATCTTTTGATAGGTATGAATGACAAAGGTCGTGTGTCGCAATGCGGTATAATATGGACATGAACGTATAATATGCAGCAGAGGTGACAATTCAAAACCTTCAAACATTTCTTCAAAACCCATTTATGGTTGTGAGGTTAACAACTTGCAACTTAACGAACAAAATTGATGAATTTATATGACCTTGTAACTTAACAAGATTAACATCGATGAAAAGTAATATGACATTTTATGAAAAACGATTAACGATCTAATAAAATAACTATTTTGGTAAAAAAATTTGGTCAGGGCGCGTAATTCAAAACGTCATCGCTTTTTAAATTGTTCGATAAATTTAAACATAATTTTCGTAATTATTTTTGTTTGCGACTACGGCATGTTGTAAAGAATTTCTATTAACTTTGCTTCGAACATTAATTTCAAACGATATAACCACTTCAAAGATAAAAAAAATACGGTTTTTATAAACTTTGCAGTATTCATTGCAACGCTTTAGGATTTTTTTTAGGCAAACTTAATACATCGAGGCATCTAATGCACAATACCAATGTAGCAAAAAACTAAATGACATCATAAAGATGTCCAAATTTTTCGTAAAAAAAATTAAAAACCATCGCGCTTCCACCTTAATAAAATATAACTGATCTCAATTTACCTATAAAACTACTGAAGTAGTTAAGTGTTTTCAAGAATCGACTCAACCGTTCCATATTCCTTTACTGGACTTTTATGGATCTGGCACGACTATTTATAAACAAGTAAATTCAGGGCTGCAGGGTACGACAATAGCAACGATAGTTTTTATTCATAACTGACGGCTGTTTAACGTGTAAACACTTTTAGGTTAAAAAACAATGTTATCTAACAGTATCAAAGTGTGTCGACCTTGCCGCAGTCGGTCAGTTGCGTAAACTGAATGTACATACGTGTATAGACTTGACATGAAGCACATGATTAAAAATTTTCTTAATTTGATATTATACCAGTCACTACAAATCACAGAACCGCTGTGCCATAAGAATACGTATCAATTCACTTAGAGTATCCTGAAATTTGATTAGTATGATTTGTTAGCCTCCAATTATTGGATTAGGACTTAGATTGACAATATATTACATCCTACGAAGACATTTTATTTATAAAAAAAAATCCGAAATTATGCATAGCATAGCATAGAGAGAACATAATCTTTTTGATGGAGAAAAATATTATGTTCTCTCTACGCTTTTAATATTGGCTTTTATTGAGTTATATACTCTAAGTTGTAAATGCTTAACAGTTTCAGTATTTCCCCGCCCCTGTCTAGAGGGGCTGTTGTCTCATTACATCCAGAGCACCCTATATATCTACTCAGTACGTGTCTGGAAACTTTAAATTATGGTCCTTCGTATATTAGATTTTGCTCGTAACACAGCGAAGGATATTTTATTACATTGTTCAAGCTGTAAAAGTAATACGCCATATTATTATTTGGAATAAGCTACGAAACGCCTTTCTTGATCCAATGATTAAGTAATCTTGGCTCTTGCTTTTTTAAATTGTAATGGGAAACTCCATCTCATCCTTTCGCGTGTGAGACGGCCATAGATTATTTATATTAGCTGCATTAACACTTATCGTACATTACTTTTTTATTTTACACTGGTCCATTCTTGACCATGAGTGACAAACAGACTGCTTATCGTATGAACCATCTCAACACATTTCCTTACCTGGATGTTTTACAAATATACTACATCAATTGCAGTAATGCCTCTAAGTAACAGATGTTATTTACCTATTTACCAAATTAATATTAAGTGGTAATAACAAAACAATAAAAAGCTTAGTTCAAATAAACACAACCCTCTCAGTTAGGTGAACATTGAGGAAGGACATTGAGTAACTCGATTAGAACTTGTCAAAGACGTTCACAGATAGAATCAACAAATAAGGAAACTCAACTCATTTGGTCGTGTAACGTAAAACGTGGTAAGTAAATACTTCATATTAACAATGACGTGATAATAGCCACATCATAGCATATGCTATATGGTCATAATATATCATACAAGCATGTACTTACAAATTTGGTTGTATCAACCAAATTTTACTTTAGGACATAAAACGCGGGAAGTTCAGAATTATGATGGCATTCTCGAGAAAGGTTTTATAAGTTGGACTCGAGGGACTGTTCCCTCGAGTAATTTGCCTATACAAGGAGGATGGAATATTTCCCTTATGTTAACTGATTTCCTACTTGCTACATTTGTATTGATTTATACACCCACGGGCGTAACTCACATATTAGGTAAATACATTCTGCAGCATACCTCTCAATCAAAAGCTTATCTAGCCTCAGGGTGCAATGCAATGGACTCTGAATAGAATAGTAGATGCTAATGTAGGAACTGTCTTGTCCTTCCTCCTTCCTGTCTTGTCATTTCGACACTTGACAAGAGAGACAATTCCAACCCGGTTCACAAATGACGACCCTCGAGAACCCTCTTCCTAGATAGGTATAATAGCCAGTCGGACAATAACATTAAATCCCTTCAGAACTAGCAAACTTTAACAGTAATTTGTTCAACATATCCTTAGCAAAACATGTTGCGTTATCGCTCTGCCAATAAATATTTCAACAATAATAATAGATCCATCGCAGATACCACATTTATTTCACGTGTTCATTCACAATAAGTATCTCATATTCCACTGGATTCTAGACCTTAGGGTGGTAACCTTGCTAAGCTCACATCCTTCAAGGGGTGGAAGGGGGTGACGTGGGGCTCATAAAATGCCCGTTACCATGGCATCCAGGGGCGACAACCCTCCGCCAGTGAGCCGTGCGTCGCCCTTGTTCAGAAAATTAGGGATTTGTAAAACATCTAGGTTGCGTGAAGGCTTCGGTTTAATAAATAACAAGTTGTAGTTTTTTGTTTTTTTTTTTAATTAAAAGATCATTGTCTTTGTCTCTTTCTCAAAATAACAGACCTAGCAATGAGAGCTGTCATATGACAGCATTTGTTTTCGTTTAGTATCGTACATTGAACAACAGAGTTTATGAGCGGACTCCGGGAAAGGCTTTCATGCAAATTGGATCGGATAGGTACTACCTAAGAAAGATTCCTAGTGAATTCATGTAGGTATTTATTCTCGTGTAATATGTACTTAAGGAAATAGAAAGTGATCCGTTCAATACATTCAACGTCCAAACCAGCTTGCCTATAATACAAGCGTGATCTAAGATTAGATGATTTTAGTTGTATTATTTTATCAAACAATCAATAGAATGTACAAATATGTGACGTGTCCCAATGGAAATACTATAGTCAAGAAAGCCAAACTAAACAGAACAACTACAGTCTTCATATCCGAACTATATGCAATAGAAAACGGTCTTAAATGGCTCACCCAATACAAATATAAAGAAAACTCCTTAATAGCAACAGACAGCCAATCAGCACTAAAAGCCCTACAAGACCGGAATAATCCAGATCCCACCGTAAATTCTATACACAAACTATTACACCAATTAAAGACGCAAATGATAAATGTAACATTCATATGGGTAAAAGCACACGTAGGCATACCGGGAAATGAAAAGGCAGACCAAGTAGCAAAAGAAGCCTCAATGAGCAAAACAGCAACCGCATCCAACTGCTTCCCAATATCATTTGCTAAACACAACTTGAAGAAAAATACAATAGAAAAATGGCTAAAACAGGATACAGAAGAATATAACACCACACAGATAAAGAAATGGTTTCGGGACCCCATAGAGCTCCGGAAATTTTTAGAGAAAACCCCACTCACCTTTGAACTTACACAAATACTCACAAACCACGGCTACCACAAGGAATACCTTAACCGCTTCAAAATAACCAATTCAAACACCTGCCCCTGTGATGATATCCATGAACAGACAATAGACCACCTTCTGAAAGACTGCCCAATTTTTGCAAAAACACGACAACAATATGAAGCATTATGCCAAATTAAAACCACAGAACCCTACAACCTGACAGAAGTCAGCCAAAAACAAGAAACCATAGACGCATTCGTAAAATACACAAAGAATATAATAAATAGCCTAAAGAAATTAAACAAGACGTAAATAATCAAAACATCCTGTATCCATTAGCAGGATCAAATTTAAAAAAGACACCGACTATCTAAAACAACTTCTACCCCAAATGAATCTGACACTCTTAAAATTAATAGCTACAAACCCAAAAAAAAAAAAAAAAAAAAAATATGTGACGTGTTGACACATTATTTACAAGAACAAAGCCATTTTTTTAATGTACAATAACATGAGTACAGTACAGGCAGTTTTTAAAATAAATTCGATTTAAGTCCACGAAGTTCTCTGCGCTAGCAATTTTTGCGATCTTATCTAACTACCCTTCCGTGAGGATTTTACCCCCAATAAAACAAGCTACAAGCATCGTGGTCTGAATGCTGGTGACAAAGCACATAACTGTCTTCCGCGCTCTGCAAAACATTTTAGTTTTAAATTCGTGCGCGAACCGCTTATGTTTTCAACTACGATTAATATTGTAAAACTGTATATGGGCTGCGTTTTCACATTCACACATCAAGATGTTAAAAATCATTGCTTCAATAGGCTATTTATACACTTCTCTATGGTCGTTCTAATAGACCAAATGTCTCTAAGTATCGTCGCATATATGAACCCTTAGGAAACGAATTTAGCACTCAAGTAAAAAGCACTAACACATTTTATAACTGTTCAAACAACACTGGGCAAAGAACGTTGACACTTCCAAATACAAAATAACCGTCTGTGACTCGGAAAACAAAGGGATACGGCCGGCTAATGCAATTGCTGGGAATGGGCCCATAAAGGGAATAGCCTAGAGCAATCGATGCGTCTAGACATACCCTGGTCCGCGATTGGGGTAGACTGATGCATTAAAAATTTCAGCACATTCAGTAATAAACATGCGACGTCATCCGCGCCTGGTCCGGACGGAATAAGTAAAGACAGTCGTAGCTTGTGATATGAAATACGAAAATTGTATTAGTCTTTCTAGCAATGTGCGGTTACATACCATCTACATATTATTTAAGTGATGGTTCATACAAATAAAGACTATTAAAGAATAAGTGTTAAGAAATTCTTGAGCAGTGATTATGAGCAATAAATATTGCAGATTTGTTAAATTGATAAACACACTGTTAAACTATACAGTTGTCGCAATGCTCTTAAAGAATGTAATCTTCCATGCAGTAGCAAAAATTAAATATCGACCACATACATTAATTTTCAATAGCGGACACGATGAGAATTTAATATCAAAAGAGCCGAACGCAACATCACAAGCCCCTCGGACCCAAATTATGTTTGAATAATAACTGAAAGTAAATGTCAAAGGGACGGATACCTTTCGATAAAGCTGAAAGAATTAATTTCACACAGCGAATGAACCCGATCTCGGGACCAGCTTTGTAGCCAGAAGGTCAAGGACATTGGTCTCTTGCCGGTCGGACGGGTTTTCCAATGTTAAGTACATTGGAAAACTCGTTTGTATCGAGAATAAATATTTCTCGGAGCTTATCGAAGCCCATGGTTTTCTACTCCATTAAATCTTGTATGAGAATTCCTATTTATTACATTAATTGGGCAAAAAGTATTGGTTTGGTTTGGTAAAATAAGATGTTTTTCGTAATAAGCATTTTAACCTTAGCCCAAAAAGCAACGCAACGCATGTAATTCATACTAAATTAAGTTAAACTGTTTTATGTAGGAGCTGTACGCTTAATTGGCAGAATAAATCAAACTCATTATACTACTGTAATAATTTACAGTTAATGATCTGTGGAATGCGTAAGTATTGAAAAAAGGTAAAAAGAACAACCAGAGCGGATTTGAACACGCACATTAATATTATAATTTAAATTTTTGCTTAATGAAAACTTTTACCATCATTCTTAAAAGTCCATAATGGTAGGACGCCGTCCGAAAAAAACTGATCCAAATTTGAAATTGACAGAATTTTCTACTTATTGTTTAGTTCAACAACGATTATTGTTACAGCATCGTTTACGTTCCACATACCCGAGTTACATTGTAATATCTTTATTTGAAAAATCTAGTCACTTACAATGCCATGCGTTACAGGTCATCACACTTATCAGAAATGGATTCAAAATTGTTGAACACTCCATTACTGCTACCGCATTTAAATTAAAAACAAACGAGCTGTCGGTACGCGCATCAAGGCGTCGTAAATACCATAATCACAAATTACAACAAGAAGATTCATGCTGCTTTCACAGTGATTAATTAACTGCCGTCCGCTGGTGATTTTTTGGAAATCAAAAATCGAATTTTTCACGGTCTGAGTAGGTAAATAACATAAGACGAATGTCGTCGTTGTAAATGCTAAGGCAAATGCAGGCAAAATTTATATAATAAAGACTATCCCCCAGACAAACACACCAACTGTACGGTTCCAAACTAAGCAACACTCGTATTATATGAACCGCCAACGGGCTGGTGGCAATCCCAGTATATCAGTTATGAAGATATAAAACATCAATGACGTAATCACACAAAGGTTTCCCCTACCGAGATTCAAACCCGATACCGTCGGTCGGTACAGAAAGCACTCTACCAACTGTGCTAATTGGGTGGTCATAAATATGTTTGCTGTTATTAATATTGTTCGGGTACCTTAGAATTATCCAATTCAAATCAAAGGTTGACAAGTTTGTGCCTCAACTAGTTTGATATGTTCCGATTGAGCAAGTCACTCGAATAGAAAAGTCATCCAAATGGAAAATCGTATGTTGTTTTACAAAATCTTATTTTAATAGAAGAAGATAATACAGCAAACACTGATATTAAAATTGTATACAAAAATACTTACATTCTGTAGGCGTTTAAAGTCTTCGACATTATAGAACTGTTGTTAAACTAACAATTGTAATCCATTTCACTTCACTAGCACGACGCAATTATCGCCATTATTATCACAAGTCACACGGTAAATAAACCGTTATTGAAAATACCCAACTAGATTTCATATAAGTAAGTGACCACTGAAAGGCACAAGACGATAGAATTGAATTTGGTCACGACACGTTTGAAGCCGACCTTGGAAGGACTGCACGCTTTGAAATTAAATCTGATACTGAAATATTGAAACGTGATATAAATGATTCGACGGAAAATGTGTGTAAAGAATATGATATCGAACGAAATGTTGTTAATGATACACAGCGGTAATAAATGCATTGTGCATAGAGATAAAACTAATACCTAAATGATGATAATCATTATTTCGTGTAATTAACATTACAAAACGTGCTATAAGCCGATTACACATGTATTGTAAGGAATCCTTAATAATCATCTTAAATACCATCAAGCTATAGAATCCAATTATAAAATTGATATTATCTATCTGGGTTCGTGTCATACACGTGTGATTTTGGCACACATGCTACGGGAAGAATAAATGTGTTGCCAATTGTTGCACAACTGCCAAGCGAGCAGGCATTATAGCATCGATGAGCAATAGAAAGGGATAGATATACAAACTAAAAAGATGAAAATAGACCAACGCCTACGCAACCCGGTACGTCTGTGTCGTTGATCCCTTCAGATCATTCGCTGGCTCCTTTGTTTGTTTTTGTACTGATATCGAAACTGTCTACCGGTTGATAATATAATTTTTGCTATACTGCCAATAACGTATCTGCGTGCCTGACTAGATTTTTGATTATGTTTACGACTTCATTAATATACAAGATAGCTTTAATTGAATTCAATTAAGAACAAGTGGTACTAGAGAAATATGCAAAAATATAGAGAAAGAACTCTCTCAAAATTAAGACAACAACAAGTGTGCAATAACCTCGGCCATCAAATATTGAATCAAAAAAATCTAGACAAACAGACATACCTATCCCGACTCACATTCAAGGGTGAGTAACGACGAATGAACTCTGGTGTAGAATATGTCGTTCTTAAAGATTCAGTATAGAATTTGAAAGAGGTGGAAAAAAAATATAATTGTGTCCAACAGGAATTCGGTGTTTAGACACCGCATGACTGGCAAGTAGCGACGCGTTAATTGCAATCTAACGAGCTAGTTGCAATGCAGTTGTTGCGAACGCATCGGCCGGCACAATTCCGGTAAGGCGAGTCATATTCATTTTACCGTACTTCGAACCTAAAGTAGGCGATAATAAATAAATTTTCCGTACGAACCGTTTCAATGGTAAGGATTCAATTTCAATTGGATGTTGCAGTATTTACAGAGTTTAAAGTAAGAATTCTTTTGGAAAGCACGATACACTGGCAGTTCTGATTGTGTTTCTAACATATTTGACTGCCCTTAATGACTGCAGTGGGAAGCCTGAATATTGTAGCCAAATGGTGGTGTGACCCTTAGTTTACCGGAAATTCCATGGTGTGACCAAACATGCCTATATTTATGTGTGAATGTGAAATAACTAGCTGTTAGCTCATTCAAGATCGCCAATATAAACCTTATAGGAAATCCGAAGGAGCTCAAATAAGCTTTTGAAAAGACGGGTGGAAAAGACCGTGTTGTTGGTACGAATTCCAACAAGGTTGCATTCGGATCGATAACCGCCTTTGCATTGGTAATGAAGGGATTGTATGATACAATACTTTGTCCAGAATATATGGTGGACAGACACGCCTATTTTGTATTTAGAACGTGAATGCGTTTTTTAAATACATTGTATAGTTACTTAGTAACTATGGAGTTTTGTAGCTATAACCATATTAATCTCTACCGAGGCTATATATTAATATATATTAATCACTATCAGGAAAAAGAAAACGGCTTCTAACTAATCTGTGGATTGTTTGAAAGACGCCAACATTATGAACCATTAATTAGATTAAATGGGTCAACGCAACGTTGTCTCGTGCTAAACATTTCAAGAGAGCAATATGTGTTGGCAGGCATAATGTTATTGACACAAATGAATTCAACCACTTCGTTGATGATTGTATTAAACTCAAATAAGTCTATGCCTCTACTCCTGAAACTTTACTACTACTTTCTAGTAATATTGATCAAATAGTCAGCATCATCATTGAAACTAAGTGTATAGTTTTGATTTCAGTACGAAATGCTTTAAGGGAATGTAATTGAACATAATATTTTAATGTGTGAGAAATTCTAACTTCCTGTCAGAGAAACATCAACCATTAGGTTACAAACATAAAGCCGTTTCTTCATTGTTGTAAAGAGTTTGAGCAAGACTAACAAGTATAACTAAGGTGATAAAACGGCCATAATAAGCCAAGTTTTTACAATGCTTCTTGCAACGACCACATTGTAAGAGTCGATGATAAATTTATCGATATCAAAATAATTTTCTGTCGATACTAGATAAGCATGCGGATGACAGATACGATAAATTTGATAAAATCTAAATACGAAATGGATTAGAAATGTGGTGTGTAAAAAAGGAAAACTAACGAAGCGTCCGAAATGAAACTTTTAATTAATTATCTAGAGTGTTAACTGATTTTTAAATTATGTGCAGAAGTAACGAACATTTGACTTGACGCATCATACAGTTGTTGTCTTGCTGAGACTCCGCGAATTACTAGTAAATAATGGAACTGTACCAATGCATTAAATTCAGTGCGTAATATATTTTAATACTTATTGCGCCATTCAATTGTGAAAGCATTAGCAGTTCACGAGCTGGTAATCAATAAATATACAAGACCCAGTTATTAACACGCGATTCGATTTTTTTTGTACGATTCGAACGAGTAAACGACCGATAAGCGTATTAAAATAGAAAAAAAAGGGTACAAATGTTCGTCGAAAGTCGATAGGATTCCTGGTGAGGTTACGTATGAAATTCCTTCCAAGGTCTTCACGGTACATGCAAACACTGGCACTGAAAGAGTTTTACTATAGAAAATAAAGGACGGTTCCGTATTGGACGCGTGAACGTTTCTGAAATGTGTTTTGCCTAATGCCGGTACGTTTGAGAAGCGACGTAGCGTGCGCTCGCTTCGGCCGGTGGTCCGATGGGTACTAAACTGAATCGACTGGTGGCGGTGGTGGCATGGCATCGCGTAGTGTGGCGCACGCAGCCAGCCGTCTCTCGATTAGCATTATCGAGTCGATAGAGAAAAATTGCGACAAGTAGATTACCGCTATATCTGATGGGATATAACTTTCTTGTAAACTTGACTGTAATAGAGGACTATTAACACATAGTTAACTTAAAATAGAAACCTTTTTTTTGTAAAATAAAACTGGCTGAAACTATGAGAACAATATCCAACAGGTAATGGTTTTCTAAATTTAGAATAATACGTTTTATACTGTGTCATTTGAAATTGGATTACTTACTATAATAATGAAAGTTGTTCGATTACAAATGAAGCAGTGTATGGCTTAATATCAACAGCATCAATTTTTATTTTTGCGAATCGTTATCTTCCATACTAATAAATCCCGAAAAAATAATGCATCTTTGATAAGTAATCGCGTATAAAAAAACACGTCTGCACAGCCCTAGTGTTCCAATACGTTAGTTGGGGGTAGTACACCCCTATCCCTCGCCCCTCATGCACACTTGTGTATAAACCGACCCACACAATCGCAGGATGCAGGGGACTACCAAGAATCATGATGAAACGTGCTGATACCAAAAATTTGGTTCGAATTTATAAAGAATCGCGTTTTTGAAGACGCTACTAAGAATATTTAAATGCAGAACATCGAATATGTTTATGCATATTTCAGAAAACGATATCATTTCCTGTATTATATCGATCACACCCAGACGCCTGCAATTTCCTCAAACTGGTAATTGAAATTGCACAGCTATGATCTCATCATGAAAATAATATATAGCTTGTTACAACAACCAAGATCTAAACGTCTATTCAAAAAAGTCATAATACGTCTCAAAGATGTAACTTAGATATAAATAGCAAATAATAAACCAGTATTGACTGACGACCTGATTAACGCATTTGGTAGCGACCCTACTTTCTGCGCCGAGGGACCTGGGTTCAAATCCTTGTACAAACAAACTTTGCGTGATGAGCACGAATGTTTGTACCAGAGTCATGGATGTTTAATATGTATATAAGTATTACATACTGACTTCGTCTTTAGTCCATTGTACGGCACCCATAATACAAGCGTTGCTTAGTGTAGGACCGTATAGTTGGTGTGTTCCGTCAGGCGATATTATTATTATTATGTCTCTCTCCACACGGGCTATTCGGGCAATACCTTTGGTAGGCTTGCGCGGGGACATGAGTCCTACACGTAGAGGTCCTTTTTGAGAATTGTAATATTACGTTAGCCACCTGTTAGGGTCAACAACTGAAAATAATTATTCTTAAATCTTTTCAAATAGGTACTCTGTAAAAATGCTTTAATAATATCAGAGGGAGGCTACAAACTAGATTTGAACCGTAAAATCCGCGGATTTATGGGCTCCTACCGTCCTTCATGCAGTCAATTTACTTGGTACAATACCCGTACAATTTTACGATGTCATTTTCAGTTTCATCTCCCGGATAGCTCCAATCCTAGCTGGATAAGAAACGTGGAGGCAGGACCGAGCCGCTAAGCCGACCTTCAAATGAAAGTTACATAAGACCGTGCAAGGTCAGGATAATCAATACTCAGGCGCCAAATCGTCTGCCCGAGTAAACTGGTTGGTACTCACATTGCAACAGTTAAACGAGATGCTGTGAAGATCCAAGAAAAATTGGAACACTTTAAATGCCTGATAAAAGACGATAGAAGAATGATAGTAAATAACTAAAAAAATGGCATGCTAAGATGCTTTTATACATGCTTAGACGATGTTTCCACAACTAAGAAGACGGTATCATTTGTCGAGCAAGAAGTAACAAAATAAACTAGAGAATATTATTGAATACACGCACCTGTTATACGAATGGAGAAAGAGGAACTCACCACTGACAACCACAACTTTCCCAATTATAAACCAAACAAGTTGATCGATAATTAAAGAAGCCAGCAACACCGAACTCCTCAATCAATCAATATCAATTATACGCATCTTTTAACTTAAGCCTTTTTTTGACAAAGCTCTTAGCCATACAGAACCTTTATAATATGTCAATGTTGATAACAAAACACCTAAAAATTGTACAGAAATCATTTCACTTAATGCAAACTGCGCTACTCAAGTAGAGCGAGACGAGGTACCGCCGCCGGCTGAAGAGAGCGAATATGTTAATTATTATTTTAAGCTTTAACGACGCACTAAACAAGCCTTTCAGTCTTTCACTTGGATGAAACATAGTCACTAATTGGCCAAAAGTAAATATAATATGTTCATAATTCCTTCAGTGATGTTTGCTTTTCTTTGTGACAATTTGGTTTTTTTTTTGAGAAACAAGAACACGAGAATTACTACCATTGTACTTTGATCATTCCAGCTTTTGTTTAATCCATGCATTATACCAAAGAAAAGGAAAACCGCCCTTCTATTAATCAAGCTATGTAATAACCAATCAACAAAGACTGTATAGAACATTTAATTAGAATCAAACCATTGATTGAATTCGCACGTAATGTGAACAATGGAAAGCTTTCACTAACTATTGAAGACGAAAGAGAGGTATGTTTGGTGTCTAACAAAAAGGGAATGGAGAATGGAGGTTGCTATGTGCCGTAGGAAACTTAACCATATTGCAGCAAAACTTATATAAATAATAATAATTGCACGGGCACGGACCTTTCCTCCGCTGGCCTAGTCTGGATAAGATTATAAACTTACTTAAACATAAGCTTTTTCCAGAATCCTATGCACACTGCCATTCTGCGATAATATTAGAGGGCTTACAATTTTATTTGCTTCCAAAACTAGCTGAGATTTTAAAGTGTTTGGTGAATCATTAGGTTTTGAACTACAATGCAACAAAACATCATCATTTATTATTACAAATTCATAAGTAGATGCCGTTGAATTGAAATAACTCACACACTTGTGGGTGTTTGCATAAACAAATTTTCCTGTAATAGTAAGATGAGAAACTGGTACTTAAAAAACTTTAATTATTAGATCAACATTTATTTATACCTATCTGGGGCACTAAAAGAAATTGTAACGATAACTTAATCAAATCAAAAAGACAAAGAGAGTGTTTCCCTATAGCGAAGTTTAATCAACTGCTGATTGACACGATCAACAAAATTAATGGGTCTACAGAATATGTAAAATAATCAATCAAATTTATTTTTATAATCATGAATCTTAAGTGATTGCTTTCTCCAAAGATATTAGATATGACATTATTAGCTACACCTCGAAGAGAACCGTGTCGGTAATAACAAATAATATATTATCTTCGAACAATGGACAAAGGCAGGTTTTGTACAGAGTAATTAGCTTTCCCTAGTGGTATTGACAGATCAACACAATGTTCGATTATTACTTTATCAGATGGATTTTTACTAGTATTACGCGATGTTCTGATAATTAAGCAAGCACCCTATTGAAGACCTGATGAGCACAGTTGGTAGAGACAATGAGCTCTCTGCGCCGAGGGTCTCGGGTTCGAATCCCGATGAGGACAAATTTTATGTGATGAGCATGAATGTTTGTAACCGAGTCATGGATATTTCACATAAGTATCATATACCGAGTTCGCCCTCAGTTCATTGTACTGTACCTATAATACAAGCTTTGCTTAGTTAGGGACCGAATAGTTAATGTGTTCTTCTGGCGATATTATTGTTATATATATAACCTACTTTAGCCTATGTTTCAACATATTCTGTTTTATACTATGTAATTGGGCTTTCTTGTATCTGTGCTGAATAAGTTATTTCATTTCATCGGCGAAATGCAATCAACTCTGCAGTGCATCCTAACCTACCCCTTCGTAAACACAGGCGTGACACCATAGTTATTATGCTGACAGATCATCCCTTGCCAATAAACACCAGCATACAAAACAAAGAATTACTACAAAAATATTGGAATATCGTAAACAACATTGAGCACGAAAATTAATTGTAGATATCTTAATTCAGCTTTCGAGCATGCAACGGGGCTTCCAAGCCGCGCGCCGCCGCGGCCGGTCGATCAACATCACTCACTTGCTCAACTCGAGTCTGTGCAATGCCGACATTGTCATGGGCACATCGTGTTTGGTATTTATGACGTGTATTATATTAACGCCTTTGTTGACGAAGCTGTGATAGTGTGCCATGTATTGATTATCAGTAATTTCTTATAATTTTATCGCATTAGATCATCATCTTTTCAAAAGACCGGATTAATTTTAACACATAGCATGAGGGTGTCGGTCGATTGTCAATAATTTTAATTACTTATGTGTAAAATACTTTCGAGGAATGTACTCGGAACCTAAGAAAGTTACATTTGGCTCAATTTTTTTTTTAGATTTAGCTTTCTGTAGCAGTGCCCTGGCAAATCCGTCCTCAGAAGAAGCTAGACACTTGTATAAATTAGTCAGTTGAGTTGTTGTGTTTGTTCTTACGAGGCGATATGGACCAAAACCTATTAAATATATTTTATATTCATTCCGACATATGAGGGATTGCAAAAAAAGATATTATATACACAAATATAGTACTAGTCAGCTTTCATTTCTAAGAGAACACACTGTTTCGCTCATTTACAAAAAAAAGTCTATGTCACTACCTTTAACGAGAATCCCCTAATTTCTCATTCTCGAAAGCTTGAGACTATCAAATAAATTTAATGTCTCAGTAATAAAATTGCGCAGACAACAATAAAACATGATGATTGGCAATTCGAGGAAATAATGGCTGTTCGAATATCACCGTGTCGGATATTAAGATTTATGGGAGATCCAATGAGCAATACTTAATAACTTTCTTCCATGTTGAATGTCTTAATTTAACATGGAGAAGCCATTATATACAAATATTGAATTGATTGATGCTACAAAAATGTTTATTACTCGTATTATAGAGTAATTTAATACAAAGAAAACTACTGATGCTGAAATCTCAGCAGCTCGTGTGTAAAATAACCCCCATACCGAATCTATATACGATGAGATTACAGAAAAAAAAACCTCTGTAATGCCATTATAAATGGAGGAAAAAAATTAATAAATTTTGGGGTAATGAGATCATACCCGCATGAGCAATAGCTTCTTAATTTAAACAATAAAAGTAAGTGGCAGATTACCTACACCCAAAATGTGCAACTGGACATGCATTCAATGCGTTCAAGGTAGGTTAAACGCTAGGTAGGGCGCGAAATTCAAAATGTCGACGGTGTATTTAACTATAAAATTGGTTTCAAAATTAATTTCAAATGAAACAACACTCCTAAGATATGAAAAAAGGCGGTTTTTACAAACTTTGGAGTATTGTATCGCGTTAGGTATTTTTTTAAGCACACTTAATACATCGAGGCATCTAATGCACAATGCCAATGTAGCAAAAAAGAACTAAATAACATCGTAATGTCCCAATTTTTCCTAAAAAAGAACATAGAATATTGAATTTCGCGGCCTGTCCTAGCGCTTCCATCTTAATAAAAGATTTCTGATCTCAATTTACCTCTGAAAAAGAATCTACTATAGTAGAAGAAACTAAGTATTTACAAGAACGGATTAAATCGTTCTATATTCCTATACTCAAATGGATCAGGCATGAACAATTATAAACAAATTATAACAACAATAATTAAGTCCTCCTACTACCGATACCGTACTCCTATTACCGATAAAGAATAAAATTAAACCATAATCTAACATCAGAATAAAAAATATAAGTTGAAATGACCAATGCAAATGAAGTTTAATCTTTATAAATTGCCCGTATTATGAACTCCACTACTTATGTCTTAACCCTGAAAAAACTAATAAACTATCGTATATAAACCACTATTAATTACAATACGTGTAGCTTTAACGTGATCGGAGCAACCCAGCGGCCTCAATAAGCAAGATAATGGCATTACAACCCTGACGGAGAAAATGGCGGGGGTTGAGCACTGAGAATGCCTTTCTTTTATTACTCTTCATAAAGCTTGTAATTTCTTTGTTCCTAGAGATTAATTTTAATGTCCTAGTTTTTTCAGTGATGATTTAAGATGAGTGTCAGGTGCTTTGTTTAGAATTTGAAATTTGCATTAGTGAAATTAGTAAGTCGATGAGATGAAAAGATAATACGCGAAAGATGACTGGTGATATAGGGAGAAATCGAAGATCAGCTTAATTTCTTAGTTTTGAAAGGTCTGCCTTGTAAAACTATGACAGCTTTGATTACTCAGTGAATCCGTTATATTTCTAAGCACCGTAACCACCGTTTTAGAAATTATGTCCCTTATCTAAACGTGGAATATTTTTTTATAGAGAAGCATTCCTTTTGATACACTTTTTGTCTTCCGCCAACAAAAGCTCTCTCGTAAACGAGATACAAGAATGTAGTCCGCAGAATTCCACGAACAAAGGGTAATCTCGAATGAAATGCAAAGCATTCTACCCTATGATGAATTCCAGCCGCCCGAAAGCTGTTTCATGGTCAAGGCCGACTGGAACCGAAAGAATGGGATGGGACAGCATTCCGATTCCAACGGACGGGTATTGACGCAAATAGCTTGCGCATGTCGCATGCGACATAAACACGTATGGACCATATTTAGTTGTACTCGATTATGCCCAGTTTACACGCAAATTGGTCAGTTGACAAGTTATCGGTCAAGTTGGTAGGAAAGTACTGTTTCACACACAAGCTATGCGAGTTCTTTTGCATTGCTATCCACTCAACATAGACTTAGAATGGATAGGTTAGAACACGAGGGTGGCTCCACCTACAGGAATATATGCAGATAGGGGGGCGTAAAATAGATCCTATTTTAGTCTACTTGCTAACAATTCCAGCCACTTACCTAATCTACTTTCGCACTCGGCGGCGGTACGATAACACGAGGCCAGCGAGGTTCACTTGCGACTTGTCTTGTCTTCTAACTTGAATCGTGTAAACCGGCCGTAAATAAATACATAAAAATAATGAATATTCCCAGAAAAACATACCGACTGTATTTAACTAAGCAAATCTTTAATATCATTAACCGTACAATGGACTAGGGTCGATCTTTTGATGTTAAATAAAAACATTGAATTAATCTTAGGCGTAAGGATGGAGTTATTTTCAAGAAGAGATCCTAATATCGAGTTGATGAAATGATGCATATAAGCAACAAAAACAGGAATAAATCCCAACTTGGTGTGCCGCGTTAACAAGTCCGATTGTCATAGGCCGATGCGCGTACGACCATGAACCTGGCGCGAGGGCAGCGCGAGCCCTGCGCCCGCGCATTCGAGCACATTGTTCATTCCTAATAATGCGCATCAATGGCCAGGTAAATTGTATTAAAGGGCTGATTTAGAATATATTTTGAAAATATCTGTTAAATTGACAAACATGAAAAGTGAAATGTTCTGTGAAATAAGTTGTGGATAAAGTTTATTAGCACATCGTGAAACAGGACCTAAATGATAGTATGTCTAGCGATAAGTTTTATCCACACACCGATAGCTCATAACTCTCAGATACAATGTCAAGGTGAAAACCGAGCTTCGGATAAGCGTCGTATTTCTTTCGGTCTTAGATAACACGACACCAGGTGATATGATTCATACAAAACTGAGTAAGCAAAAACATTGGCAACACTTCAAGAAATAGTTTTTTATATCGGCCTGTCAGTAGTATAGTTTATTTTTGTTTTATCATTTTTGTCCATTTTTATAGGTTTATTAACATTGCGTCAAGGTCAAACAATTGTCATCAATGCGTTCATTAGGAAACCCTTTTGTAAATAAACCTTTACTGCTAAGCGTTTTACAAAGGAATCACAAAGAATATATTTTTCTCTAATTCATTTCTGTTTCCTGACCTGATTTCGCTGATTAATCATGGTAGAGACCTTGCAAATTGGATTATTTCTCTCATTAAAGATAATATTAAGAATTTTAATGAATTTTCTTAAATGTTCAAATTACCTCCCCCAAACGAAATCCTGTAACCGTGCCTGCACACATCTGGCCTGCTATTCATTGTATGAAATTTAGTTATTTCCACAAAACCAAGCATCTGTTAGCCCATAATAACATTATTATGTAGCAATAATCGTCATGAAACAAGCAACTGACATAATAAACCTATTAAACATAATGCACAAAGGAAACCGGGTCAGTTATATGTATTTTTGTGATGCATATAACATTGCAGCTATGAAAATATAACAATGTAGGTACCTGTTTGTTCGTCCATACTCCACTTACATGCATTTAGAAGTATCTGGCACACAATGAATAAGGACACTTATTATTGATTGTGGCTCTATAAATATGAAGCTTTCAGTCAGCATTTTACACTAATATCCTAAGCTGTGTATCAATTTGTTTATAAAAAAAAAAATACATGTGTTACAAAAATATATGCATCTGTTACTTGACCAGTCATACACACACCCCTATGACATCATGTTTTTATATAAGAGTATTAGATGTTACATAGATTACAGTCTTTGTATAATGTTTTTTAAATTATTTATTAAACAGGAATGGCTGATAACACAAACAATATTTTGATATACTATTTCATACATTCATCTTACAGTCACACTCTTTCATTAGCAAACATATCAATTCCGGGAAATTTACAGGAAACCATTGAGCAATTAATAAATTTAACTCATTCATATAGGTACATATATACCTATAACTCAAGATGGGAGGGGTCCCAGTATGTTAAATATTTACAACTTATCTGACAGAATTTGTCTTTACCATCTGTCATTAGGGGACCGACTTTCTATAAAGCTGGCTAGGCCCAGGTCTAGGGCAGCCAGTTATTTGGGGTGGGTTACCAACACCCGCATCTGGTAAAACTCGATGAAAATCAGCAGAATATGGCACCTGGTGCTAAATGGCCTAGCAAAGCCAAGATTGCTGGTACACCACAGTCTTTCTTGTGAATAATGTTTATCAGTACAAATTTATTTTCTTTCTACATATAGGAAATGTCACTACTAATAATAACTAGATGCTGTGTGTATAATGACTCTCGGTCATAAAGCTAACCACTTATTTAAAACAGAACCGCTTAGGTTTTTAATCATAAAATAATTAACTTAGCACAATTAATTAGGCAATCCAAATAATAAACTTAAAATGCACGTATTGTGATTGAATATTATGTACCTATAACTTAGCCTTGTGATTAAAAAGAAAAAAATATTAAAAATGATAGTACACTTGCAGGTAGGTTCGTAAAAACTTGGCGATACTGCTTGCTAATTAACACTGATCAATAGTAGGTCAATATATTTAAGAACTCTTTGTAAACGCAGTTTGGCGCTTAGAAGCCCTTACAAAATTGGACCTTGTTAAACAAAGATTAGTCATCAGAATTGAACAATCAAAATATTACACATCGGTAGCACCTGTTCCACGAATAATAAGAAGCAGAATAAGTTTTAATACTCACAAGGTTTAATGGTTCACTGCAACAGCCTAGTAACGACGATTCATTGTAAAAAAATAAATTAAAATAGATCTTCGAAGCGGAAAATGGCGTTACGAATTTACGGTTATAATAATATTTACTTCGAACTCAAACATACCGAAATGGAAAATAATGCATTCTTAATGAAATTGATTGCCCTGAAAAGGTGTTAAACATAGCATTATACAATTAAAATCTATAAAATCACTTACCTTTCTAATAATTGACAGCAACACACAACTAGAAAATTCACTGTTATCAATAGCACCAACATAAGACAACAAAATTTATAGATTTTGAAGTTTGTGGTCACGTTGCAAGCCTTGATTGCGTTTAATTGTTGTAGTCATGATTATTTCTCTAAAGAATCAGAATCAGAATATTTTTTATTCACGTAGACCATTATTGTACAGTACTTATGAATCGTCAAGTTACAAAAATATTATGCTACTGCTTTACCACCCGTTCGGAATGCCGTTCCTATGGAGAAGAACGGGCAAGAAACTCCATGGTTGCTCTTTTTTTAAAATAGATCTTTTACAAAATTTAAATATTTTGCACAATGATGTCTTATGTTTCGAAGCCGTTGATGTTGATATTGAAGATGGTAGAGGACATTATATTCGATACTTATTGATAATTATTACTAATAATAGAAGGACAACACCTAATAATAAAAAAAAAGTATATTGATAAACCAAAAAGAGTTTATTTACATTGCGGTTACTAATTTTAACAATAACAATGAAGTTTTAACGTCGGCAAAGATCCTGTTGCCTGAAGGGTTGAACCTTAATTATTGCTCTTCTTTTTCTTTCTTTACCAAATGAGATGCGATGAAATAAAATGGATATGAATATGGCCTCACTCACAACTTAGCGGGTATTTTGCCAACGTCAAGCAATAAATACCAATAAAACATTAAATAAATACACATTATAAATAAAATAATGGATGTGACATGATATGAAAATGGCGTGTCATTATTGCTCTCAAACGATAACACAGATATTCTCCGCTTACGGTTCACGCTCTACAAATAGCATAGAGCAATGACATAGAGCTATAAATAAATTGTTGACATATTGACAGCCAGTCATAATATTCGTCCGTCAGATAGATTTCGTTCTGTGTTCTGTGGTCGGTCAGTGGCAGAGAAGAGATTGTGGGGAATTTTAAATAAAAAGAATCCATAAATTAAGGTTATATTACACTATTTTTACTCAAGGGAGACCGAAGAATAATCGCTTTGCGTGTTGTGTTGGGAGTACCATAGCTAACATATGTGGCATCTTCCGTGACAAGAGTAATCTAACCATATCAATATGCATGACTATTTTGGTTGTCGACTGTCTGCTTGTTTATGAAGAAATGAGTAGTTTTGGTGTGGGGGTGTATTTTTTAACGGTGCTGTGGTTCGTAACATTGATGTTATGCTGGGTTTCTGTTCGCACGGGCCATAATATTGGGAAGATAGCTGTAATTGTGTCTTCTATTCTGACTGTGATTTTAGTGTCATTGCCAAAAAGCGAGGCGTCCGATTTGCACGGTGCCAACTTCTATGACAGATTGTTCGTCCCCCGTTACGTGATACTGGCGTTGTTATCTGTTAGTGCTTTAGTGGGTTGTGTGTACTGTTTCATTCATGTTTGCCTAGTACCAGTGGAAACCCACAAAGTTAGGAGTTTCGGTACGATTCATTAGCTTGCTTTTGGTAAGTGCTGCATTCTGTTGCTGTTGTTTTCACTTGAGTTATGTTTATGTAATTTTTATCAAACTATAATTGTACCTACACATTTTCAAAAGATGTGTGATGTTCGCAAACCTCCAGATAAATAGCACATAACTATTAAAACACGGGAATTGTTTTAAAGATAACTCATTTTCTCATACATTTGATTCTGAGACAATACAAATTTGCCGGGACAGCTAGTTTACTATATAAATACTTTACTAATGATTAGATATACTTATCTCAAGATAATGTTATCTGTCCGTGCCTAATGAAAAATAATCTAAAAAAAATATTTTCATTCATTATAAAATAATGTGTCAATCAAATTCTGTACTGTGAATATTTCTTGTAATATAAGGTACTTAACCACTTCATTTCTTATTATTTGATAAAAACAGATATGTATCATTAGTTATGAATAATTAGGCTTAGTTTGAGAGCTGTTCATTTTCATCTACTTTCCATCATATTCTTTAGCAGTCTGCCTGCATTATAAGCCAACAGACTGTAATTACTGTCAATCTATCAAGACCTATTCATCGTTGCTATATTATCACACCTACGAAAGGAATTGTCAGAGGAATATTAAAAATGTTGACAATTAACTTTTCGCTGTCCCATGCTTTATGATTGTTATCCATTTATCATAGCTGCTGGTACATGTAGCAATTAATAATGTGATTACATAAAACAATGGCCATCATTATCAGCTTATCATTGTCATCTGTGCAAACTGGAGCACTGTATCTGTCTCATATCTGTATTAACAGCTTTTTAAATTTTTCTTTTTACAACCTTGTTAAAATTATCTTTGCTTATTATTCCTTTTTGTCATTAAAGATATCTGTTGGACACATATATAATATAATAAAATGTTTAATAGATTTTTAACATCTTCACACTGAAATTGAATTGAACTCATATATGATGTTTATAGATAGGTCCAGATACTCTATGGTGTTAATAATTTTAGTGTATTTTCCCAATATTCAGGGGATATCTTATTACCGTACATCTATGATTAATAAGGGAATACAATTATAATATACAATTATAACAAATAATGGCTTTCCGCCTAGTATCGCCTAGTTCTATCAATTTTATAATAAATGTTATTATTGTCTTTTTATTTCAGTAAATATGTCAAATGCAATATGCCAGAGCTTGCGATCGCCGATCCGAAGACTGGCGCGCCTGAAGAGGGGGCAGCATATATCCACATCAATTGTACATAATGAGACTATATTAGTTAAGAATAATGAAGAATTTGTTAATAAGGTAAGCGCTTCACCCTGACTAACCCAAACAAGCAATGCGTACGCGGCGGTCGAGTCAACCAGCGTCCGAAATAACTGAACCCTCATACCAAGTTATAAATATCAATCTTTGTTTTATAGGCTAAACCTAATCTATATTACCTCTCGACGTAATTTGTCCTGGAAGCATAAGCTGGGTTGCGAAGTTACGAAGATCTGCAGGGTTATTATATATCATTCGGAATCGACATCGGAAACGGATTTTAAATTTTCCGATGTTGATGTCGCTCCCGACGAGCTTTCCGACGGAAACTTTTTGAAAGAACCATTTGGTGTTGCCATCAACATACATCGAAGATAATCAAATTCGGAAATTTTAATAGCGATTGCAGTAATCCAGCTCGGAAGTTTTCGATTCCGCTTCCGATATCGATTTCGAATGGTTTAAAATAACCCTGCTGATGTCATGTGTTGATTTCATGTCGTATTGCGTCACAGCCCCCGGCGCCGCGCCGGTTTCATGACGTCAAATATAACTTGTTTATCGATGTCGACATCAGTTAAATGAGTCAGCAGTTGTACTTACTTAATACTCACATTAAATTTTTCCTACTTATTCTCATTATAGCCTACCGTCCATATTTATAATTGAGTATGGATGTGAATGTACCCAACGACCCGCTATTTCCCCTAAGGGCGCATACAGGGTGGGAGGGGAGGGAAGCAATCGCCCCCCTCATACACAACTAATAAAGTACTTTATTGGTATGATGACCCAATTGGTGTAGTTGGTAGAGACTCGGCTCTCTTTACCAATGGTCCCGGCTTCAAACTCCGGTAGGGACAAACTATGCTACGAGGACGAATGTCTGTAAGTAGGTACCTAAATAATGGATGTTAAATATCTAATATAGGTAGGTAGTGGTACCTCTCCCAGTCCATTGTACGGTACCCATAATACAAGCGTTTCTTTATGTACTAGTTGGTCTGTTCGTATGGCGATATCATAGATTAAAAAACGTATTAACACAGGTAATGAACAGTGACAAGCCGGTAATAGTGAACTTCCACGCTGACTGGTGTGAGCCGTGCAAGATCCTGACTCCAAAGCTCAAGGAGCTGATCGAACCGCTCACCAACCTGGACCTGGCCGTTGTCGACGTTGAGGATAATGCCGACCTGGTGCACACATTTGAGGTAAGCACGCTTCACATATGCTAAAAGACTGTAATAATTAGTTTCAGCGGAAAAGGAAAGATCTTCCAACTAGGCGCTATGCCCCGACGGTTATTGTTGGAGTCTTGTGCTCTTCGAAAACTCATAGCGCGTTTTAGGATTGTATGGAGAGTCGTCAGCGCCATCTGCGATACATATTTCTTGTAGCGAGGAGGAGCGAAGAGGTCGCTTAATAAGCTTGAAAACGCATAAAGACAAGTTACAATCAATGTTTAGAAAATTCATTCACATTATATCATAAAATAATTAGATCTTGCGATTTATTATAGCAATACTAAAATCAATAACGATATACTATTTATAATAATAATATAATAATACCAGCCCTTTTTTAATGTTGCACTGCTGGGCACGGGCCTCCCCTCAATGCGAGGCGGATTAGGCCATAGTCCACCACGCTGGCCCAGTTGGCGGATTTCACACATCTTTCAAGGGGTTCTCTCAGACATGTAGGTTTCCTCACGATGTTTTCCTTCACCGTTTAGCAAGAGATAATCATGGTTGAATATGAGATCCGCACGTGAAATCCAGAAATCCCAGAGGTGCCTGCGATCCTCTTTACCGTGGCAGGCATTCTACCAACTTGGCTATCACTGCTATACTATATACTATTTATAATTGCAGGTAAAAGCGGTGCCTGCGGTGATAGCAATAAAGAATGGGCTCATAGTTGACAAGTTTATTGGTCTGGTGGATGCTGATATGATCACGGGCCTCATAGACCGCATGTCCGGCAAGAAGAAGGACGGTGCGTAAGCTTATCTATCTGACGTAGCCATTGTGGATGTTGCAGTGTGAATTATGAATTAGTTTCACCTGACAATGCTGGATTCTTTAGTATTGAATCTGTTTATAGTCCAATCAGAATTGTGTTTGATTATTATCTTCTTGCCTTACTCCTTCGCGGGCTATTAATGTGAACAGGGCCTTATGAAACGTAGACGACATGTTTTCATTTATTTCCAAAAAAATGCGATTCTATACGTCAAATTATGGTTTTAAAAACAATACTGTCGAATTGAGAATCTAATCCTTTTTTTTAAGTCGCTTAAAAAAGAAATCCGCAGACCTGAGTCCATAACTCCGGGTGTTAGGTTACGACGTTGACATTGGCAGAAACGCATAGGGCCTAAACCACTGACCTCTATGTATACATCATGGACGTCAATGGCCTAAACTCAATGGAAAATAAAAAAAAGCCACTCTTGTCAGGGAATAAATATAAAAAAAACTTGTCACGGTGGTCACATAATAGTGACTTGGAGAGTCAATAATTCACATGCTTATCGTTTATACTGTAAATATTATTGGAAACTTGTAATAGATAATGACTTTATGATGGGTGCGAAATGTATATTTTTTATTTTCGAATCTAGCAATATGATGTATTAAGCAATAAAGAGGATATAGGGCTGCTGAATTACCATGAATGTTTAGTTAAATTCATCACAAAACAATGTTCTAGTTGTATAACTTAGCCAAATGTTTGTTATAAATTATTATTATTATTGAACAAAATGTTGTTCCTATCTAGTGTCACCAATTATCGGTGTATGTACGAACCCGTGTGTTTTTTAGGCGACAAATGTTGTGTAATGTTTCTAGTAACCATGTTTTGCAACAGATGGTCGTTATTGATAACCCGAAAATGTTCTGCGTTGTTGCAAATAAAATGTTGTCGCTTGAGAAATACATGGTTGAAAGCCTGTTTCAGAAAGTCCAATTTTTTTTTATATATACGTAAGTACGTGGAAAGAATATTATAATAAAGGCTCGATTATGACAGTGTCATAGTCATCACACATTAAAAAAAAGCCTGGATTTTGTGAAATAGACATAATATTAGTTTTATTATTTTAAGTTATGTGTTCGTTTACAAAATAGCTGACTAGTCTGTAAATGTCTGATTTTTATTTTAAGAAATATATTTTCTTTTACTTTTCCTGTGGCTATTATTATTTTGCCTGTTATTATTAGCATAGATAATACCTATCTAAATATATGTATACTATATTCAGATGTTGCAATCACACATATCTTAGCTTCGCAAACTAAGCCGGCCTTATATTCTACTTCCGAGGAACAGCTTTTCAAAATAAAATAAAAATACACGAACAATAGTGAATTTATAAGTACTATTTAAAAAGCTATTATATCATTAATCCATGATATAATAGCTTTTTAAATAGTACTTCGATTCGTCTGCGAACCATATACCTATCTTCATATATTGTAAATAACACTAAATAAACTTACAGCTTCAAATATATTAATACTATGCTGCTCATAAATCTCATGTTAAGCTGTAGCTGAGCTATATTTATAAATTTATATAAGGTGTAACAATAATAGGGTAAAATATTTTAACAGGGCCAGCAGTATGTTATAAAGATAACATACCCAAAGAAATAAATCAAATTATTAGAGATTAAAAAAAAAACTCCCTGCACTGAGCGCACCGTCAAACGCTACTAACGCGCCTTGTATAAAAAAATCAAACATCATTTACACAATTATTTTATACATGAACGTGATCAATATAACACACTGATTCACCTGTTACAATATTTTACACAAATTTTGTTAAATCTTATATAAATTAAATAATATTATATAAATAAATAACTTCAAATATAATGCTATGCTGCTCATAAATCTCATTATAAGCTGTAATAACTACTTTATATTTATACACTTATTACTTACTCGTAACTATTACTACATTTTTGATATAAGCACCTACGTATATCAAAATATATTTTTAGATAAAAATAGGTTTCTAAAAATATATTTTGATTTGTGTACCCTGCCGTAGACTATGCTATGAATTTAGAAATACATCGGTATACTATTCTGGTAATTATGCAGGCAACACTACGCTAATGTAGGATAATTCATAGGGTCCAAAGGGCTAGCACCCAGGGCCGTCAACTAAATTAAAAAAATAGTATTATAATTCACTTAATATTGTAGTTTGAGCTTTGTTTTTAATGTAGACCATTATCTACGACCGTATACGTTAAACGCATTATGTAGCTTAGAACGTCGAGCTTAGAATTATATCGTCCTATTGACCGATGGGTCCACCCTGTATTGGTAAGTAACACCATTTACATACCAACCATGTACCCGCCTGAGCCCAGTCTGCTATCACAATTGAATTGCTATGATATCGTTATTGACAACCATGCTAAAACTGTCAAAAGTAAGTCAATTGTGTTAACAGTCTTGGGACCCTAGTTGTAGAATGAATTATACCTAACAAGTAGTACTATACCTATACCTATAAAGCATAGAATCGAATGTAAAGTAAAGCAAGCTACCTACCTTTTTATCTAGAAAGTTTTTAATCGCAGCGAAATTAAAAATTGATGCATATTGCTGGTTTTTAAAAATTTTAGTAGTTGTACATTTACTTATTCAGTAGCAGTCAGGGGCGGATCCAGAGTTTCGTTAAGGAGGGGGGCGCAATTTTTGCCTGACGTTATCTATCTTTCAGAGAAAAATAATTGAAATTGGTCGCAATAAAGTAGGTACTAGTCGTGCGTCGGGGGAGGCACCCCCCTGTATCCGCCCCTGGTAGCAGTATATTACTAGATGGCTGGCCGCTATTAATTTGCTGTATTAATTAGAAATTTTGGACCAATGTAACACTTCTTTGACACAGTTACACTGTGTTCATTTACCAGATAGAATTTTGAAAAAGTTAATAAGTAGGAACTAGCTACATATTTACTTAAATGTTAAGGAGACGTCGCCCTAGCTAGAGGCTCCCGAGGTTAAAATACAAATCGAAGAATATACTGAACTAACTTCTGCCTGCGGCTCCGTTCGCGGTGACTCAAAGAAATATAGGGATACTATACCTACCTTGGCATGTGTGAAACATTCTTCAGAATCGGAACAGTGACTCTGGAGATTACCCCCTACATACAAACTCACAACCTTACTTCTTTATAAAATTAGTATAGAAGTATAGATATACAATAGAATAGCAATGTAACATTAGTAAACCCCAAATCTCGCGTCCAAATTTTGAATGTACCTACCCAACGAGTTATTATGTATATTTATTCGTAGTACCTACCTACTAAAAACGTTTTACAAACAATCTAAATGTCATAGAGATACCTACATTATGTGTGGAATTGAAATTAATTTTATATTATACAATGTGGTGCGATAATACTGAGTTGCTTATGGAATAAAATATATTTTTCTTGAATTCTGTAACATTATTTTGGTCGTTTTAACTAGCATACGCATGCAAGTAAGAATATGATGCCAGTAAAAGCTCCCTGTTAACTGGCATTTGATGTTGATGAGCACAAACTAGTTTGAGTTAGTTAGTCTTTTATCAGTTAGACATGCCAGCTTCACGCAGCCCAATATCTCGCATTAATGAAACACACATGTTAGTAGTTTGCTTTTGTAGCGCGCATTACGTGTATTGCGGGCTTAATATTCGAGTAGATTTTTTTAATGTCTGTCTAAAGCCAATCGTCATATGATAGCAGTCGAGAGCGGTCGGGCGAGTTTCCTTCATAGATGCAGCGTAGTGTAAAAAAATAGGTTTGTGGTTTCCCTCGGGCAAGTGCTGCCATCTGCCATTCGCCTTGCTGACCGACTGCCCGCAGGCAGCATATGCCGGAGATGTCAAGTCTAATATTTGAGTGTAGCTCAAATAACAAAAAAAAATCCAGTCCACTCAATACGGGGACCTTTCACGCTGAAATAAAACAACTATAAGATCCATGTACCATTTTTATTCAGAATGAACTCTGATATTGATAATGCGACACGAGCAAACAGCACTGGCGGCGGTTCACACACGACACCGACATAATGCACTCTCCATGTGCTTATACGCTTCAAATAATAATAATTGCCTAACACGTACTAACATAGAACATGGAGTTGACTGAACACCCACTTGATGTCGACAGATTTTTTTTATAAACATTCGAAATTTAATTTCAAATAAATCTGCTAAATTTCAAATCTATTTGTTATAACTTCAAATAAGTTTTAAAATAAATTTGAATGTTTAAATGACTATTCTGCTTGGTTCTGTCGAAATCAATTACAATTTGAAATTTCAAATAATTGCATATTATGCAGAAAACACATTACATGTGGACGGATTGTGCCTCCCCAATGTACAAACATCAACTTTTTTACAATGCATTATAGTCTGTTTTACACTGACACACTTAAGTATCGAAGCACAAATGAAACGGTAATCGTTCTTACAACGTAACAGAATATAAATTCGGATTTTTAAACAGATATTTGCCGTTTCGTTAATTTCGTTTGAGGTTCTGTCTTGCGCCCAATTCATAGACGTTTTAATCTATTAACAATGGAATTTCATAGCATTTTTCACATAAAACGTAACACGATGAATTTGAGTGTTGAAATTATGATTTTCTTTTAGTAAATAGCAGAATGATCCTGAACGATTACATGGTTTTCACACAAAACTGCCAATATTGTTGACTATGTATCTGGCGCTCCTGAAGCATTTCTTCAATTCAAACTCATAAACACGAGCGCCACATGTAAGTACCTATTATATCTATTATCATACATCAATCAAGGTACAAGGCTCATTTATAGCGCAGCCGTCCTGAGGATGCATCGTTTAGAGGCGAAACACGTGTCGAATACTTTTTTAGATTCGCTTCGTTACGTGGAGAATTGCATTTTATTTGGGGTCCCGTCACTCGTGACTGTTTCTCGACTAACATCTTAGAGGTCAATTTTGTTTGGTTTATAATTGGAAAAGTTGACAAGCCGAGGGTCAGTGGTGGGTTGGTCCTCCCCCATTTGTTTAACTATACGTATCAGTTAACCAGAACGACAAATATCCGATATCTAAAACATAATGATACCATAGTGCAAAACCGCCATTAACAGTGCAATGACCCCACCGCAATTATTTCACGCGAGCGTAGTGACCATATTTATACATACATATCATTTACATAACAATACCGGCTTAGACGCTCACGATTGTTAAAAATCAGTCTAAAATATATTAAGGCAACTTGAGAATATAATATAATCATAATATTTCGCTTGTGGTCCGGTCGCGTTTAGAATACCTAAATAATTTAATGTACAAATACAAAATGGTTGGGGAGAATTGAAAACTAACTACCGTGTTCCCGGGACATAAATAATCAAACATTTTCATCATTAGGTTTTTTTTAATCGATTTTATATAATAATGGCAATATTTAAGCCAACTTTTTTTAATATTCATTATATAACAAGGGGGAACAATTTCCATTCAAACTTTTAAATAAACCAGTTGGTTAACAATTAAACGCGAACAGTCACCACGTACACATATGAATAAGTTTAGTATTGTTTTATGATTTGCCAAAAACATTTCAATACATAGCTAACTCCAAATATGTATCGTTACAGAAAGGAACCGCATTTTTTTAAATAAAAAAAAACCCATAAAAACCATAGACACATTTTTGACTTTGTACCTCTGTGGTTACAGGAGTTTGCTATGTGGTAACGAATTATGCCTATATGGTCGTAATTTTTTGGCAAATTATAACACTCGTTCAAGCAGTGGCTTGAACGAATCAATTTAGTTAGAAAAAAAAAATTGCGGTACATCTAAAGGGCCAACTTATTATTCGGTATTACTTTTACGGAGATGTTGCAATTGAACTAATGAATTTACAAAACAGTACATAAAGAGTTAATCTTAGGAGAATTTTAATAGTCAAATTATACTTTTTAATTTCAATTTGCAAATAATTCAAGCAGTGATAGCCAAGTTGGTAGAACGCTTGCCTCGGTAACGAGGATTGCAGGTTCAAACCCCGGCTCGCACCTCTGGGATTTTTCAAGTGCGAATCTCATTTTCAACCATGATTATCACTTGCTAAAACGGTGAAGGAAAACATCGTGAGGAAACCTGCATGTCTGAGAGAACCCCTCGAAAGATGTGTGAAGTCCGCCAATCCGCACTGGGCCAGCGTGGTGGACTATGGCCTAATCCCCCCTCGCATTGAGGGGAGGCCCGTGCCCAGCAGTGGGACATTAAAAAAAGGGCTGGAATTATTATTATAATTTCAATTTCCTTCACTCCTGCACATTTAGGGATACACAATAGTTAATAGTTCACTAATATTACACAATATATATCCTGAACCATATTTTTGGAAATAAAACTAAATTGACAACTTCACTGTTCAAATTCCCACCAAAAGGACCATCTCCATATGTGAACTCATTAGCCTTTTTTATATATTTAGGTAGCGTTACCATAAATCAACATTTATAATCTCCGTAAAATTAACAACAAAATCAATATTTATTATTATAATTTGTCCATAATTTTCTGGGAAACAGTTTTTATTTTACAAAAAATAAATTAAACGGCGTAAATCTCGTACATTTGGTTTTAAAAGGACTACTAACGTTACATTACATACGGGCTTTAGTAAATTAAAATAACAAAAATAAAAAAAAAGTGTTTCTACTTATGTACTCTTAAACTTGTTCAGACTAACTCGGTACGCGCTACCTCGCGCGGCAGCACGCTTGCATAAAGAAGCAGGTTACCTCCTGATAGGTAGTTGTTTGTTACTTTCATGTACGGAAAATAAGACCTTATTAACAACAGCGCATTGATATAAACAGTTTAAAAAGGTACCTATGATTGAAACTATTGATAAAAACAAACCTTTACAGAACGACTTAGAGGCCATTTTGTCACTACATATCTATTTCATTGTGCAGGTTGACATGCATCTAGCACCTACCTCCTAGTAGGTAACTAATAGATGTAGTTACTACCAAGTAGCGAGTTATCCCGCTTTTTTATTACAACGATGTGTTGACCATTCCGTCGCGGGTAGCGAATACCGCCTTCATCTGAACATTGCTATTACGAGCTAATTTTAATAATATATTAAGGATCATGAATATACATTTTTCCGTATAATATTTAATGTTTTTTTTTACATTATATACAAGTATTTACATCAAGCTTAGATTAATACTACCCACACACAACGAAGCTGACATTGTGATCGCAAGTTAGCGTTTAAAACTTCATGGTAACTTTTTTAAACTCACCTTTTAATATTTTGGGGTAATTTCGTACTGACATAAGGGTTGCCCAGGGTCTTGTTCTTGCATTTTGGCAAGAACAAGCGTAAAAGTCGCGCGAAAACAGCTTTTAAACTAAGCAAGACTTTTGCCTCTTGGTCTTGGTCTTTGGGCAACACTTTGGGCACTCTTTATATTCTTAAATGGTTTTAAGATAAGGTAAAGCCAGGTAGGTCATATTAAACTATAATAATCAAACAGTATTTCAAAGAACGGAATGAAACAATAACCTACCTCGATGTTCGGCTGTTGAAATTACCATAAAGCCAGCCAGCCGCCATTTCCAACTTGCGTCACAAGCATCACAACAATTCTATATACAAGACATAATTCCTAACGCAACCTAATAATAATAATACGAGTACAGATTAATTTACAGATGTTGGGCGCCAAAAAAATCTCCAATTTAGCGGCCAAAATAAGAACTAACGTTTTTATTATCTTAGACTATTTGGAGGGAGGGAGATACTGTCCACCGAAAGAGAAGTAAGCTTAGCTGGTTGGTTGGTGCAAAATAACAAAAAAAAACTTTTAAAATAATTCAAGAGGCTACTTCATCGTTTTAATAAGACCTAATAAGTAAAAAAATAAGTTTGAATCAATTTACAATTGTGTTAGTTACAAATACTTATTCAAAAGAGGTAAGAATCCATTTAATATGGTTGAGAAGTTTCTTTTTTTTTAATAAATTAATAATGTTTTTTTTTAACTGAACTGTATACCACACACAGGTGTGTGTGTGTGTGTGTGAAGAAATAATTTTATTAGTGACACTGTAAATTAAATTTAATGTTATCAAAAATAAAATCATATTTCGTGCACCAACACAACATTTATTCCATGATTAATTTCATAATTTGTGATATTTCAAAGGAAATTCTACCTTGGTGTTATTTTTATAAATGAGATTTTAGTTCATAGATTGAACAATTAGGATATAGCGCGGAATACTCAAACGTTACTCAAATGATCAAGTGAAACTTCCACTGTTTGAAAGGTCGTTCAGCTTCATTGCTTGTATGACGCAATTTAAGTTATGTTTGATCAGGAACTATGTATTTTGCAAATCTACAATATCAATGTCTTAAACTAATCAGAACTAAGACCACTTTCAGAGTTTATGCAAATATAGCCTTAATGCGATACAAACACGGCTTAAAGTTCCTCACCGTTGTTCTGCACGAAATTCTTGTGATGATGAAGCAATATGTATATTGAACTCTTGAAGATCTTGGACTCTTCAATGACAGCTGTATTACCATCGACAAGATCCCGGATGCTCGCGTTTGACGAACGAAAACCAACTCTTTGCCCTCAGAGTTAACGTTCAAAATTCGCCACTGAATTCTTGGACGTAATAAGAAAGATATTGAGACATCCTTCTCGCGATGACTATGTGAAAAGGAACTTTAATACCTCTCGGCTAAGGTTCAGACTTCATCGCCCAGGTCTTGTACGCAGGTTTCCGCAATGGGCACGAATCTGTCGTCGATCTGCACCAGTAATATGCTCTTGTCGACATGCGAGCGGAGCTTGGGGTCCCTGTGGTTGGGCGTCCATTTATGCACCACCTGAGGACAAGAATATATATATACATATACATGGTTTACACAGCAGGGTTGTCAAAATGTTATTTTTTATCCCTTTGAACATGGGCTTCTTTAACGCATTTATAATCATGTTATAAAGTCAGAATTTCAATAAGAAAATAAAACAAATATTATGTTTTATACGTTCCTTCTCCTGTCCTCCCGTGACCATGGTTGCAGTAAAGCAGCCGAAAAGTCGGGAATGTAGAAAAACATAATATATACGCGATAAAATCCGTAAAAATAGTTTTATTTCAATGTGTAGTATTCGCGTAAATATAAGAAATCAATAAGCAAAAAAAATTTTCTCAAAAAATCCCAATAATTGTAAACAACGAAATTCTGATTACAAACACACTAAAGAAGCGCACGTTTTAATGTTAGTACACCAATTCTGTAACACGTTGTATAAACAAAAAACACTCACCAACCCATCCATCCCGGCGAGCGGCACCCAGCAGCCCCAGTAGTTCCTGCCGCCGCGCTCGCGCTGGTACTCGGACGGCCACTGCACGTCGATCCTCCGCCCCAGATTGATACAATCGTACACCCCCAACGGTTCAATGATCAACACTTTACTGCCGACACTCACGTTCACTTTCAACTCACTCCTACCCGAATCGGAACGCTTAATTTTAGTCTTTATCTCTTTATTTTTAGAGTCCTTTTTCCCGTCTTTCCTCAGTATCGATTCCTTGTTCGACAGGTCGGAGTAGTGCGGTTCTTTGAGTGGTACAGCTTCGGGTTTTTCAATGTATCGACCGGTCAGTTCCCGGTAGCTTTCACGTTCGTGACGTATTTCCTTGCTGAGCTTGGATAGGTCTTTAGTTGTCATTTCGTTGACATAGTACCTGAGGAATGAAGATTGGGCTTAGATATTGAAAGCATCTTATGTATTTGGCGCCGTTCACAACATCGATTCGGATACCAGAATTAAGATCCAAAGGTAGCAGAGTCACATTGTCGAATGAATTGTGTATGTAGATGGTAATGACTAATGTATGAGATGGTAATGACTAATGTATGAGATGGTAATTACTAATGTATGAGACGGTAATGACAAATGTATGAGACTGTAATGACTAATGTATGAGACGGTAATGACAAACGTATGAGATGGTAATGAGTGTCGCGGATGCGTGGGGGTACCTTTTAAAGTCTCTCTCTTGCCTGGCGTTTCTGTTGGCGATGATCTTGCAGTCCGGCAGCGACAGGTCCAGTCCGCTCGGGGTCAATGCCAAGTCCTCTAGCGACGAGTCCGCACTGGGGCCGCGCCCACTCGACACCTGTGCGAAATATAAATTAAATAAGTTGTACGTAGCCTGTACCCCTCAACAGTGTACTACACTAAAATGTAGCCGTGGAGATTTTTTTTACGTTTTTAGTAGTCATCTATACAAATAAAAATAAAATTGGAGTGTCTGTTTGTAATATTAAAATAACCGCTTGTTACTAAGTGCATTTGGATGCATACACGGTACATATACCAAAACTATTTTTTTTTTAATTTTTGTCTGTCTGTTTCGGCTAATCTCTTAAAAATAACTTTTTTGTTTAATACCACGCGGGCGAAGTCGCGGGTAACAGCTAGTAATTGATAGAATACAACGCAACTTCATTTGAACGTGTTTTAAACTTATTACTGACACATTATGTTTGCTTATATCTGTGTTTCCGAAAACAGTGAAGAGTTCTTTAATTAATAATATCCGTTACATTTAAGAACAGATATGTAGCTATTCCACGCCTTCAATAATACTACATAGCCACCATTTAATTGGCTCTTAAAAGCGATTCGCTGGCGTCTGTCAAGCTAGTCTGCATTATACGATCGCATCGGTTATAACATTTACGCTATACACTCAAGAACATAGAAACTTGGAAAAAAGTACATCAAAGTTGACTATTTCAATGTGGACATACCTTAGCGCTGACGGCTCGTCTGGGCTGGTCTCGCCACGCGCATTCCCACGCACTGCCTGCAGCGCTCTGATGAATGAAACAAATTATTTATGCTGAACGGTGAAGGCAAACATCGAGGCCTGCATGTCTATCAGAAGTCGTGTGAATTTCACCGAACCGCATGAGGCGAGGTGACCAAGGCCTAAAATTTCTCTATTGAGGAGGAGGAAAGTTCCCGGTATAAAGTTAATTGGCTTCAAAATATCATCGGTGAAATTTGGGTGCCTGTAGTGCACCTCTGCCTACTCGGTAATTTTATTTATTCAGTTCCATCGCGTATATATACAATTGACTATCCAATCTGTCTAGACTATAAAACTTCCAAGATGAATTTCTTAATATTACATGAGTATACTGTATCTGTGATTTAGTACGCGTAGAACTTAGTACTTTAATTAAAAAAGCTCAAGTAAAAAGTATTCATTAAGTGACGTTAATGATTCACTTTCATTCAAAAAGGGTTTAACCTAATTTACACATTTATTTTAAACATACATGTGGTCGGAATGACTTTGTATTGCAATTTTCAAGTGAGCGTATGACCAAATCAAAAAGTATACAGAAAGTTGTTTTTTTTTTAAATTAGCGAGTCCAATTCCTAGCTAGAGATTTTTTTTTCAAAAATCCTAACTCCTTTAGGCATTTTTCGGTATTTTGTAGTTTCGAATTTGGCCATCCACGCACACTTGAAGAAAATATTAGTATATTTAGTGTAGAGGGATATAATGATTATATATATTAACCCTCAAATTTATAGACGTTTTATAACTTTATCCAACGTCATATAATACTGCGCACAAGAATTTTGCTTTGCGCAATACTATATGACGTTTGATAAAGTTATAAAACGTTTATAAATTCGGGGGTAAGTGTTTGTTCCGCAGAAGGTGATGAATAGTGGCATTGTGGTCCGCACCTGCGTGTCGTCGGGCGGCGGCGGCGGCGGCGGCGGCGGCGGGTGCGCGGCGCAGGGCGCGGCCAGCAGCCGGAACGACGCCGGCGCCGCGCGCCGCGCCCGGCTGCGGCTGCCGCCCTGCACAACACTCTACACTTCATACATGGCCATCCAGAAGGGGACTACTGACCATTAACCCAGCGCATTTGTAGTCATTATGTTAAGTCACAATTTCGAGACGTCAATATAAAAATGTTTACAAAAAATCACTTTAATCATTTTGTTGGGTAATAGCGAAAAATGTTAAAGGTTGTCCCGACATTTGTATCATAATATAATGGTGGCTGGGAATTAAACGACATTGATTTGACCCGTGAATATTGGAACTTATAAAAATGGATAAAGTAACAGTAGGTACCTGTCGCACGTTGTCCTTGGCGGCGGTGCGCGCGCGCATGTTGCGCTCGCGCCGCTCGTCCGCGCGCCGCCGCGCGTCTGCACCTGCCCCCGCCCCCGCCCCCGCGCCCGCCACCGCGCCCTCCACCCCGCCGCCACCCGCACCACCCGCGCCGCCCGCGCCGCCCGCGCCGTATGCTACGCGACAATATAAGCGAACATTGATTAATGTTCCAGGTACTTACCAGTAACTAGGTTTACTCCAGTTGACATCATACTAGCCTTTTTCTGTCCGTAACAACTCTCATAATAATAAAATTCTGACTTCGTACGCGTGCACTTAAATCTGGCTGTTTTGGGCGGATATTCTAGCGGAAACGCCCCATTACGCCTTAATAATATCTTAGTCATCGTTTTTCACAGTGAAAGAATTCGTAATGCATCAAGGAAATCTCATATGATACGCGAAACATGAAGCAGACTCGTCTTTAAACTAATATTTCCATGGTAAAATCGCAGAGCACTCAGACGTATGATTACAAAAACAACAACTGTAAACACACTTAGTTGCAAATGTTACTCAACTCAGGACAGCGCTAGCAACATACGAGAAAAAAATTAGGTCGATAATATATTTGATGCACGCTCTCAAGATACAAATTCCCTTTACGTTTTAAACAGTACGTTAATATATCGACATGGGTCAAAGGTTATCACCAGGCTACAATCCGTCTGGTAGATTTCCCATTCCCATCCCAACAGACGAACAAAACATTCCAAAATGGCAACTTGTGCTTTGTGTCAAAAATAACGAGATACCAATTTTATTTAAAAAAAATATTCAGTCGTCCTGTTTCGTGTCTATGGCATAACTATCGAGTAACTCATGAAAAGTGCTGACAGCTACAGACAAGACATATAAGATGTAGCAATAATAGTGTGAAATATTTTAATAGGGCCAACTGTAGGTTATAAAGATAACATTCAAAAGAAATAAATCGAACTATTAGACATTAAAAAAATGACACCCTGTACTCTGAGCGCACGGCCAAACGATACCGGGTCGCCTTGTTTTAAAAAAAATCAAAAATCATTTACACAATTATTTTATACATCAAAATAACTGACTGATTCATCTGTTATGTTTTTTACACTATGTTTGTTAAACCTTATATAAGACATGCTTACCGGCTTCCTCCTGTGTTCGTTCGTGCGAATGTTCGCGCAGCAGGGTGGCCAGCGACGCGAGCGTGGACGACGTCGGCTTGCCCGCGCTCGCCAAACTGCCGCGAGTTCCCGCTAGGCACGTAACATAATGTATTATCAGACAATTAGCTATGCAACGTACAGAGACCTACCTATAAATAAATAAAAAAAATATACATGTCTATAAGATAATTATAATTATTTGTGGTTCCTGTATTTTCTCGCTCATATAATTTACAAATTACATCCTCAGTCGTTGGTTATATTACATAACATGTGTCGACACTCCTACTCAAATTTGACATAAAATAGAATGAACGCGCAATAAAAAGAAGTCGTGAAAGAAGTCGAACACGCGAAAGCACAAAAGTTCAAACTCTCAGAAAAGTGCTTTAAGTGTAATGACCGAGCCACATCTGCGCCCGATGCTGTAATTTAATGCGTTAACTGATATAAAATGGTAGTATTTTTTGTGGATTAATACATATTCAGGGGAAAAGGGAAGAACTTCCAGTCTGGCGGGTATGATGTCAGCCGAGACTGGCGCTTACACCAACACTCATCGTCGGGGTCTTGTACATATGGTCCGAAAATCTTCATAGCGCGTTTCAGAATAGTATGGAGAATCGTGAGCGCCATCTGTGTATCGTATAGCGAAAGAAGGTAGGTGAAGTGCGCTCACCCAGCGAAGTGCGCGAGTGGTGCAGCGCGGAGGCGGGCGCGGCGGCGGCGGGGGCGGCGGGGGCGGCGGGGGCGGCGCGGGCCGCGCCCGCCTCGGCCGCCGCCGCGTCGCGCGCGCCGCCGCCGCTCGAGCAGCCCTCGCCGCAGCGCCGCCGGATGCTGACAGTATACACACTATTATACATTTTGTTCATCGATTGTAGTCTGCTTGTCAACAGCTACATAGTCATACAGTGATGGTACTACCATCAAAATACATGCTAGATGTATTTTGAAGTGTAATTAGTGAGCGGGCCGCCCAGCAGCGCGCGCAGCTGCGGCGCCGTGTCCGCGTACGTGTGAGTATGTATGTATGAGTGTGTCTCACCGTCTCCATGCGGCGGCGATGCGCGCGCGCAGCGCGGCGGCGGTGAGCGGGCCGCCCAGCAGCGCGCGCAGCTGCGGCGCCGTGTCCGCGTACGTGTGAGTATGTATGTATGAGTGTGTCTCACCGTCTCCATGCGGCGGCGATGCGCGCGCGCAGCGCGGCGGCGGTGAGCGGGCCGCCCAGCAGCGCGCGCAGCTGCGGCGCCGTGTCCGCGTACGTGTGAGTATGTATGTATGAGTGTGTCTCACCGTCTCCATGCGGCGGCGATGCGCGCGCGCAGCGCGGCGGCGGTGAGCGGGCCGCCCAGCAGCGCGCGCAGCTGCGGCGCCGTGTCCGCGTACGTGTGAGTATGTATGTATGAGTGTGTCTCACCGTCTCCATGCGGCGGCGATGCGCGCGCGCAGCGCGGCGGCGGTGAGCGGGCCGCCCAGCAGCGCGCGCAGCTGCGGCGCCGTGTCCGCGTACGTGTGAGTATGTATGTATGAGTGTGTCTCACCGTCTCCATGCGGCGGCGATGCGCGCGCGCAGCGCGGCGGCGGTGAGCGGGCCGCCCAGCAGCGCGCGCAGCTGCGGCGCCGTGTCCGCGTACGTGTGAGTATGTATGTATGAGTGTGTCTCACCGTCTCCATGCGGCGGCGATGCGCGCGCGCAGCGCGGCGGCGGTGAGCGGGCCGCCCAGCAGCGCGCGCAGCTGCGGCGCCGTGTCCGCGTACGACGTGGTGAGCGGCGACACGTAGATCGGGTACCCGATGGGCTGGTCGCACGACGAGTTTATTATGTTGCGCAACGCCTGCCGAGACACTCCTCATTAGCATCGCTTTTATTTGCGTTCATTTCTTAAATCACGTCGGGGTCACCAATTTGGCGGAAAAGCAAAGGTCTTCCAGCCACGCGGTGGTATGCCTGTGGGGGCGGCCGCTATGCCCCGACGGTTATCGTTGTGATCTTGTATATATATTACGTGCTCCGAAAACTCTCATAGCGCGTTTCAGGATTGTATGGAGAATTGTCAATTATTCTAAATACATCTGCAGCGCCATCTGTGTAACTTGTGGTGAGGTTGAAGAGGTCGCTACACTGCCATAACGGTACTAACATACTGTAACCGGTGATCATTCATCGGCCGTGAAGAGGGGCATCTTTAGCGGCGCAACTCTAGGATTTCGTGAGTCATTTGACAGTTGGCGGGCCGAACGAAAATAGGAAGTTTTACCGGGTTTAATATAAGTATTAATCAAGTAATTTCCACATTCATTAATCTATTTAACAATAAATATACTTACTCACGCCTGTATACCGTGAGGGTATATCCTGAATGCGGGGATCCTGGCGTACCGTTTTCAGTTCATCCACATTCATACATCTCCTCATACACTTCTGGCAGTTGAAGGGGCTACGAACTTGCCCATTCTGAAATAGACCATTTATCTGGTCGTGAAAGGTCTTCTTTGGGTGTCCCCTTTCGAGCCTACCACGCACGATCGCTCGCTATATTTCTTTTGTCAGTCGTCTTTCATCCATCCACTCAACATGGGCAAACCATCTCAACATACATTCATCTGTCATAGTTACTACATCTTCCTTCGGTCGGCAAAGGTATAGGCACACAAGTTTCATGCTTATTTTGCCATATAACGGAATTTAATAAATAATAATATAATATATGCCAGTGTTGCCCTGATCGTCTTGTATAACGACCTATTTAGAAGGCCGCCCTCTAGGTGGGCTAGAGGGCGGCGAGGCGGCGATGAGGTCGAGTCCCTGTTTATGCTATCATACCCAGCAGTTGACTCCAGCAGGCGGCTAAGTCCCTGTAAGGTGGAGTGGTTCTGACCTGCTTGGCGTTCCGAATGGAGCCCCTCTCCAAGTTCCTATTCCTCAGGTGGACCAGCTCTTGTTGCTGGCCCGGCCGCAGGCAGTTCCTGTAAGGTGGAGTGGTTCTGACCTGCTTGGCGTTCTGTATGGAGCCCCTCTCCGGGTTCCTGTTCCTCAGGTAGATGAGCTCCTGCTGCTGGCCCGCCCACAGCCCGCGCACGCACTCGCGGTTCAGCTTGATCACGCGGAACCCCAGGTGGCGCTTGTTCAGCATTATGATCTTGTAGTCGTCATTGCCTTCGTCCATCACGTGTCTGGGGAGCGAGGGGAGTCATTAAAAATGCTACCGGAGAGAGATCAGGGCCCCGAGTCTGCTAACACAATCGATTTACAATCGAACAGCAACCGCATAGTACTGTCGCTTTTGACAGATATTGTCTGGGATATCTGTCAAAAGTGACAGTACAGTCTTTACATTATCTCCGAGGCATGAGCAAGTGAAGACGCAGATACAGTATATCGTTTAGAGATGGGGCAATATTTATGTGAATTTATCATTTTGAAGTCATGAGTCGGGGGGGAGGAGCATAGCACCCAATACCTCCGCCCCTGTATCCAGATGTCCAGGAACCTTGGATCCCAAGGCGAGTGATCTACGAACTCGGTTATGACTGGTTACAAAGAGTTGTGTAAGGTTGTGAACCTGAGCGCCAGCAGGTGCGGCGCGCCGCGCAGCACGTGGTGCCGCCAGGCGGGCGCGGCCTCGTGGCAGATCACCAGGCGCTGCGCGTGCGACGCGATCGCGCAGAACAGCGCCGAGCTGCTGCAGTACTCCTCCGGGAACATGAAGTGGTCCTGGTATCAGATAAGGGAGCGTTCAAGTATTACGTAACGAATTAGGGGGGAGGGGGGGGGGGGGATATCTTAAACGTTACGATGCGTTACAGGGCCGGCAGGGGGGTTTGAACTACGCGTTACGTAACATTGTTTTAACCCTTCAGAACGGTCGCGTAGAGATTTTACGTTTGACTAGGGGAGAGGTGGGAGGGGGAGGGGGGTAAAGAGAAACGTTACGGCGCGTTACATGGGGGGGAGGGGGGGTCAAAAATCTCCAAAAATTGCGTTACGTAATACTTGAACGCTCCCTAACAAGACATCGCTCCCTAACTAGCCATTTCCCCATCATCGTAACAGTTACTTTTTTTCCTGATTCATACTTTGACCTCCTTACTCTAGGAGTACCTCGAGGGTACTCATATAATAAATCCTCCAAATTTCAAATCCCTAAGTCATTTGGCTGGGCTGTGTGTTGTCTGTCAGTCCGTACATAGTAGGTTTTGCCTGTGGCGTATGCGCATCTATCGTTTTCGGTCTGTAGTACGATCCCTAATGGTCATTGGATGATGAAGTGTACGCTATCTTTTTAATATAGCTATAGGTTCTCCAATAAATAAAAAACCATGAGTAGTCGAAAATCTTTGCAATATATACAATTATTAAATGTACTCTGTGCAATGACTAAACGGTAGATGGTAAAGAAGCCTCTGCGCCAAGGTACGCTTTGGTTATATAAAAACCAAATGTGATCAAATGAAACCATTCTAACTAATGAAACACAGGACAGGCAGTATTAATAATTCAGATCAACCACCTAACTGAGAGAGACGAAGAAGCTGAAAAAAATTAGACGCACTTATTTACTAAATAGATCCGTCTCTTTCCTTTGGGTGGACATTTCTATGGTCTAGAAGGGCTAAGCTATACACAAACCTGATGTAGCTTCAACGCCATCCGTATAGCGGGCGCGAGGACGGAATGCAGGAGCGACATGTCCGTGAACACCCATTCGTCGCGTGCGCAGGTTATACGGAAATCGCCCTTGAATAACGAGTGCAGCCCGTACAGGAAGAATTCCACGCTGAAACGAAATAGACGTGTGAAGTCCACCAGCCTTGGTTGGTTGGGTCACTGGGGTAATCCCCACTCTACTTCAGGAGAAGCTAGAGCTGGTATAGAGTTAAGTATTGAGCATTAGATCTATAATTTTTGGCACCTTTGTTCAGAATTGTTGCTAAAAGTTACAGATTTTGTGTAAAAAGTAGTAGTAGTAGTATATTTGTAAATTTCGTGATTTGGCAGATATACAATGTTTTTTGTTTTATAAATTTAAAAATATTAGTGGTAGCACAAAAAAAAAGAAAACATATTTTATTCAATTTTACCACCTTATGTCCAGATTTTTTCTTTCGATACAATGAAACGGTCACTACATGTACTGAGCGCGAAGCACAGCGTGGTGAGCGGCGAGTGCGCGTGCGCGGCAGGCGGTACCTGGAGGCGGAGAGGTGCTGCGCGGCGGCGAGCGCGCGGCGGCCCAGCAGGCTGAGCGCGAAGCACAGCGTGGTGAGCGGCGCGTGCGCGTGCGCGGCAGGCGGTACCTGGAGGCGGAGAGGTGCTGCGCGGCGGCGAGCGCGCGGCGGCCCAGCAGGCTGAGCGCGAAGCACAGCGTGGTGAGCGGCGCGTGCGCGTGCGCGGCAGGCGGTACCTGGAGGCGGAGAGGTGCTGCGCGGCGGCGAGCGCGCGGCGGCCCAGCAGGCTGAGCGCGAAGCACAGCGTGGTGAGCGGCGCGTGCGCGTGCGCGGCAGGCGGTACCTGGAGGCGGAGAGGTGCTGCGCGGCGGCGAGCGCGCGGCGGCCCAGCAGGCTGAGCGCGAAGCACAGCGTGGTGAGCGGCGCGTGCGCGTGCGCGGCAGGCGGTACCTGGAGGCGGAGAGGTGCTGCGCGGCGGCGAGCGCGCGGCGGCCCAGCAGGCTGAGCGCGAAGCACAGCGTGGTGAGCGGCGCGTGCGCGTGCGCGGCAGGCGGTACCTGGAGGCGGAGAGGTGCTGCGCGGCGGCGAGCGCGCGGCGGCCCAGCAGGCTGAGCGCGAAGCACAGCGTGGTGAGCGGCGCGTGCGCGTGCGCGGCAGGCGGTACCTGGAGGCGGAGAGGTGCTGCGCGGCGGCGAGCGCGCGGCGGCCCAGCAGGCTGAGCGCGAAGCACAGCGTGGTGAGCGGCGCGTGCGCGTGCGCGGCAGGCGGTACCTGGAGGCGGAGAGGTGCTGCGCGGCGGCGAGCGCGCGGCGGCCCAGCAGGCTGAGCGCGAAGCACAGCGTGGTGAGCGGCGCGTGCGCGTGCGCGGCGCGGCGGCGCCAGGGCGCGCCGCGCCGCGCGCCGCAGTGCGCGATCCACTCCCCGTATATCGCGCAGAAACGGTTCCTGCGCAACGATACCGGCAAGAACATGCTATACTTCACTGCGACTAAAATACTATTTGAGTCCCAACTCAGACTCTCAGATTACCTAATCTCAGAGTATTGCACGAACTTTAGTTCGTGCTGCGTACAACTTTACATTAGTGCTGAGCCCCAAGTCTGCTAACACAATCGATTCATAATCGATCAGCAACCGCATAGTAACTGTTACTTTTGAAAGATATTGTATGGGATATCTATCTGTATCAGGTATAAAATGTAGATGCGATCGGTTGAATTTACATTCTTTTAATTATTTCGCTCATCTATAATGGCATTACAAAGGACTTTTTGCACAGAAGTTGATGTCTATATTATTCTAGTTCAAAAAAGTGTTTTGTTAGAATAAATAATCTGTAATACCGGTGGGATAATAACCATTATAACGTTCATAAACGCGCACGAGTGAAAGAAATTAAAATAAAATACAATAGGGTCACTTTTCTAGTTCTCCAAAGATTTTCGGTAACTTTCAGCAAAGTATTCACAGCGCTACCTATAGGGGTAGGGTGTTCACTTCACCATCATCCTAATCATCATCACCATAATCAAGGGTACTATATTTAAAACAACGACCAATAAATTCTACTCCACACGAGCTAAAATGACTCTTAATTTGTATCCGAATGCCAACAAAAGAAGAAGTATAGCATAAAACAGTTTTTTTTATAAATGCTTGGTCATGTCATGTCACTGACCTGGTGATACCCGAAGCCCTGAAGTCGTAGTCCTCGTCCAGATTGACGTTGAATATGGGGTCCAGGTCCACGAAGTTCCTCTCGTTCATCGGCTTCAGAGCCTCCGCAATGGGCGCGGATGACAACCACTCCTCCAGTTTGGTGGATTGGATCGTGTAATAGATTATACTCTGTCACAGGAAAATAACACTATTGGCTGATGGGTTACGGAACAGACAACTAGTGTCGTTTTAAATGTATTGTGGTCCCAGATTATGATTGGTACTACTCCAAATTAAAAAAAGAGGTGATACTCTATCTATAATCTATACATATAAATAAAATTGGAGTGTCTGTTTGTAATATTAAAATAACCGCTTTTTACTAAGTGCATTTGGATGTATACACGTTACCTATACCGAAACAACATTTTTTACAATTTTTGTCTGTCTGTCTGTCCGTCTGTCTGTCTGTCTGTCTGTCTGTCTGTCTGTCTGTCTGTCTGTTTGTTCCGGCTAATCTCTGAAATGGCTGGACCGATTTTGACGGGACTTTCACTGGCAGGTAGCTGATATAACAAGGAGTAACTAAGGCTACTTTTATTTTAGAAAAAAAATAGGATCTCACGAAAAAAAAATAAAACTAATGTTGCAGCGCAGCGCCTGATTAAGTTTGATAGCAACAACCTGCAATGCGTCCCGCGGGCTCAGAATGGGCGAGCAGGCTGTTGTCAACGGTTGCCTTTGTTAAATACCACGCGGACGAAGTCGTGGGCAACAGCTAGTTTACAATAAGATAAAGCATCTTATTTCAAAAGACTAACTTTCGTGGATGTCGTCACAGCTTTTGTATCTGTCTCGTTAGTTGAACACAAAAAGATAATAATAAAATGGTAGGTAATATATGTGTTATTATCGGTTTTTAATGCTTTACTTATTGCGTGCAAATTGCAACAAAACTATAAACAATGGCTAATGGACTATGGACCCAATTTTTAAGTTGATTTGATTTGATTTTAGTTGGGAGTTCTTTCCTAACTCCCAGCGTGTTTTATTTAAATAATATTCGCATAACGAAGCTAAAAAAGAGCTTATACAAATTGGTTCTAGCTAATTTTCTCACCTTGACATAGTATGTGAGCAGCACCTTCCTGAAGTCGAAGACCTGCAGCATGGAGACGGCGCTGTTGTCGCTGACGGAGTAGCCCTCCAGCACGTAGCGCGCGCTGGCCAGCTGCCACGCCAGCCAGCGCAGCGCCCAGCTCGCGCCCGGCGCCAGCAGCCGCCCGCCGCAGCCGCACCACCACGCCGCGCCGCCCGCGCACACGCCCTCTGCCAGCCGCAACATGTCTCAACACGCCTTTTATAGGCCATACTGGCGTCGCGACGCTTTCATAGCGGCGTCGCGACGCTTTTATACTGGCGGCGCGACGATTTCACAGCGGCGTCGCGACGCATTCATAGTAGCGTCACGAGGCTTTTATACTGGCGTCGAGACGCTTTCATAGCGGCGTCGCGACGCTTTTATACTGGCGGCGCGACGATTTCACAGCGGCGTCGCGACGCATTCATAGTAGCGTCACGAGGCTTTTATACTGGCGTCGAGACGCTTTCATAATGTATAATTAAATCGTTATAGTACTTTCCGTATTATGCCTAATCAAACATAAAACAAATGTACTATATATTACTGCGTGGTCCTTTATGTATGGTACATGAAGATGGATAAGTAACCAGAGAAAAAACTTTCATCAAATGTTTTTGATGTTAATTATTATACTTATTTATGGAGTTATTATGAATTACATATCATACTTATCAAGGTTACTCACCGCTACTCTCCTCGGGTCCCTCAGATATGGCTTCCACCTCCCTCTGCTGACAGTACGTGCCTCGGAACTCCAGGCCTCGCAGTTGGAACGACACTAGCCCGTTGCCCATCTCCACTATATGGACCAAGCAGTTGAGGTAGTCTGATGCTAGCACTGGAAATAATGGGATTCTTAACTTTTTGCTCCAAGACCTCATAGATCATATATTGATTTCTTATATTTACGCAAATACTACACATTGAAATAAAACTAACTTAAGGATTATAAAAAAAACCATCATAATTTTAATAGGGAAGATGGCTGGGTGCTACCACCGACTTAGGAACCGAATTCAATCCAAAACCAAGCTCACCATTGCAAGACCTCAACACAGTGTGAGCACTTTCTGCGTAGATCGGACCGCAAGCAACAACTAAATATAAAGGTACCCCAGTTCAAACTATGACAATAGGACGTCTAAAACATCAGTCCTCCCGTGACAATTGGTGCTGTAAAGCAGCCGAAACGTAGGTAACGTAAAAAACATAATATAAACGCGATAAAATCCTTAAATTAGTTTTATTTCAACTCATCTATACATATAAATAAAATTGGAGTGTCTGTTTGTAATATTAAAATAACCGATTTTTACTAAGTGCATTTGGATGTATACACGTTGCCTATACCGAAACAACATTTTTTTCAATTTTTGTCTGTCTGTCCGTCTGTCTGTCTGTCTGTTTGTTCCGGGTAATCTCTGAAATGGCTGGACCGATTTTGACGGGACTTTCACTGGCAGATAGCTGATGTAACAAGGAGTAACTTAGGCTACTTTTATTTTAGAAAAAAAAATAGTATCTCACGAAAAAAAATTAAAACCAATGTTGCAGCGCAGCGCCTGATTAAGTTTGATAGCAACAACCTGCAATGCGTCCCGCGGGCTCAGAATGGGCAAGCAGGCTGTTGTCAACGGTTGTCTTTGTTAAATACCATGCGGACGAAGTCGCGGGCAACAGCTAGTAGATCATATTATTAAACTTCACTCACCAAAGCAATCGCCCTGCTGTACTTGTCCCCACCGCCCCAGCATCAGATCGCCGCACAAGTAGTGTTGCAGCGATCGTGTTAGATGCTCATAGAATATCGAGTTTAGATTGTTATCGTCTGCCAACAAACATTCAGAACACATTACACACACTATAATGTAATAAAAAAAATAAAAAATAAAACATTTTAATGAAGATATTCTTAAAATTATTTTCAACACACTTGCTCGTAATGTGGCTCTTATTGCACCGATTCAAGGCTCATAATGCAGCTTATTATACACGCGTGCTTTTGACTTTATATTACAGCACTAGTATTCATAAATATGTGTCTATGTGTAGTGTGTGTTTTTATGAACTTTCATTGGTTTTTCCTCACAAGTGTGGTAAAAAAAGGTCATATGACACGCGTGAGCATTTTGGTCATTACATTCTCCATTACAGACTCCATTACGCCCTCAATCATTTCATCTCAATTTGTAAACTCTTGGGATATCTGTCAACAATGACAGTTACTATGCGATTGCTGTTCGATTATGAATCGATGGTGTTAGCAGACTTGGGGCCCTGGTTCGCAATGATTTATGCTGCTTCTTCTCAGTCTCACGTGTCAAAGGCTTTAACCAATTTTAATATTCAGTGTACAGAAATGTGTACCTGAGTTAGCTAAGAGTAAGGTAATCTCAGATGATAACCTCAGATGATAGATGAACAAAATTAATTTAAAAAAAAGTAGGACGAGTGCACGGTAGTTTATCCGCCAAGTTGAGCTGACGCGGCCCTTTTTCTCGAGATAACAAGCTGTAATGTTATTATGTGTACCTGCTCCAAGATTCCTCTCGAGCTGTGACGACAGTCTCGTGTTGCTCTGATCGACGCGCTTCGTGTTGTAATCCCGCTCCCAGAACTTGACTGGACGCACGTACGACGTCATGAATATCGCGCTGCCTGCAAACAATATAAACAATTAGAATCAGAATCAGAATATTTTTTATTCACGTAGAGTGTAGACCATTAAGTACAGTACTTATGAATCGTCAAAAGTTACAAAATGCTATGCTACTACTTTACCACCCGTTCGGAATGCCGTTCCTATGGAGAAGAACGGGCAAGAAACTCCATGGTTGCTCTTTTTTTTAAAAGATCTTTATTAGTGTGGGACCATACAGTTGGTGTGTTTGTTTGCCGATATATAAGGTAGTAGTTATAACATTGATCTGCTTAAGTTGCCTGCGTGGAAGCCTGCATTTGTTTAAAATACCTTTAGGGAATAGATAAGATGGTTGTTGAAATTATAAAACTTCGACTTGGCGGAGGCACTGCCTTCACATTTACCTAAAGCCGGAGTGAGCGGTGAGGATATGAGCGCGGAGACGGCGGCCTGCAGGAACAGCATGGCCGAGTGCGGCACGGAGAAGGGCTGCGCGAACGCGTGGAACGCGCTGCCCCACGTGATCTGCCACGGGGCTATGTACGTCACCACGAACTGGACCTACACATAACAAAAACAACTAGAGCCAATAGAGGCTAGAGTACAGAATATAGGCAAACCTCGTAGTATTATTGACATCGACCTGGGTTTAAGCTTTTTCAATTATCGGCCAGGTGGTAAATAAACAAGTTTCGGGGTCCAAAAACTCCTTCATCCAGCGCAGTGTCACGCCTCGCTTTACGGCCGGCCCACATCTGCGCCCGATGCCATTAAATAACGGGGTTGGGCGCAGGTGTAGCAGGTGAATCATATGCAAATACTATAAGATCTCCTCTTCCATCATCAATCTATTTGCTCTATGAGTTTCTTAAGAATGAAGTTGTTATAAGCTAATTTCTGTGATGTTTTTTTACTGATAACTCTTGAGGGAGTAAGAACTTGTGTTAATAAATAGGGGTCGAATTTTAGACCTCGTCGACCCCCAAATGAGTTTCCGTTTATGTCAACCCCTGGGAAACCGATATCGACCCCTTGGGAATCCCTGGCTTAAACAATCACCTAAACTTGGCCAAAGACCGAAAACTAACCTTGAGCAGAAACTCGTACACCTTGTTGAAGATGACGGCAGTGATGAAGTAGTCCACGAGGAAGGTCTCCGATACCTTCTGCGCGCCGAGGTCTCGCTGGAACAGCAGCACGGCGAATACGAGTATCAAGTACTGGGAGTCCGGTTCCGAGTACGCATTCCTGAGACCTGGGAGCAAAGTGGAAAGTAGTCAAATGTGAAAATAACGATTTTGCTTACGGAGTCGGGCCTAAGATATTCCTAGCAACCATCTATCAGCCGAAAGCCGCCCACTGTTGGACATACGTCTCCATTACTTCCACATATCACGGTCCTCCGCCACCACTACAAGCGTGAATCACACTAATATTATAAATGTGAAAGTTTGGATGGATGGATGGATGTTTGTTACTCAATGACGCCAGAACGGCTGAACGGATCTGGATGAAATTTGGCACAGAGATAGATTATAGTCTGGAATAGCACATAGGCTACTTTTTAACCCGGTAAAAAGGACATACTTTTTAATCGCAGGTAACAACGCGGGGCGCAGCTAGTTCTCCATAAAAATTAATAAAATTGACTTTTTTTATGCAGATCGACACATTTACATGTAAAAATCACTCCATTGTATTGGAAGAAAAAATGTGGAGATCAGATTTTTTTAAATTATATTAATATTTTATTAATACAATTTGTAAAAATATATCATGAAATTTGACCAACTTCTATTATAACCGACGCGGCCATTAAGATAAACCAATGTGCACTAACATTTCAATGCGCACACGCATATGATGAGAGCGCCAATCGCGTCGCCGTACTTGTCCGCGATGGCGGGCGCGTCCTGCGTGGTGGCCGCGACCACCACGCCGGGGTACAGCACGTTGCGCTCCAGGAAACACAGGTACACGAATATCTGGACAAAATTAGTAAATAGCTTAATCTATATAGGGCTGTCTGTGCCCCCCCCTTTCTATATACTGCTTGAAGTATTGGGGTGGGGGGGGGGGAGTTAGTTGGGTGCCTGGTGTGGATATTATATTTTGTGTGAATGTAGGAATTGGGGAGGGATTTGTGTGAATTTGAATGTGGAAATCAATATGTGAGGATCGATCGATCGAGCGTCGTCGAGAAAACACTGCTGTTACTGTCTTTCTTATTTATAAAATGTGTAATTTGAGCGGGACCGAAGAAGCTACGTAAAAGTGATAGAAGGTAGACTTACCTTCTCAAAGCACATGAGCCGCGGCGGTTCGGTGACCTCGAACTGCGCGTGCTCGTGCTGGCGCAGCACCGGCCCGGCCAGGCACAGCCACGGCTGCTGCTTGCGCAGCTGCGGCGTCAGGTAATGCAGCACCCAGCCCAGGATACCCGCGATTATCCACAGCACCTAGGAAATTACGTCACAATGATGCCCCAAGGCTCTTTTCGGCTGGTTTTGGACTCTACAAAGTTTGACATGGAAAACTAGGATGGTCAGTTCTCTGATACGCTCCCTGATCTGCTGATCCGTTTGTGGAAAACTCTTGCCTGAGTTCTACTGTGTTTCATAGAGGTACCGCGGGCGGAGTCGCGTGCACAAGCTAGTCTATACATATAAATAAAATTGGAGTGTCTGTTTGTAATATTAAAATAACCGCTTTTTACTAAGTGCATTTCGATGTATACACGTTACCTATACCGAAACAACATTTTTTACAATTTTTGTCTGTCTGTCTGTCTGTCCGTCTGTCTGTCTGTCTGTCTGTCTGTCTGTCTGTTTGTTCCGGCTAATCTCTGAAATGGCTGGACCGATTTTGACGGGACTTTCACTGGCAGATAGCTGATGTAACAAGGAGTAACTTAGGCTACTTTTATTTTAGAAAAAAAAATAGGATCTCACGAAAAAAAATTAAAACCAATGTTGCAGCGCAGCGCCTGAATTAATTTTGATAGCAACAACCTGCAATGCGTGCCGCGGGCTCAGAATGGGCGGGCAGGCTGTTGTCAACGGTTGTCTTTGTTAAATACCACGCGGACGAAGTCGCGGGCAACAGCTAGTCAATAATAAATTGCCATTCATTTGAATACTCACCGTATTCAACTGCGGCCGTAGCGTCGTGAACACCGTCGTGCAATGCAGCCCGAACACGCACAATCCCAGAAACGTGCACACTATGACGTCATTCTTGAGCCTCGCGTTGACTGTAGCTTGCAGTTTCTTAGGCAACGGGTCTTCCATGTCCTCGTCTTGTTTATCTGAAGTCTCTTTGCTATTTGAGGTGTTCGGGTCTTGAGTTTTGTCTACTTCGGGAGGTTGTTCCGCTTTCAAAGATGTCGTGGAGTTCATGGTGTCACCCGCTCTCGGGTCCATCTTGAGAGAGCTAACGCTCGATGTCTGAGACCGTTTCTGTTTAGCTATATTCGTTTCTGAACTGAAGTTGATTTTAGAAGCAGAGCTGCCGATAGAATTCTGTTTGGATATGTTACTCTCGGAATTATTTTTTTTATCATCATCTAAGGTATTGTCAGCTTTCTCCATTTCCGGCGAACATTCTGGGCTATGTATCACATATAAATCGGGCGGCAACAAATGCTTCTTTATCAAGTTCCATATCAAAGTGTAATCGCTGGCACTTCTACTCAAATGGTACGCGATGGGTACTAACAGGCCACAGAAGATTGAGAACACAATGTTATGTTTTTGATGTTGGGACTTCTTGCCTTCCACTAAGCCGCTGTAAGCGAAGCCGTAAAGCACACCAACAGCGGCCAAAGAACGTACAACGCAGTACACTGCAGCGCTTAAGCTGCTTGTTGCGTTTCCGCCGAAAACATGCATGTCTATCTGTTCAAGCAGATACATTACAAATGTATTGACTTGCGGGAATAACCCCAAACTGAACGCTATAGGGAAACATAATAGAAAATTTGTGAGAACCCTCTGAATAATGAGTAAAAAATCTCTTTCGTTCATTTCAAATCCGTATATTGTTAGAGGTTTGCTATCTATGCTTCTTTTCCTTCTAAAATGGTCTTCAACATCTAATGGTGCCGTCTGCTCTAGATAACTATGTATCGCGTATAGTAATCCTGTACACAGGCAAAAGTATACAGGTCTTGAGAACACGACCATCTTGTTGAAGCCGTGAACAGGGGACGCAGAGTCCGGTTGGACGCTTTTCAACAATGAATACTGGGACCCGGCTATGATGAAACAAAACAAGAATGCGTATATATCCCTGTAGAAGCCAAGATTCAACACCATAGACCCTAACACAGCTACCATTATAGCCAGAAATATACTGACAAAGGTCTCCTTGAATGTGAGATTTCGGTCAAACAACGCCATCAATTGCAGTCGATCCATAGACACTTTGAGCTCCATACACTTGGACAGTTTAAACTTGTAATAGCTCTTTTGTTTTGGCTGATTGGCTTTCTCGATTTCATCGATTAGTTTGGAGAATCGAGATCTCATATTAATTTCAACGCTTTCCTCTCCAATAGATGGCATGAGACTTGGTATATTTGCAGACGTATTTTCCGCCTGTTGTTGTGCCTGTTGCTGGGCCCTTTGTTGCATTAAAATATTGATATGCATGCTGGGAAGCCCCATTCTCGACTGTCGCTCAGCCTCGATTTGTTCTAATAAACTGTCGGTGACGTATGCGACAGGCGACCTGGGCTGGTCAGTGTGTGTCCCAGTTCCGCCATCGAAAACATAGAAGCGTTTGTTGGCGTTGTTAGTGTTGATAGGAACAATTGTGGATATGTTATTATTACTCGCCAAAAGTGGGTTGTTGCTGCCTTGGTTCGACGAGCTTTGGTCGAGACTGTCTCCTATTTTTGTTTTGGTTATACACTCACTGTTGCCAGCTTCGGACTCGAGGGACCCGCAGCTACCTTCACCGGCTGTTTCTTGGGAATGATCAGGGTTGTCGATGGGCTTTACTCTGTTTATCCGCATGCCGTCCTCTTTCTCTGGTAAAGGTATTGGTTGTGCTTGCGTACGGCCCGAGCAGTTTTTGTCGAATGTATACGACATCCAATTTCCGTACTCGTCTTTGAAGCAGTGTATAGCTCCGTCAGTGGTGTCGTCGAAACACGTCGCGAAATGGACATTGTTGGAATTGTTCGGGTTCTCCGTTACCGGCGGTTTCTCTTTCTTCTCAGTGTTATTCTGCGACGAAGGGTTGTTGCGTTGGCGCGTCGATCGCTTTATTTTCCGGACTCGGTTCCTGTGGTTCCTGTCCATCAGAGGCCTAAGTCTTTGACTTTCCTCGGTCACTTGCGCATTTTGCGGCGGAGCTGTTTCGTTAGCGACGTAAGATGGTACACAACACGGTCCAAACTCTACTCTAGAGTTCAGAAACGCGGCTAGTAGAGGCATCGAAGTCGGCAGCAGTGTGTTTGTAGACGTTTGTGCTACTTCTTCTATGGAGCGCTTTCTTGTTTTGTGCAAATTCTCTCTATCACCTCTGATGCTCTGTCGGTGACTCCGTGGCCTCTCCTCTCTGCTGGGAGGGGGCATCACAACCGTGTTTGCGTTTGTCGCCGCGAATAAGCATTCGAGACCTTGTACCAAAGCAGCTTGGGCTTCCACCGCGTCGAAAAGGATGGTCTCCTCGTTATGGTTCTCATCCTTCTCCTTTTTAGAATCTCTCTTCTTGTTCTCCTTCTGCGAGGAAGCCCGTGAACGCGCTAAGTTTTTTATCTGCTTTGGTATAGCTCCCAAGTTTTTTGGAACGTTTGAAGACGATTCGCCAAGTGCGTTAGCTAGTTTTTGGAATAGCACCTCTTCTGGGAGTGCGCAGGAGTCAGATTCCTTACAGCAGCTTCTTTTAGGCTGGGGTGTCTCCTCGAATAGCCAATCTAAGCTGTACACACTCTTCTCATCGGCGCTTTTACTATCACAAGTCAAATGCGACTCTTCAGTATCAGGGGGAATATTCTTTTCATCTTTATTCTCTAGAGGTATATCCAAATGGGTGTCACTGCTACTGCTAGAATTCGATATATCGTGGTCCCACAATTTCTTTTCAATAACTTTCTTGTCATCCACTCGCTTCTCAGACTGTTCGGCATTCTCATTGGACTCCAAACTACATTTCTCTATAAGCAAGTCTTTGGACGTCGCGCTAGCTTTGTCCGAGTCTCCGTTATGAGTCTTACATTCGCACGCCTGTCTATCAGCGCGTTTGGTTTCATGAGGCTGGTGTTTAGACACCTTTTTCAGTCTTATAGGTTTTTTGTCATTCGGACAATCTGTGTTATGTCTAGTTGTGTGCCGTTCACAGCAATGCTTCTTGCAATCCAAATTGTTTTTGGTTCGTACGACCCTGACGTCCGTTGGCCTATCGAGTAGAGGGGATCTAGAACCGTTGTTCTCGTAATCGGAGTCGCTCGATCGCATAGCTGGGGACTGTTCAGCATCCCAATCGAATCCTCGGAACTGTTTCTCATCATCATAATCGCTGTAGCTTTCCCCACTTGAGTCTAGATCGGTCTCCTTTTGCGATGTCTGCATTTCATCGGATATTTCCGCAATCGGATACACAATCTCGGAGCCGTAAGTCAGATAAGGATAGCTACACCCTTCCCCGGATTCGTTCTTTGGGTACAGATTCAAATGCGGCCCACGGGTCAAACATTTGCTAGGAGGTGGGATTACGGCATTTTTAGGGTTCTTTAACATTTGCCCGCCAATCGTTTCCGCGCTGTTTGGATGGGGGGACAAATTGGACACACTAGGAGGGGGGCAGCCTACTTCTAACGCAGCGCTTTTTATTCTTCTAAACCCTGAACTTTTCGCTTTAGTGTGATCAGTTTCGCCTACGGGAGCTTCAGCTTTCACCATCATGTACTCGCCGAGCTCTACGCTCGCGAAAAACCCTGTATCCGCATTATTGGAATGCCTTCGCATATGAGACACGAGCTGAGCGGTAGAATTCAACAACGGCAGTTGTATTGTGGACATTGTTGAGTTGGAATTCCGCCTCATGTTCGAAGACTGGGCTGTAGCTAACGCCATTGCGGACTTCGTACAGCTCTCGTCTGGATAATTTGTGTATCGTCGCCTATGTGCTATTCGTTTTTTAGGCGACGGCGGACCAACACTCGGCTCGGAATTATCTTTAGAGTCAGAGCTGAGCTGTCTTGCGAATTTAGACTGATAGGGTTCACCAGTGGCTTCACTGCCGTCTAAATACAACCATTCTTTAAAGAAATCCCGATTGCTGGAGCCGCGGCGGTGTGGACACTCGTGGTACCGTCTGCTAACCTTGGCAAAGGGTCCCTCATCCACCAGCATATGTACAGGCAGATTATCTAGTCTCGGGTTTCTGGAAGCTTCGACAATTAACTCTTCGATTCGAGCGCCATGCGTTCGTCTTTTAGTCGTCCGTTCTCGTCTGTGGCTGGATCTCGACCGGCTTCTGTTACCTGGACGGTTTCTGGACGGCCCCGGCATGTCTGAGCTCTGGGCCACGCAGAGATCTGACTTGGTGGTCGCGACTGGATCGGTCTGTTTGGCAGACATAGCACTGTCCTCTATGCTCGATTCAGAGCTGTTTTTTCGGTGGACGTCTACTTTTAAATCTGAAACAAAGAATAAACTTAATGGAGTTCAGAGGGAAGATCTATTTGACAGTGAAAATAGACACTGAACTATATGATTAATATGTACGAAGAGGGAAGAGGAAGTATGCATGCCAAAATATTATTGTAAGCTATTTTAAGCTTTATATTGGTCTTATTAGTCAATTTATTGTCATTGTAAAATTAACGCAGTATGATTCATAAATAATACACATTTTATAAATATTCAATGTTGATTCATGAACATGATATTGGTCGAATCATTGTGGATATTTTAACATTCCTGGCTACAAGAGTTGTTATGGGGTTTAAAAATATTTTGCAACCTCATTATCTCTAGGTACGTGTGATACCCAGAACTAGCTATTACAATAAGTCCAGTCAGGCCAAGAGTTAGTATAGCACATTCCCTTACGAGTCCATGTGGCCCAAAGACGTAAGGAGAGAGGCAGACCACCAGCCAGATGGTCTAATGTTTATCCGTACAACCCATACATACTAGACTAGACCACAAACCAATAACGAGAAAGAACTATACACTGCCGTGAGTTTATACAGGTAGAATAAGCAAGCTCCCTTATTCTACCTGTTACCCATAAGTTTATTAACGGCTCACACCATCAATCCGGATCGCGATACCGGAATCACGATCCAAAGGTAAGGCGGTCACGACGCTTGCGATACTGTCAATACTGCCGTGATGAATTATTATTCGCATCTGAATTTTAAAAATACTGATAGTGCGAATAGTTCATTACGTACCTATGGTGCTGTTATTAGGCTTGTGGTACTCCTGGGATGTGACCGATTCGTTGTCGCTGCCGGGCGCGGCCATGCCGCCGAGCTGCAACATTTGCATCTCCATACCTTCTTCTAACCTGTTTAATAAAATTTCATCGACTTTGGAAATTGCCTTTTTATTAACTTGAATGCATGTTCAGTACATAAATGTTGGGTCTGAGCGCAGGCGCATTTTTAAATGCATTTATATGTACATACTATGAAATCAATATGTAAAGTTTTAAAGCAAGATATTTTTCAGTATTTGATGACTCCACAATTAATAAACAATAATGCAGTAGAAAACTAATTTGGAGTAATACGAGTATGTGAAATCATTTTATGTACTTAAAGGTGCCTTCACATTTACTCGATTCTTGACTAATCTTACTGGCACTCAATATGATGTATTCTGACGGGCAATAAAATCCGTCATCTACGTCTACTTGTGTCAGATTGTGTCAGCAGACTCAAAAGACGCAACATCCTACAGCTGGATAACTTGTAGAGAGTGTTGACTTAATATTAAGAGAGTTGCTCCTGATGGGGAAAAGCTCCTACCTGCCAAATCCTCCTCCAACCCATCTGCTCATAGTTTTTAAAACTGATTGCAAGATAAGCAAATAAACAAAAAAAAAAAAATAAACTACGTCTACTTTACGATTTACCTAGTTTATATTGATTGAACTTCACTTGACCACAATAATGATCCACGATATCGGATTAATTGAACCACAATAATGATCCACGGTGGTGATTAACAAAAAATACGATATGAATTTGTTTGTCACCTACTACTGGATTTTTGACAGTCAACATACATATGTGTGTTTTAACCAAATCAAGTAAATGTGTAGGCACCTTAAGCTGCCACCGTGAAACATAAGGACATAATTAGTACTTGAGTGTAATTGTGTCAATGAGAGCATTTTGGGCTCTCTCTCACTATGATTATACATAGGTATATAACCCAGACTCACGCTATATCATCACTGGTGTTGGCAGCGCCAGTGGCCGGCTGCACCACTATGCATTCGGTGGTGTCATACATGTGATGCAATCCGTGGTTCAGCAGTTTGAGCCCGGTGAACAGAGCAGCTACCAGTACACAGTAAATTAACCAACCAAGACTTGCTGGCGGGAAGTACTGCGGATATAAAGAAATTTTTAAGCAAGGAATGAAAGAAACATGGACATAAAACATGATTGCACAATGTTTTCTGATATTGTATCCAATTGTGTTGTATTAACAAGCAACATGTTGTAGCGAAACATTTTAAATTAACAGATCATTGTGAGATTTGTTTCAGGTGATCAATTAAGAAAAATTACAATACAGTTAAAGGACAGTAGGTAATAATTTGTGGTGGAAATCCAATGTTAAGGCTGTATTGTGGATTGCGGTGATTAGTCTCAAATTAAAGTTTCACCCTTGAATTAATAATGCCCATGACTTTTTACATATGGACTTTAATTAATATAATATACTTGAAGAGCCCTTTCATTTCTCAGGGTGAAAAGTGCATTTTTGGCTCAGCATGAGCTGGTAGGGATAGGATTCTAGCACTGATTTTCAGCCAAAGCATATATTAAGCACCACATTTACCATAAATGAATGTTGAATAAATATAAAATGAATAAATACATGACCAGGGCTATGAGGTATAATAGTGCCAAATATACTGAAGGGATTCCTCGAGTCGATTTTCCATGATGCACAGACAAGACAGAAAAACAAATCCAAAATTCTGCCTAATCTACATCTAGTAATATCACCCACATAGCAGCTTTACTAATGCAAATGTTGTTACAATTTGTTTTTAATAATGCAAGGGTATGTAGTAATAAATTAAAAGATAGGTTCCAACCTACTTTGTTTATTAAGGAGAAATCCGGTCCAGTACCTATCATGGTCATGTGATTAAAACTTGTCAATGCTTGTATTCTGTTTAAAATATATTTTTCCCTATATCTGTTCTTATCACTTTTCTTTGTGACATTAATTTATATGCAAATTGACTGCCTTATAATGTTTTCTTATACTCTTCCCGTAATTCCTTGTTATATGTTCAACCTCCTCTCTAAGGACCACCTTCTCATTGTTTGCAGTAGGTATATTATTTTGTTAAATAAAAAAATAAGTTTAAAAGCATACAATTATAAGTTTACTCTCAGGCCCTGAGATTTTGGGTCATAAAGGATTAAGAAAATTGCAAATAACTACAGATTAAAGTGTAATAGGTAGTGCTAAAGCTCCGTAAGGGCAATGACCATAATGACTAAGGCACAATGTGGAAAAACAATAATTTGAAGTGTTGTGACCTGATTTTAGTTTTACTTATTAAATAAACTAGGCACGTAGAAGCTATGAATGTAGGCGTAATGTTAGACTCACCAGGTATATAGAAAACGGCAAACATAGCAGGAACAACCAAACATACAAATGCACTGTGTTGCAAAACAAATTTTGATGTGGATCGTAAAACCAACCGCCCGTCAACGATGCCCAGACACCTTGGCGCAATATCTCTAGTGTCTGCGAACCCATTTTACACTTTATGTCCACATATCCGCGATCAATCCACCTTCCACCCGCGCACACACCGTTTTTATCACGAAATCATTTTCCACTAAAGCAAATTTGCTAACCCCACTGCCATTTTGAATGATCGTGCACACGCGATTATGGACTCTATAGACATCGATTGTTTGTTAGTTACACTAAAAATGCTTTCACTAATCACTAATTTTCAACATCACTTAGAGCACACAATATCATCGTAATTATCATAATTATAAAATGAAGAAAATAATTACAACTTAGACGTAATAATATTGGGATAAAATGAGCGAAACAAATCTTCCTTCTCCGGAAGAATTTGTTGATTGACTTGACAGCTACCAGTTGGGTTACCATATACTAAAGGTAGTGAAGCGAGAGTTAAAGTTCTAAGTTCTAAAAACCGTCTAATGTCACCTCTATCTATGTAGGTATGGCAATATTTTTGTATTATCTGTTTACTTATATTATTTATTTATTTTTGTGTCGGCAGCCGTGGAGCGCGGTTGAGAGATATTTTTTGTTATTCTCTATCAAACTTCGAAGAAGACTAGTGTGTTCTATTAATATTACGTGGACTGTGATTGCGTTTAAGATGGTTGACATTGAGAAACTTATGAAGCAAGCCGCCATGCAGGTCGGGGCTGGTGGAAGTGCAGGGTTTGTGGAAGTCTGTATTATGCATCCTCTAGACCTGGTGAAGACCAGGCTTCAACTGCAAGCTACTAAATCTGTATTACAAAGCTCTGACCCTCACTACTACACAGGAATAGTGGACTGTATGAAGAAAATGTACAGATATGAAGGAGTTACATCATTCTGGAAGGGGATCCTGCCTCCAATTTTAGCTGAAACTCCGAAGCGAGCAGTGAAATTTGCTACATTTGAACAATACAAGAAATTATTCATGTTTGGCTCGAGCACACCTACACCTTTAGTGAGTTTTTTTTTATATTTTGTTTTACCAAGCTATCATTTATTCTTTATTATTTTTATATACTTACTTGATCGTTCAATTATTTTATGCAACTCATGTTTAGTCATCTTGCCTAATTATTATTTGAGATGTGATCTTTATCTGTGTCAAGAAAAGAATATAAACAAGCAATCCATGTGACTGATACGAAATTGATAAACTTGGTAAAGTTTTAACATTTAGGTAATTATCTCACACTATGTATTTTATGTATAGGTGCATGGTCCCACTAGCTAGACTATTTAGGAGTTGGTATGATAAAAAATAACATGTCTTACATAATAATTGAAATTACACATTTTGATCTTAGTACCTAGCTTTAATTTCATTATTGCTTTAAAATGTTTAATAATATCATTTGTCATGTTCTGAATATAAATGACATTTTATAGTTATTTTTCGGATAACAAATCTGAAAGTTATTTTCCTTTATTTTTGCTATGACAATATATACAATACACTTTTAATACCTAAGTAATATAGGGTGGCGGATAAACAGCATCCATGTTATATTAAATTATTCTAATAATGAATGGTTTAGGTAGGAGGGACACTAAAATACGATTCTTAAATTAAATGCTATTATTAACTTAAATTTCTTTAAAAAACAATATTTTGTCTCACATTGAGGTTAAAGTAAAATATTTTTTTCAGACATTCTCCCTAGCCGGGTTAGGAGCCGGTGTCACAGAGGCCATACTAGTCAATCCATTTGAAGTGGTCAAAGTTACTTTACAGTCTAACAGAGCCTTGGCCACTCAACTGCCCAGCACCTGGTCAGTCACCAGGCAGATTGTCAGAGAACATGGCCTCGGCTCAAGAGGTCTGAACAAGGGCCTAACGGCAACTATTGCAAGAAATGGCATTTTCAATATGGTGTATTTTGGATTTTATCACAGTGTGAAGGGATATGTGCCGGAATATGAGGTTAGTAAAAATATGTAAGTAGGTTTAGGCTATAAAAAAATATATGACTTGTTTCTTTTACCTGGGGAAATTTGGCTCACCCTGCCATATTTTTCTGGGTCTGACTAAATTTGATAAAATTATAGAATTATAGATTCGGTACATAGAGAACAAATACTTGTCACAGTGTATTAATTTATTAAATATAATACATATCATCTTATTTCCATGCTATCAGGATTGATGTCTAAAATCACATTAGAGGTATGTTTAGATTGTCTTATGTTGTTTCCTAGTTATAGAAAAAACGATTAAAAAACTGAATATAAAAAAATAATCTAATCTAGATAAGTATCTTACTTAATCTACCTTGTGTAACTTTGTCTTATATAATAAAGGCGGTCAAACGCGCCAACTCCGCCGCTATGATTTGTCACTTTATTTGAAATGTTTTTTTATGTTAAAAAAATATTTATAGTCGATTAGTTATATATACAATTTTAACTAAGTAAAGAAATTTATTTATTTCAGTCTTTACTGGATCATATAACAATTATAGCACCACTGATAAACTAAAATTAATATAAATGAAGATAAAACAAAAACTATTAGACTAATCTTGATGAAATGAAAATAGAACCCAATTTGAAATTGAAAATATACCACAGTTATTAAAAGATCATTAAAATCGGATCATCCACCATGAAAAGTTGTTTGTAACATCGTTGTATTATAAAATTGTTTTTTTCAGGATCCTCTACTCGAGTTTGGCCGCAAAGTGGCGATAGGTTTCACATCCGGGGTCCTGGGTTCCTGCGTTAATATACCGTTCGATGTCGCGAAGAGCCGCATCCAAGGGCCCCAGCCCACGCCAGGAGTTGTCAAGTACAGTTCCACTAGTGGAGCAATCTTGCTAGTGTATAGGGAAGAAGGGTGAGCTTACGAATTTTGTTTTTTTTTTAAAGAAGTGATTTCTGATATGCCCACTCTCCCATTCTTTTTTATTGTAGATAGAGCGAAAAAAATACGCTTGTATAGTACTTTTCCTATTATCAGTTATCTTATTTTCTCTGTAAATATGAATTATTAAGTCTTTCGCGTATTCATATCATTCTTTGAAAGTTTAAATTCTTTTTACACCCGCATTATAAATACGATGCAAATCTCTAAAAATATAGACATACTTTGTAAAACTTGACTCTTGCGCCGCTACTTGGCAACCCGCCAAGTAAAGCTGACAATACATGCACCAAGCAGTTTGCTAATTCATTCTACAGTTGTCATGAATTTATTGGTATAGCTAGAAATAACAAGGACTACAAAATTAATTACTGTCTCCCTTTACTGACTTTTTTTCCTATTAATACATTCAGGGAATAGTTCAATTGTTTGGTTAATATCGCAGTTATATGATAGCTTTACAAATCAGCTAAAGAAAAAATGTGTTTAGGTTTACCATAAGGTATATTTAGCTTGTTTTGACGCGGTTTCAAAGACACTGCTATACTTTACAATTATTAGTTAAAAAAAATGCCTCACACTTCAAAATGCGCCTCGTTTCTTGTTACCGAGTCAGATTTTTTTACCCGATTTCGTAAGTCATTCTACATTTATCTATAGGTACCAGTTGATGATTAAATATTGCAGCACCGCAGCTATTTGTTTAACTCTTATCATATGAGTTTGTACGTCTAACTATTTACTATGTATCTTATTTAATGCTGCATATTTTTGTTGTAATTTTACATACACGAACTCACAAATGTTATGAAATAAAATCACGCGAAAAATTAGATTTATATATTCTTAAATCGAATGTGTATGTTACGCTTATACTACCTAACTGCATTTCAAATTAGCGTCAAATATTTTGCAGTATTGTATTTAAGTGATATTTTATAGAAATCTGGAGTACATCCAAATCTTCGTTTACTAGTTCATGTTCAAATACATAATTTCATTATTATTTTATAAAGAATATGTGGTCCCATTACATCAATTCTATCAAACGGTTAAAACAGCGAAAAGTAAAAAAAAACTTTGTAAATAATACTGTATCATGATCAGGCAGTATTTAATATCGATTTTATTTTATTCATGTCGGCCAAAAAAGCACTTACGTATAGGCAGTAGTTACCATCGTTTCGAATATAATTAACTTGGTGTGCCTTTCAAGCTAGCACGTAGCAAAAAATACGTACGGATAATAATAGTAAAAATAAAATCTTCACTACATTAGCACGGCTATGAAACATGACAAGATAACCAAGTGAACTTCTGATAGACAGTTATATGGCTATTGTCATAAGGTGTATTTTACGTTGAGCGAATGGAACCGATGTGATAGATTTTTTGAATGACTTGCTTTCTTGACGACATCAAAACGAAGGTTGAATTGGCGCCAACTCCAAATAATAGAAAAATATTTTAATTTATTCAGGGTTTTGAAGTAAGGTTCTGTTTTATTTTTTAATCCCATTCATTGTTTTAAAATAAATCCTAAAAGGCAGGATATTAGTAAAATCAAACATACCTAAATAGATATTTCAAAATCCGGGCCACAGTTGAAACTTGAAAGTTCGTTCCTCTCTTGATCACTTGCCAGCAAACGTCTCGTCTACCACGGAAATAATAATAAAACTTAGTTTACCTGAAGGTGTGTTTAAATAGAAACATGGTCTTTTGTCAGAATACTTACTTGCTGGGAAATTTGAAACAAAATCTGACGTTTTCTTTTTTTAGCATCGTACAAACCGGTATTTTTGTTTTTAAACGTATTATGCTCTAAGTACGAGGCTTGTATATTTAAATTATGAAAAAAAAACACCATAAATATTATGATCTAAAATTCAATAAAAAAAAGTTTTCCGAGATAATTATACAAATTTGTATTTGTTTTTTTTTTCAGATTCCGTGCCTTATACAAAGGATTGCTGCCCAAGGTACTTCGTCTCGGCCCTGGAGGTGCTATTATGCTAGTTGTATACGATTACGTTTATCATTTCTTAGAGAATAAGTTTGCGTAACGTAATATATTATAAAAAAAATATGGACCGAAAAATATATTAAGGATGTTAATTTAAATGTACACGTAGGTGAATAATTAATATTTTTATAATGACGATTGTATTGAGTGTTGATGTTTTGTTATAAAACGCGTTTTTAAAGTTTGATTAACCATGATAACAGTATAACAAAGTTTCTATTGCTATTGACATTGAATTCAATAACCAGGCCAAGTGTTATATATTGAATTGATAATATTATTATATAACCTACTACTATTACTATACTTAAATTTATAGACACTGATCAATTTATAATGATAATATAAAAAGAGTTTTCTAATGCCATATAGATCAAAACTTTATTAAATTACAGGGTTGAAGTTCCTACACGTATAACGTTGTATACTTATAACATACATTACTTCGCATAGATTGTTTATATTATTGGTGGAATTATTTGGTGGGAGAAAATTGTATGATGTAAAAAATGTCTCCCAATCAGTGAACGGAAAAAAACCGTTCACTGCTCCCAACTTTTTGCAGAGGTATGTAGTAATAAAAAATATAATAAGGTTTTCAATGGTACAAACATTTCTAATAAAATGTAATATTTCCAAAGGATATTGAATAATTTTGTTCAGTGAGATTCTCTAAATAATAAATATAAGCATTTAATTAACAATATTTAAATAAGCTATCTGAGCTAATATAATATGAATAAATATATTTTTATCTCATTTTGTTATATACAGTTTTTGTTATATTTTGTAGTTGAATAAGCTAAGATGTTATGTTTGAGACGCTAGAAATATATTACTAAAAATATAAAAAACAAAATTTCATTTTTAAACAACTCATTACACATAAATACCTTCCTACCTAAGAAAAAAAATATTAAAATAAATAAACTACACACACAAACCATGACCTGATAAAAGAGGATCAAAGCCAATAATCACTGACGTCCATGATACAAGTACGCTAGACTAATGATATCCTTTAAAATGACAGCTATCTATTGTGCCTATTTGAAGCGCCCCCAGCGAGGGGGAAAGGAACTAAATCTGACGTAAAATGCAAATGGCCGTTGTTTTGTTTACATTGTCTCCGTGTTTATAAAGTGATTTTGAAGGTTTAACGCGATTAAACTTGTTTGTTGTGTCGTATTAATATAGTTAATACATAAATAAGTGGTGTTAGTTAATAGGTAAACCATGAAAGAGTGCGTGTTATGCAAAACTCTTTACCAGAAGGGAAGTGGGGTTACATTCCACAAGTAAGTGAATTTACGGCTAATATTCAAGAAATTAAAACTTCTATTGATATTATAGGCACTTAAAAATATGTTACTAATCTTATTTATACGTGATTACAACGCATTTGTCTTTGTATTATCGGTTTATTATAAACAATAAAATTCAATAGTGCTGTAAAAGTTCCTTGTCGATAAAATTTATCGATATTTTTTCTATCAATATCTTAAATAGATAGAACGTTCAAGAACGTAAAAATCGCCGAAGACAGATTTGTATTATCAAATACATATTATTTTAAAACAATTTTTACTAATTCACAGGTTTCCGACTGACAATAGAAGACTAGAATTATGGCTCAACAACATTGAAAACTAGTTGGCGTCCGAAAAAATATGATTACATCTGTTCAAAACACTTCTCGGATGACTGTTTTATTAAACATAACTCATGTACTACTTTGATGATTTTTATTTTCTATTAATACCTTACCTACTCCATTGCTTCCCAAACAACATTACATTACCTCATTTCTAATTAAAAAACGATCCTTATTTAAGTAGGATCTAGCTAGTCACACACCACCCTTTAGTCCGGTTTCGGCTTATCCTAAGATTACCTACCCTACCCATGAGCGATTCGGCTAATCATTATCATTATTTGCTTCATCTTAGTATTAACCACTCGACTATTTTGGACATTAGCCATTGTTAAAGGAATGGATCATAATTATTTTCATTTTACTGCATGGGTAGGTTTAAGCATAAACATTTTTATCGATGTATCATATCACTGTCCCATCTCTATTATTAGTTCCATTCCCCCTCACTGCCGCTATCAGCGCCAAAATGGCGAAAATCAAATAGGCACACGATAACCGGGCTTATGATTAGTCCAGCGATGTATACCATAGAGGTCAGTGCCAATAATTCAAATCTTTTAATATGGTGTTTGAATAATACTAAATTTCATTGAAATCTGTCTAGTATATGTCCGGTGATGTACAGCGCAAACTAACACACGGACTGAAATTCTAATAATTACGCATTCAGCTTCATTAAAATCAAATATAATGTCTCCTAAGTCGACGGAGATTGGTCTCCTGTTTCCTACGGAATTTGACCGTTATTATATGTAAGGATATATCAATGGTTAAATCAATGCAATTCAAAAGCGAGAATTATAAAATGTATTTAAGAAAGGAACAGACATTCCATCTCTTTTAATTTAAAATAATTATTGAAGCCCGCACTACAAAATCGAAAATTTATACATCGGTCATTCTCGGTAATGACCGGTTTTCTATGCAAATTACATCCCTATTGACAGGTACATTTCTACTTACAGTTACGTTTCTATTCACGGTACGGTAAGTGAGTCAAACAATAATCGATTTGATCGCATGTGGCTTATGGCTATGCATAATATACTAACTAAAGCATTCGTTGGTTTGGGAAAGATAAGAATAAAAAAGGACTTTTTGGCGGGAAGTTGAACCGTGAAGTTGTCAATTTTGTTTTATTTTCTAAAAAAATGTGTTTCTTTTATAAATAATGTGTAATATTAGTAGGATATTAATAGTTCATAAATGTGCATCCACAGCTTTAATCATAGGGGTAGGAGCTTCATTTCATCATCGTCATCAACGTTATCTATATGATCAGGGGTACTTAAAATTCAAAATCAATTTTGGGGAATTACTCGACACTGGTAAAAATGGCTCAACGTTGTAGCCGATTGCCAATCTAAACAAAAAGAAGAAAAATAATGATATTGAAACCTAAAAGAAACGAAACGTTATAATTATTATTTTGGATGAATGTAGTGTAGTTGCGTCGGCATTGATAACTTAAATTTAATTGCGAATTACGATTAGGTATATAGATTTATTTTGGTAGTCAAACAAAACGGAATCTCCCGCAAGAGCGAGCGATCTTTGTATATACTTTCTTTTATCGTATGTACTACTGAATGTTGTTTAAATTTAACTCTAAAAGGTAAGTCACTAGACATTACAAAGAGCGTAGTTGCTAATTTGTAGTACCTAGCTCAGTAGATTTAGGCATGAGCCTTATGGTATGGGTTCCAGTGTGGCCTATATTTCTATGACCATTTAGAAATACCGTAAATAGCAAGCTGGTGTACTGAATACTACCTATCTAATTGTTTTGAAGCTCTTTTTAAACTTACCAAATATCTTGACTAGTTTTGGACCTTATTAGATTCCGAAATCTAAATAACAATCTATGCAGGTTAGGTTTGTTATGTTTTGTTTTGAAGGCTGTAGGCATCAATATCACTTAATTTGCTGTTAGTGACAGTAGCAGTTTAACAAAACAATTAGGTACCAATGCATCATTATTTTTAAACCATTCTATTCTTTGATATTCATATCCTATATAGTAATAATAGGTGGTTACTTACTCTTTGATTCTCATGATAATAGACCAATAGTCTTTTTTCAATTCCAGCATTCAAAAATGGAACAGATCCAACAGCCAACTATACCCCACTTGGTGCAAGTGTACCAACCATCCGTGTCGAACACCAAAATCCAGAATGCACAGATCATCCACATATCACATCCGTCGCTGCCAACATCACAAGGAAAGGTCACATACCAACAAACCATGACATCAGAGTCAATACCTGTACCGTCTCACATGACAGAAATGCAGACCCAGTTGCAGATGTCTCAGACTCAGATTGTGATGTCATGTCAGCAAGGTTTGCAGAGTTTGCCTCTGCAGAGTCAGGGCCAAGTGCTGCAGAGTGATATGAGTCAGTCTCTGATCACGTCTCATGTGATACTGCCACAGCATATGCTGGTGAATGGAGTGCCTTCATATTATAGCCAGTATGAGTACCCAAAGGAACAGTGTCTGGTGGCTAAACTGGAACCAGTGCTAAGCAGAGTGGAGAAAGAGAATGAGTAAGATATTCCTAATAATCTAAACTTATATTAAAAAAACGTACATTTGTAAGTTTGTGTGTTTGTAATTTTTTGGATTTCTGAGTGTCAGAGGCTATTTTTCATCATACCATCAGCTGCAGAGCAAAATCTATGGTGGTACGCTCATACCAAAGCACCCATGCAAATTTGCCCATTCTTGTTCATCTATCAGATTATGCCGGTTTGAATGACAGTCTGGATCTTTATTCTTCTCAAGTCATGAAGAAAACACATCCGCTGCCCTAACCATCCATATTATAGTGTGCGGTTAGTCTGTTACAGTTACCAGAAAATCTATCCAAGATCAGTTGGCCTTACATGCCTCAGTGCACGTATCTGAGCATGCCATTAATAAAAACATTCTAACAATTTTGTTTTAAACATGACTTTTCAGGTCTGAGCAACAAGCAGAAAAGGCGCCATACAGTGATATAAACACACCACAAAAGAGATCGCGCAGCCAAATACCGGACCCCACACACTGGGCTTGCAATGTCAGAAAACTAAAACACCAACGGGGTGAAGCCTACGTCAGCCGGCGAGGGAAATACGTTCCAGAGAGACAAATTAAAAACACTAAAGATTGCATAAAGACTTGTAAATTCAAGTGCAGTGAAAGAATTAGCGACGCGGACCGAGAATATATATTTAAATCCTTTTATTCACTTAATGCAAATGATAAAAAGCATTTCTTACTAAACACAACCGAAAGAATCTACATACGACACAGTAAAGTGACCAATAATCATAAAAGAAAGTATACTTTTAAATATTTCTTTCTTATTCGATGCGAAAGGCATATGGTGTGTAAAAACTTTTATCTAGGTACATTAGCTATTTCCCAAAAGCCTGTATATAACGTACATAAAGGTAAAACTGACTTAAATATGCCAAAACCAGACGGTAGAGGGCATTCAAAAGCTAGTGCACATTCTATACCCTGTGAAGTGAAAGATAGGGTGAGAAAACACATAATGAGCTTTACCACAGTTGACTCAAAGTGTATTTTACAGTTTTCTAAAAAGAAACAATATTTGGATCCTAGTTTGAGTGTGAAGCAGATGTATAATATGTATTTTAGTGAGTGTAATAAGGACAGCATAGTGCCTGTTAAGGAGTCTATGTACAGAAAAATATTCAGGCAGGAGTTTAACTTGCATTTTAGGAAGATAAAGTCCGATCAACAGTTGTGTGGCAGGTGTAAAAGTACAATTAAGAAAAAATGATGCCTATGTGGTACAGATGGTAGTGACCCTGCTTTCTTCTATAAACGGAGGGTCTCAGATTCGAATTCCGGTAGAGGCAAACCGTGTGATGCGCACAAATGTTTGCACCAGAGTCATGGATGTTTAATATCTATATAAGTTGTTATACATATTGGGATTGCTCTGAGTCAATGAGCTATCTCTGAGTCCTTAGTATGATCCAGCATTGCTTAGTTTGAGGCCACACAGTTGTTGTGTACGTCTGGCGATATTTAGTTATTATTTAAAGTAGATCACTGCAGACTTCTAGAAGCTAAAGCAAAATCAGATTTGTTTCCCGATATTGGAATATCTTTATTTAAGGCCTCAGCCTCGAATTTAGCGGGCAGCGGGGCGGTGGCGGCGGCGGCGGCGCGGGAGCGGCGCTCGTTGGTCGCCCCGCGCCGCTGTTTTCGAGAACGGGTCCATTTGATTTTACGCATAAGATCCTACCGCTCCCGCGCCGCCGCCGCCGCCGCCCCGCTGCCCGCTAAATTCGAGGCTGAGGCCTAACATGTGTTGATAATTTGAGCGTGTGGATACAGCCAGAGACTGCCTAATTACTTTCCTGTGTAAATTAGTGTAATATTCGTTTTCATCGTCTAACTTTCTCACAGTATCTATAAAGGGTGTAACTGACTTTGTAATGAAAACTGATATCATGGATTTAACTCATGATTCTGAACCCCCAGAGCTGGAACTTTCCGTCGATCTTTTTTATGAATTTACGCATTTGGATTTTAGCATGAAATCATAACAAAAGTCTATCTCAAAGTGATTAAAAACTAATTTACGCCCGAGCGCGCTCGTCACTCACACGCGTCTGGTATTACGAGGACCGTTGTGTTGTGGTCGCGTTGTTTACTATACATTGCGCGCTAAAAAATTACAACATTTGTAACTCATGACTTTTGACAAAAATGTTTTTTTATTTATTATAGACTAAGTAAGTGAACCTTTACCCAAAGTTTTCGTTATCATGCCAATTACACACTGTATTACAATGAGCGTTGAGATATCGACTCGTCTCGCCTTAGAAGCCCTGTTACGCTTTTGTTAGGTACGTACGTATATATGTGTATAAAATGAACTTGTAAGTAAATTTTCACCCATATGTAAGATGATGATGAGATGTACCTACTTATCATTTAAAAACCAATAAATCTATGCTTTCCCATTTATAATATAAGTAATGCTACAACAAGTTGTAAATAATAATTTGTAGTTATCTATGGTTAGAACTCTTTTTTTCTCTAAATTATTTTATGTTCAATAGCTAAGTGCAAAGGCGCAGGGCGCGATTGTTATCTTTAACCTTGTGTTATTTCCTATACATTAATGTATTTTTAAACATTTAATTACAAGTTACTATGTGCTAGTCAAGAATATCCCAAAAGCCAGAATTATATTAGTAAGTACTGTCAAGTACTATACTATGACTATAACAATTGTCGCCATGATTGTAAAGTAAAAAAAAACGGTAAGAATCCGCAGACTGCCTAATTCCTTAAGTTCTTACAAACAATGGAAATCTGGTTTATGAATATTGTGAAGACCTTTTATGTTTTAATTTACATTTAAAATAAAATCAAACAACACAATTATACACAATAATAATTATAATGTACAAAACCAAAAACCCTATCCTATTTTTAGTGGTAAAATGCAATTATAAATAAGGCAAATGTCACAGTGGATCACACAATCGTGGGTAGCGTGGGTTGTACCTGGACATTATAAAAGTGATAAGGAAATAAAAAAAATCTGAAGTGAAACTGTTGAGTAGAACTGGTTAAAACAATGTTACGTAACGCGTAGTTCAAACCCCCCCTCTCGCCCCTGTAACGCAACGTAACGTTTCAGAAGCCCCCCCCCCCCCCCCCCCCCAATTCGTTACGTAATACTTGAACGCTCCCATAAAGACATGCCTCCAACGGCATCTAAATGGGTTGCTAACTTGATATCCTGCAGACGGCAGTCAGATGACTTGGGATGACTGGGTTCCTGAAGGCATGGGCATTCAGCCCGTGTAACAATACAATATTAGAGTAGGTATTTGGGTAGCCTGGAAACTATCTACAAGTTTTGTTAAGGAACGAACAATATATTTCATAGTTTTGGCAAGGAGCATGGAATCATAGAACAGAACTTCGAGTACGAGTTTTTTCATAAGCGAAATGTTTACTACATAGTCTGCGTATTTGTCATTTTGGATGGCAAATTAAACAACGTATCTAAAACATTCATTTCTTCACACAAAGTTAACAAATACGGAGACTTAAAATGGCTTGTAAAGGAGCTATAAAAATGCATGTTACTGGTGTTCTATAACTCAGCAATATTGTCCGCTAATATACCTAGTCTATTGCTTGCTGCAATGTTATTGTAAACACCTTTAACATACGAATATCTCGTTGCCTTTAGCATTCATTGGGGCGCTTGCTGCAGCATAAAGATGGCGACTCGAAGGCTTTACAATTGCAGCTAGAAGTAGCCACAAAACAAGTCCGTTGACGAGCGCGTTCAAAGTATACCTAACTGTTTACGATAAAACTCGTACTCGACCTACAGCAACAATTTCATGGTTTATTAAAAGGATAATTTCATTGTGTATTAGAAGATAAGGTAAGTTAGTGAGTTTAGTTAATTCTCGCGGGTATCATCACACAGACGAGGTCGCCGTCATCGTTCTTCAGCTCCCACTTGACTTCGACCCTGACCTTGGGGTAGGACTTCAGCACTTGCAATGTTGCCACGTACTTGGCGAGCTGACCCGCCTGCAAGATGGGGTAAATTAGTTAAGTGCTATGTATGCCCCTAAGGGGTAAGTTATACCGTATAGCTACCCATGTTTCGAGTTACCGTATGGTACCTACTACCCATATTACCCTACGTAAATACATTACAGGAAGAGAAAGAAAGAAATATATTTATTTGTGCAAACACATTTGAACATAAATAATCTACATTTGAACATAGGTCCCATATGGGACTACAAGTTTGGGTAATATCCAAATGTTTGACACAAATTGGCCCCAACTCAGCATGTGCTGATTGTAGAACAACCAGCGCTGGTGCACTGGTGGAAGCACTCGCAAGCCCATTGGAATATAATTCAAGCCAGTAGTGTTCCATCGATTTGCGTTCAGACATGATACCTACACAACATATACAAACAGATAAATAATATTTACTTATATCTATGTCCTCTGCGATTAACTTTTTTTCCAAAAATAATCATGACTATGTTAGAGTCTTATAAGAATGTATGTATAGATATTAATAGCTTTGGACGGGAATAGAAACTGTCCTTCAGCTTCCCATATACACCGTGATTCAGAAAGGGTATACTAACCCTGAATCTTGCGCCCCTTTAGCGCATTTATAATCATTATATGAAGTCTTATCTCATGGTATCCCTATTACAGTGTCGTTCGCTTACCGGCAGAGGGCACGCCAGGCCACTATCCTTGCAGGCGTCGGGCTGCGGCATCGGGAACGGAATCGGAAGGTTCATTATCACCCCGTGCACTTCCGTCTCCACACTCTTCACTTCGCCCGCTTCAAATATACAAGTATTTCCTTCAGTAAAATGGTCGAAAATATCAGTAAGTACATTCTGGTAAATTTAGATAGGTACTCCAAATCGGTGGTAATACCGCTAGATAAACAGTAAAAAAGCCATTGACACAGGCGAGATGCTTAGATTCGACCATATTAGCACAGTTGGTAGTGAACCTGCCCTGCATTCGAGGGTCCCAGGTGCGAATTCCGGTACGGACTGATTGTGTGAGGAGCACAATATTTGTACCCGATTCATTGGCGTTTAATTACCATCGTAAGGTACCTACTTATAATACAAGCGTTGCTTAGTTTGGGACCGCTCATCAGGTACGGTGTTGACAATATTAATTTTTTTAGATGCTCTATATCCATAGGCAGTTTAATAAGGTCGGGATGTAACACTCATAGTAAGATATTCTTCAATGTATAGGTATGTCTGTATATTCTGCAGCATAGAAAGGACTATGTCATACGTCATAGGTAGGTACTCACACGGTGTGAAGTCTATGCTAATGGTGGCATTGCTGTTCCTCTTAAGGACGCACTCCTTGGCGTCCTCTGAACACCCGCTCACTCCGACTGACTGCACTGTAGCTAGTTTTGAGCCTGAAAACAAAAACATATTACGGCTAGCTTAACGTTCTTTGATAAAAAAAAATTGAGAGGTGTCAAGGGACACCCGGATGGAACGAAGTTCCTTTATTATTTTTTATTATGTACAAAAAAACCTGTATACACTCAACAAAAATAATCGTCGCGAAACCACACTGTTCAATGCGAAATAGAAAGACGAAACGAAAATATCTGGCTTGCTTTCTATAAGAGAGAGAGAGAGACCGACAGAGAAACATGCGCACGCGCCGCACGGCTTACAAATAATCATGTTTATAATCGGCCTTTACAGTTTACATAGGAAATGGAGTTGGGTTGAGAAAAAAGGGTCGTACGAGAATTGTTTCATTATCATCCATGAGTCCATTTTATTCGTCGAATTTGAACCCACTGACTCGAAGTGCACCGGCTCTAGAAGTAATTTTATAGTATAGTTTACAATATAAAATCCAAAAAAAACATAACGATACCTAGTTCAAAAACATGCCAGCGACATCTATCGCTGACAAAAATAAACATAAATATTATTTATGTTTAGTTTGTAATTCAATGATAAATATCGCTGGCATATTTTTGAAATAGGTATCGTTATGTTTTTGGGTTTTATATAGTAAACTATACTTGCATTTATAAAAAAGCTTACAATAGTTCGTTACAACTTTTCGTCTTAATTTTTTCCGTCTAGGCCCCTTTCGCAACGCGCGATAAGGAACTTCGTTCCAAAAAATACAATCGAATTGAGAACCTCCTTTTTGCTGTCAGATAAAAATAAGGGGTAGCGACCTCTATAACTTCGCTATCAAAACATATTCACTAGGCCGAATAATAGGTGGCGCTAACTACAACGCTCCATAAAATTGCAAAATATCCACACAAGTCTGTAACGCGGTATCGGTGTTTACCAGAAAACGTAATATGTATACATTCCTATATACTCGTAAAGACTCGTGGCATCAGCTTTCGGGCTTGCACTCCGAAGCGTTCAAACGAAAATTGGCGCTAGCCTAACCATGGGCCCCGTGGAAAAAAACAATTGGGGCCCTTATACTAAATATAAAATTAAATATTTAAATGTGCAAAACTACTTCATTTTCAGCTGCTACAAATATATCCATAATAAGGCAAAGCTAAAGTTATAAAGTCTTATGTGTCCATTTTTTCGGGATCTATAATGAAGGATAATTTGCTGAGGGGAATTCCCTACACAAACAATTGAATTGTCATGCCAAAATCCGTGTTACGACTTTTTCTATTCGAGCCGTTTAAAGTTTGTTGGTCAGGGGCCAAAAAATTAAAAGTAAAGAAATTCTTTATTCAACTAGGATATTATATAACTTTTCGACCGTAGCTCATAGAGGCCGAGAGGGGCTTCTTGAGTTTAGGGGCCCCGGGGCTCTGCCTTACCACTCCTATCCCTGCCTAGCCACGCTTCTGCGTCAGGGATGGTTTATTCTCACCTAAATCTGACCCAGCCTATAACTACCGAATAAAATTATAGGAACTTAGGTATCCAAATCTGGTTCGAACCGACAACCTTCAACTTCACACTCTGATTCTCAGACCTAAACATCATTCGCAGAAGCCACGCGCAGTGACTGATACGGCATTGTGTATCAAATGACGAACAATACGAGTCACTGCCAAGAGGTTATCATCGGTCCAATAGTTCTCAATATACAAACTCGTTCGTAAATATTTTATTCGATAATTTATGTTAACCGCCGACTGCCACCTTGTTTAAAGGCAAGTCCTTGCGATCCAAAGGTTGTCAGGAATAGATCGCGACCACCCGATGTGTAATGTTTTTCTTTCCATGTTGTATATCTCAAAGTCAAAGTCGAATCATTTATTTCATATAGGTCTACGGGGGCACTTAAGAATTGTATTTTTTTTCTTCTCTCTGTAACTGGAGCGAAACGCGAACCCAACTGAGAAGCCTAAAGAGTTATCTCTATATCTTATATGAACTAAATTAGCATGTTTTAACAAGTTGGAGTTAGTCTGTGGGGGCATTATTTTTATGGGCCCTTTGCCATCACAAACAATATGAGAAATATAGCCTAGGGGCAAGTAAGTACTTGTTGCCCCTAGGCATAATTTGTAATGTAGAGTCATCAATTCATCGAAGCATCAGCTTTCTGTCTGGTGCTTAGTATCCTACCTACAAAAGGTATAGTCAAAGTATCAAAATAATTATATATTTAATGAAACGACCTCTATTATTTATTTTGTGTCAGGTAATGATATTTTAATAAGTGTCATTACTTAATTCAGTATTGTTGAGTGGTATAGTCACATAGACATTAAATAAACATTATGCTTTAGATTCGTTAGATAAAAAATATCAGCGGTTAGATAAGCTGGGTGATTTTTTTAAATGGGTAGTGATGGTCAAATCCGTAACTATGGCGAATAGCAAAAAGGACTCTCGAGACCGATTTTGATGAAATTCGTTTTTTTTAAATAATTTCCCTATGCAGGAATTGATTTTGAATAAAAAAAACAATAACATATCTACTGTATTATTGCACTATCTGATAATGTCCCTATTGTAATATAAGATTTAATAACTAACCGTAACTTATAGGTATATAATTTAAACGCATAATTGTTGGATTTATTGTAACTGGTACAGGTGAATATAGTGTAGTATAGCTAATTATATATGATGTATCAGAACGCTGAATATAATTGGTTGGACTTACGTGGTTATGACAAGGTTTATTTTAACTAGCATAAATAATAACTCAGTGATTAAAGTCCATTGAACTTTGTAGGTACTAGTGAGTAAGAGTGATAGATAACACAATACAAAGGAAACAAATGAAAACATATAAATTTAGGCCAAATGTTACTGGTATTATGAATAGTGAATAATCCAGCGGTTTGTCGCTTTGGTTCAACTAAGAAGAGCCGGCACGAAACTCAATGGTTATATTAAACCTTTTAAAACAGTTGTAAATTACAACGGTTTTCCTTTAAAAGTTTTATATCTGTAATATATTCCAGGAACAGCAACGCGATGTGAGCCGGCAACAACATTGTTACAATACAACGAAATAGAGCTTATAGTGAGCTTTATTGAATCACACGTCACCAAGCAAAAATATTATTTATCATAAATTTTGAATTATGATCATGAATGATTGTGAATGGTGAAGTATGAAATGAGATCGCCACAAGCGCAATACAAACTAATTTACATTATTTTAGCTCTAAATGATGTGAGGTCTGAACAAAATAATTACTTCACATGGTTCACAATTTCATCCACTTACATTTATTAAAATAATCTGAACATCGGAGAACAACGGAATTTAATGATTTATGTACCTAACTGTACATAAGCTCTAGAGCAGCTGACTTATAAACAAGACAAGACGTGTCAAATAGAGTCTCGTTGGAGACGACATGTAAAACTTCAAGCTGGCTCACAAAAGTAAAGAAATAATAAATATCGCCAGACGAACACACCAACTATACTATTATGTATTATGGAAACCGTACAATGGACTGAGGGCGAACTCATTATATATTACTTATATGTATATAAAACATGCATGACTTCGGTACAAACATTCATGCTCATCACACAATGTTTGTCCGTACCAGGATTCGAACCCGGGACCCTTTGCACAGAAAGTAGGGTCACTACCAACTGCGCTAATCAGGCCGTCAAGTGATGGTGCAGTGTGTAGGCCAAGTCATACTTATTGCGCTTTATATTATAAACTAGCTGTTGCCCGCGACTTCGTCCGCGTGGTATTTAACAAAGACAACCGTTGACAACAGCCTGCCCGCCCATTCTGAGCCCGCGGGACGCATTGCAGGTTGTTGCTATCAAACAATCAGGCCCTGCGCTGCAACATTGGTTTTTTTTTTTTCGTGAGATCCTATTTTTTTTTCTAAAATAAAAGTAGCCTAAGTTACTCCTTGTTACATCAGCTATCTGCCAGTGAAAGTCCCGTCAAAATCGGTCCAGCCATTTCAGAGATTAGCCGGAACAAACAGACAGACAGACAGACAGACAGACAGACAGACAGACAGACAGACGGACAGACAGACAGACAGACAGACAGACAGACAGACAGACAGACAGACAGACGGACAGACAGACAGACAGACAAAAATTGTAAAAAATGTTGTTTCGGTATAGGTAACGTGTATACATCCAAATGCACTTAGTAAAAAGCGGTTATTTTAATATTACAAACAGACACTCCAATTTTATTTATATGTATAGATAAGATATAATGCAATTGATGACCAGTGGGTGGTATGTAACATATATTGAATTGTCAGTGAGATAACTGTCCGTAATCAATTATTATGTATATACATACAGAGTGGTTATGTTATGTATATACATACAGAGTGGTTATGTTATGTATATACATACAGAGTGGTTATGTTATGTTTATAATCTTTGTTATTCTCAAGGGCAAATATCTCATTTGATAAGCAATGGAGGGGTGTTTTTATATAAATAAACGATCCTTACGAAATTTGTTATAACAGTATCATTATTTGTTGGTTGATTATAAGAAAGCCATAGCAGTGATAGCCAAGTTGGTAGAACGCTTGCCTCGGTAACGAGGATCGCAGGTTGAAACCCCGGCTCGCACTTCTGGGATTTCTGGATTTCATGTGCAAATCTCATTTTCAACCGCGGTTATCACGTGCTAAACGGTGAAGGAAAACATCGTGAGAAAACCTGCATGTCAGAGAGAACCCCTCGAAAGACGTGTGAAGTCCACCAAACCGCACTGGGCCAGAGTGGTGGACTATTGCCTAATCCCCCTTGCAATTAGGGGAGGCCAGTGCCCAACAGTGGGACATTAAAAAGGGCTGGTATTATTTATTATTATATGTAATTATTAGATGATTAGAAAACTGAAAGACGTTAAGTAAATTGTGGGTAAGGTAGGGGGACCTATCTTGATCTGCTTTCGGTAACACTGTGATGTGTCTGTCTGGTTAAAAACAACACATAATACATTCCTATATATTCTGTGTATCCGATATCTGTTAATATGAATCAGTTTACACCTAAGTCGATAATCACTCAGTCTAGATTTATTACACTTTTCACGCTTCGGACTACATACAAGCCCGACTAGGTACGACTACAACCAAATTACCAATAAAATTAACCACTTAGGTTATAATAAAACTGAATAATTACCACAATCTTTGTAAAATTTGGCCTGTGCACTGCTAAGTACCAAAGCGACGGTGAACACAAACAACATTTTTGAAAGTTTGAAATTAGAATTTAATATTTAATAGTTCGCGCGCTAACGTGCGTCCGACTCGCGCGATTGTTACGTGTTTACTGACCGGAATGGAGTGGATGAGCCATTGTGGTACGACCTTTATTGCTTTATAAAATGCGCCGGCGCCGGTCATAGAGTATATGTCAATGATAGAGTCGTTATATTCTAGACTCTATAATTTAGATTTTTGTTTACTTTGCAACTATTGTGTAGTTATTACGCACGACTTATTTCCAATTAAGTACTCATTTTCTTAATGCTCAGAAAAATAAACTTCGTACTTCTCTTAACTTGCACAAAAATAATACTAAGGATAGGCATCTTTGGAACTTTTTTGATATACTTATGCCTTTTTTCAGACTACTCACAAGTGGGCATTATTAAGGTAAGTATCATGTTGTTTTATAAACGACGATGTACCTATATTTACTAAATCTGTATATTTATAAAAAATCTGTATTTTTGAGTAGGTAGCTAAAATACACTCAATAATAGCGTCATATCTGTTATAATTCAAACTCTGGGGCGTCGACCGGAAAAGCATCGGTCCACTCGCGCGCATGTTTCAGGAAAACTCACCAACACACCACAGCTGTGCGCGCGCACGTATGTGTGAGTGTCCTAGTAAACAAACGAGGAATGGTTGAATCATTGGTTCACGACGAATATTCGAATTGTTATTGACAAATAAATATTTGTAAGTACTGTAATTATAAAGGTATTGTTAAGTATTGAAGTTGAAATACTATAATGATACATGGTTGAGGAGCACATACATTTCTGCTCCTGTGAAATAATAGTATCGCAATACTAACACGCTAACTGTACGGTCCCACACTAAGCAACGCTTGTATCATGGGTACCGTACAATGGACTTACGGCGAATTCCGTATAAAATACTTATATGGATATTTTACATTCATGACTCAGGTACAAACATTCATGCGCATCGCACAAAGCTGTCGCACAAAGCACCAGAATTTGAACCGGGGACCCTCGGTGCAGAAAGCAGTGCCACTATCAACTGCGCTAATCAGGTCGTCGAAATGTATGGAAGTATTCAATCAGTATACGAAGCTATCAAAACTCGCGCTAAGCCCACAGATATCCAATGACCTCATGGCTCAAATACTCCCACACATGTATTAAAAGTGCTTAACCCATCCTTGTATGATAAATTATTTAATTAGCAGGACACAAGTAAAAGTAGAATCGTGAAGTATAAAAATTCCTCGGGAGTCGGTGGGATGGCGAAGATCGCAGGATATAATCAGTACAAGTTTTAAGCTTACGAGTTTCCTACGAGTGAACAAAAGAAATATCTTCACGCTGTTATCTAGTCTCCAGGGGTAGGCAGAGGTGCACAAATTTACGTCCACATCGCACACATGTTATTTGCTCACATGTAAAGGATTCATACTTCAGGACTGCCTAGTCCAAGTGTGCGTGCCTTACCTTCAGATTAAATAAATAAAATGAAAAATATACATAAAAGCTTATACGGTAGCATTCACGACCCGGCCATCGAATTTGGACCTTTTAACTGGGCAGGGCACTCAATCTCTCTCTCTCTGTTTGTCTGTCTCTCTCTCTTTCTTTCAAGAGCATCTCTGTTTAGCAGCAGAATAAAATTACACTCTTCAGCTTAATACTTAGACGGCTGATATTCGGAGGAAGCCAACGTTTAGCTGCCGCCGCAGGCTAACGGCCTGGCCACGGGACATTCGCCACAGCGAAAAATCGCCCGGCGCGATACGGCGGCGCGTCTTGCGATTGAAACAAACGTATAGAAATGTACTGAGCAAGCCACGGGGCGCGGCGAACGCCAGCGCGGCCGGCGGCTTGTACCGGGCGAATCGCGCGGGCGGCGGACAGCGCGGCCGGCGGGTGAAACAAATACATGAATCAGTACGGCGCAGGCCACGGCGTCGGGCGGTATTCGCGGCGACACGGCAGCGATTAAATTTGTTTAGTCGTTTTCGCCGCGAATTATGAACACGGGGCTGTTTATTGCCGAAATATTAGCCAGGCCGCCTATTTGGAAGTCTGGCCACCCACATCATAAATATAAGCATGTAGAGAAGATATTGTGGGATGAAATTAAAAAAAAAATCCCAGGTTCTGAAGGTAGATTTTTTTTATTTATAGGTACAAATAATTAGTTAGTAGGTTACAAAGTAGTCTTTAAAATTATTTCTTAAATTTTTTTCTGGGTACATTCTGTATTTCTCATACTTCTTGTGGAATTCTTCATCTATACCTCGATTCCTATTCAAATCAATTCAAATGTAATAAAAAAAAACATGTACTCCACAATCTCTTCCAAATGTGATGTCTTGAACAAAAATACTATTAATAGCAATATCGAGATAACTTTGATAGCAACATTTCGCTCTCGGACGTCCTTACTGATCGCGGCGGCGATCGCGACTGCCGCCGTGCCCCGTGGCCTGCAAAACATGCCGCGCGAATTGCTGCCCCGCCACTCGCACTCGCCGTATCGCGCCGGGCGATTTTTCGCTGTGGCGAATGTCCCGTGGCCAGGCGGCGCGTCATAGCGGAATAGCGCATCATTGCGCTGCGTCACAGTGGGCGTGGACAGAGAAGATAGCGATCGTCATCAGGTCCAATGCCAATGAAGAATAACACAGACTCCATACCCTAATGCTCATTTCATCTTGTTTACAAAGAAATCAAGAACTGCCTTTCTTCCTTTAAATGGTCTCAGCCACCGAACGATAGTTGTACCAATGTCAAGTTATTACAAATGAGGTTAATTAATAAAAAAACATTGTACAAAAATGGATGATAGATCGAGCAATCATGTGTAATTAAATTCTCCTCATATATTTAATGCCAGCATCTTCTGTTACGGTCAGTCCGGCTAAAGGGCGGATTCAGTATGCCCCCCCCCCCCCCCATTGCCATGATATTATACATATATCTTATTATAATAATATTGAATGGAGTGTGCCAAGTATAATAGCAATATTCGCATCTTCTACTAAAAGCACGTTGAGTCCGAAATATCATTTGAGAAATTCGGGCCGCATACTCCTTCAGTGAATATAGGTATGAGGGTGTACAAGGGAATTGCATTAATAAAAATAATTATATAGTCAACTAATCCTATAAATGGACCACATGGTAGATTATTCATGTTATGATTAAGATCGCCAGCTTAATCATATTTCAGAGCAGCATTTTCTGTGCGTAACAAAATTTGCAGAGACAATTCCAAAATGAGCTGCTTGGTCCTAAGACAACAACTCCTCGGTTTATAGCTTGGTAAGCATGTTATTTGGGCCGGTTTATTATGGACATAAGGGTGACCACGGTTTGAGAGAAGTGGGGACCGGACAAAAAGTACCTAGCTATGTTGTTTGTTATGAATTTAAATTCCATCTAAGTGTCATATTTACTAGAAATCGCATCACATAAAATGATCTAAGACGGCTACCCTGCGCATGCCTATTTGTATGAATATGATCATTTTACGTGGTGTGACTTATATCAAGCTGTTATATAATCAATTTTATTTCCGAAATGTTTTTCTCATGACATCTCTCTCTGTTTATCTGCCCCTTTGTAGATGCTCTACCTACAAAGTACAAGCAGGGAATCGTATGTAACTATAATTCTCTTAAAGAGTTCAAAGACCTACCTACCTACCTATAGGCTTCTGTCTATTTACAAAAATGCATCTAAACAAAGTCTGCTGACTGTGTAATTTCTTAAATTATTGCTTACGCTAACAAATAACGCGTTGATAGCTCAAATAACATGTCGCTTTCATTCGCCCTGTGCCTGAAATCACAAAAGGAGATTTTCTTTGGGAATTAATCATCAAAGGGTTGCTTTGACGGCGGTCACGGGACAAATGACGTGTGGGGAATTGATTTTTTGTCTTTTGAGCCGTAAATGTGAGGATGTTTTGACAAGGATACCTATATTTATAATGATACTAGCCCTTTTTATGACCTTCTGTTGGGCCCTCTGCTAAATGCAAGGGGATTAGGCCTAGTTTATCAGGAAATTGTGAAGCAGACCATAAGTTTATTGTTTTTTTTAATAAACCTTTATAGTAGTTTGCTATCCGTGAGCCCTAATTTAAGTTTTAAGTTCAAAATGTCCGAGTAGGTACTGTCCTAGAATTACAGGTCTCGCATTGTCCAATCAGCTCCCATTGTGAACACAGTCTCAAATAAATAGTAACGTTAGCTGCTAGCACGTATTCAATAGACATTCAATCTCATTCAACATGGTAGTGACCCTGTTCTCCGTGCCGCGGGTCCCGGGTTCGATTCCAGGTAAGGACAGTCTTTGTGTGATGAGCACGAATGTTTGCATCTGAGTCACGGCTTTATATACTGAGTTCGCCCTCAGTCCATTGTATGGTACTCATAATACAAGCGTTGCTTAGTGTGGGACCGTGTAGTTGGTGTGTTCGTCTGGCGATATTATTCAATGTTTCTCGATGTCCTGATTGCTTGTCATCCTACACACAAAGACACCTTTTATCACCGCTCTTGTTGTCAACATTAATATTACACGCCGCCGCGCCGCGGTCATACAGTTAGTCATTCGGTTAGGTTATCCTTCTACAAGCCTCATACCCTGTGGTCAAAGTGACTACACCTTATGACGTCATATGGCTGTAGGTTTTTATAGAGCTATGTGGAATTAGGGAGGTTTTATTGTTAGGTTCTCTTGAATACACCTTATGCTTCATGTGGATATAAGTTTTTTATAGAGCTACCTATGTGGAATTAGGGAGGTTTTATTGTTAGGTTCTCTTGTGAGCCAAGATTACAGCGGGAAGTTGAAAGGTGAAGTTATCAATTTTGTTTTATTTAATGCATTTAGTGTTTCTTTGATATATAATTTGTAATATTGTAATTATTATTGTGGTACTTAATATATTAATAAATCCAAAACCAAGCGCACTATCGCTAGACCTCAAGACACTGTGAGCACTTTCTACGTAAATGAGACACCAAGCAAAAACTAATTATGAGGGTACCCCAGTTCAAACATTGGCACTACGACGTCAAACACGTCAGTCCTCGCTTGACTATGGTTGCTGTAAAGCAGCCGAAACGTCGGGAACGTAAAAACAAAGATAAAATCCTTAAAATAAGTTTTATTTCAATATTATGTAGGTACTTAATAGTACTATTAGGTACTATAACAAATAATTCTCGCAGCTTCTTCCAGTTAATTTCCTGTCGTATTTCTAATTGTTAAATCGGTTCTTAATCAAACAGACAAGTAGATTAAATAATGCATGCCCCTCAGTGGCATGCCCAAAATGTTAAGATCAGTCACAGAGCAGAGATATACAGTAAGTTTACTTGGGGCATATCGCATATAAAAAAGCCGAGAAAATGTGTCATTTCACAATATCTCCTTCTACGGGGCACGATGGATGCCATAGTCTGGTTGTCTGAGTTCAGGCACTGTATGCCACTGTACGGGTACGTAGCGTGTACGTAACGTATCTACCTGAATTGAGTAGACGTGGATTCGATTCCCATTGTGTCCCATTATGGGACATCAAAAGGGCTGATATTATTATTATTTACTTATGTACAGTATTATTAACTATCATTCTATTCCATTAAATAAAATATATTTGAAAGAGTAGTGAACCTACTGCACATACACACCTATCAGCATCAAGCGATTACAGTTCATTGGTTCACAAAGAGGATGTGATCGTGGGTATCGGAGTTCAGGAATTGACGGCAATTGTGTAAAGTGGGAGTTTGGTTAAAAGGTCGCTGACATTACCATTGATAATTGTATAGGTACTTGCTACCTATTCGTCAGTGGGGAAGACTACATTTCTACAAAAGGAAATCGAATATTGTATTAAATACCCTAGTGCCGGTCAGATTCTATGGAGTCTTCGCCACTGCTACACATATTAGCGGCCTGTCCTGTTTACGTAACGTGTAATGCCGAGGTACCAAATAAAATCTATAAAGCAGTAGGTACTTCGTTGTGTTGGTTTGAACGCTCGCTTTGGAAGCAAAGGTTCAAACCTCGGCTTGCACCTCTGCGATTTTCAGATTTCACGTGATTATCGCTTGCTGTTCGGTGAAGAATAAAAACATCATTATAAAATTATCGTTAGGCCTTGTATACGTGGTGATTCAAAAAGGCCTTGAACCTGGGTTTATTAATAGCACTTGTTACTATTATGTGAAGTCAGAATGTCGATAGCTTGATATTTAAAATACCAACAAAATGAAAATATTGTAGTATTTTTTTCTCGAAATTCTGACTTTACATGCTGATAACAAAAGCGCTAACGAAGCACAGGCTCAAGGCTCAGTGTACCCTTTCCGAATCAGCCTGTTTATCTTTAATTTTCTGAGAACTCTCATAGTGCATTTTAGGATTGTATGGAGAATCGTCATTTGTTCTGGACGCCATCTGTGTATCGGCGCGGTGAACATGTTTCTATAGCGAGGTTAGAGGTCGCTACAAATTATTCACTTTTAATGTAGGTACCTACGTTTCATAGGAGTAAAAAAATGTTAATGCCTCAATTAGGTAAAGTAAAACAAAGTAAAACACACGAATAATGATAGTATCATTTATTTAATAAATATATTGTAGCGATAATTGAATAGGTACTTAGAAGCTAATATCATTATTTATCGCTAAACATGAATTTAACGTTAAAGTCCGAAAGAGATGTAAGTTGAAATATTTACATAATTAATTAAGGGTCCAAGCGCCATACATTTTATAGAAAATCTTTCAAGAAGATTGGTCGACGCAACCGGCGACCCAAAGGCTGGGCAGTTCCTCGCTCAGCGAGTAGCTTTGGCTATACAGCGAGGAAATGCGGCCAGCATCTTTGGTACGCTACCTCATGGGCCAATTTTTTTACACTTCTTGTAAATACTAAGTAGCTTTCTATTATCTTTGAATTAATTGTTGATTTGTATTGTATGTAATTTTCATTCATTAGGTATTTAAATGTGGTAACGCCATTGATAGGTAGTAAGTATATTTTAATAGCATAAGGGCGGCCTTACACATCTGGAATTCATAAACTGGATTTCATGATCGGACGTTCGTCTTACACATCCGCTCGTCAGTGTCATTCTGTAAGATCGTTCTGTAAGATCGTAACCGGAACAATTCAGAATGTGTATGATATAGAATTGAATTGTATGAAATTCTGCCCGGTTTGGTTTCCTTATATGAATTCCAGTACTAAATTCTTCAGATGTATAAGGCCGCCGTAAATTATAATAATTTATTTAAAAATAATGGTAGATTATATGTTGTATTATAAATTTTGGAATAGACCCTACTTATGATAAATAATTTATTAAAAAACATGGCAACATCGATTAGTTATACATATAATAATGTTAGTTGATTCATCTTAATTATTACAAACATTAATTAGGTTCCTAATAAAAATGTATATATATATATAAAGCAAAGACGTGTTAGTGACACCATTTATAACTCAAGAACGGGTGGGCCGATTTTTATGATCTTTGATTTTTGAAATTTTTTCTGCCTTCAATAACAGAATAACTATTAAAATATGAGAGAAATTCGCGAAGAAAAATCTCATACATTAGATTCTGGGTCGGTACGAAGTTCACCGGGACTGCTAGTATTTTTAAATTAAGTTGGATTGAACCTTTTATAATAAATTATTATTCAAAGAGTAAATTTAAATGTTAAAAATAATAACCTGTTGAATTTCGGCATAGATATGTACGATAACCTTTATAACAATAGCCATAGAAACCATGCCAAGCATTGCAAATCGGCATATTAGGTGCCTACTTAAATTTTTTCAAAGTTATCGGATAGCATGATAAGAAATTGGTTTTTCTTTGGAAACTTGACTGCGTCGTTAAGGTCACATACTTATTGGACATGGTGTTATTATCAATGAAACGAAACAGTACTTTCCTCACCATATATTATAAATAGAAAAGATAAATCAATATATGAATAAACTAATTATCTACTACAGAATAATATATTTATTTAGCATATTATAAAGTCATTTAGAAATTTTGGATAACGATTCAATAACATTATTTTTAAGTTTACGTTTAGCTAAGGTGTGTTTAAAGGTGCAGTCCAATTATAGCACATATAAATTCGTGATATCATCATACGAATATTGTATTGTATACCATGAATGATGTCTGTCAATAATAAAACCGCACCTTTAATCGACTAAATCGAGAATAAAACACAACAACAATTAAAATAAGTTCACACATAACATTCACTAATAGCAATACTCTTGCAGCGCCAAAATCATTTCTGGCAATGATACGCCATCTAAATAATCATCGTTGGAATGCCGAAAAACGCGCAGAGGTTTATCGTTTATCGTATGAATGATACGCGGGTTGATCGCGTGTTTAGCGGCGCGATGAGTTGGCGTAGTGTGTGGAGGGCGGCTGGGGCTGTCTCGTCTACCGCCCGAGACCGGTCCACAGCAGGCCCGGGTCGTGGTGGTTCGCGCCAGGGTACCCGCCGTCCGCCTCCACGAAGGATCTGCGGTTGTAAGATCTACGTACAACGATATTTTAGACTGTAGTTTTTTTGTATAAAGTTTCATCGGTATCGGCGTGTCCAGACTGAACTTTCAGCCGGCATGCGCTCGGACTGCCTCGGCCGAGCGCTGTCATTCAGCCGGCATGCGCTCGGACTGCCTCGGCCGAGCGCTGTCATTCAGCCGGCATGCGCTCGGACTGCCTCGGCCGAGCGCTGTCATTCGTCATTTATTCGCGTTTGAGGCAGCCTTGCGAGTCTGATCGATCGGTCTGGACACGGTTATTTGCGGAAAATAATAAAGCTATAGCAACGGAATAATGGTAACTCATAATAATGTAATCGAAAATTTACTAAATTGAATATAAAACTAACTAGGTATAACTACTCAATCACACAGGACGTGGTTTGCATTCAAAGTTTATTCGATTTAGTTTGTTTGCGAAATGTCTTGTTATAACCTTTGTTTACAACCTAACAACATATTATTCTCACGATATTGTTGCCAAAATCTATACCTACATTATAAAATATTATTTGGTCATGTCTGAACATTGAATATTTTTGGGGAAAAGATCGTAGGGGCATTATTTATTATACTGAAGTAAAATCTGCCATTTTTGGTATGCTTGTTTGCTTGTCTGTCTGTTCGCGCATCACTGAAAGCTACTGGACATATTTAATTGAAAATTGGCATCGTGATAGCTTCTAACCTGAGTCAAAATATACGATACTTTTCATCCAGGGAAAAGATACCTTAAAAATATTCAACTCGTTCCGAGTTTGTTGAATGGATGGATATTAAGCGTCCATGACTCGGGTACAAACATGTGTGCTCATCACACACCAGTTTTCTCCTACTGGAGATGCCCATCGGGTCATGTCGTATGTTGTCTTTGGTTAGTGGTCGGAGAAGTGAATGCCCACCTGATGTTCCCGGTCGGTCTCAGGGGACGGAGCGCGTACAGTTTCCTGGTCCCGCTACCTCCACCGCCGCCATCTGTTGACAAAATAACAGTATTACAAGCCAAAGATACCTTGAGTACGTTGTTTGTCTATTGCCACAGTCGGCGGTGTCTCTGCTTGTGTGTACTGAGGATGCTGGGTTCGAATCCCGGTAGAGGCAGACTTTGTGTTATGGGCACGAATGTATGTACCCGAGTCATGGACATTTAATCCCATCGACGAATTAAAAATGTAAGATCTCGTAAACACTTTTTTTTGTAGGTACCAGGGCCTGTACCCAGTATGTACATTGAAGATCATAATCGTTAACCGTGTGACGACCTCATCCGTCATATTGAACCCTACACCAGTCGGTTCTCAATTAGTCCTGTTAAGGACACCCAGCGAGCTATTTCCTTATACCGGGAAGCAGGAAAATAACGCGTCAATCAAATAGCAAGGAGATATGTCCGTGTGTGAACAGATAACATAGTATGAATACGTTATAATGTGAGAGGATTTAGGGATATGTATTTTGGAAGTGAAATAGATTATGCTTTATTTAATCATAAGTACCCTTAACTGATACTTAATGTTTAATGGGAATGTATGTAGGATTGGAACGGTGTGATGAAACGTGAAAAACAACTTGGATAGGCGATCGGAAATTTGTCGATGGTTGATTTATTTATATCTAGGATATTGGATGTCCTCAAATGTTTTCGTTGACTGGCTGCCGATTTCATGGGTTCGGATTACAAGGAGGACTGAAAATAAGCGAGGGTAAGCTCAGATATAATATTTCAGCGAACGATATCTATGTATATTTCAATGATTCCAGCATTTTTTTTAACTAAGTCATTATTTCTACATTATAGTTTATTTTAATTTGCATCGGAACCTATTCAAGTTTAATCGAGTGTACATTTTGAAGGACGAGTATAAATATATTATTTTTAGCAATTTCATTCTAATGTTTCACACAAAACTCGTTTGCAAAATGATTGATGTGGAATTGCAGCTATCAAATGACAATTAGGCCGCGTGTCTCGTGCCTTATCATTATTTATATGATGACAAGGAATAGATTAAACAATCTTTGACATATGAACTCGAAAAAAATGGTAAAAACCTGTTAACGACTCGGAAATATCCCTGTGGCTCTTTATAAGGTAATTTTTATGACGTAGGTAGAGCTTCAAAAGGCGCTTTACGGTAGTCTTTAAGTAACTTTAAGTAGCTTATTTGTCTGAAGGGCCTAACGTCTCTTGTGTATATTAATAACTTTTCACTTTGTATGTGAGGCATCTACTTATATTTTGTACTGACCCGCCGAGATTCTTGCCGGATCTTTACAGTTAAGCTAGGTAGGTTCGTTTCGCGGAGAAGTAGGGTCCCGACACTCGTGATAGATAGTTTCTGGACTAACATCTTAGAGGGGTTCAGTGTTGCCGGCTTCTTTAATTCTCGATCAACTTGTGTGTTATATAATGGAAAAGTTGAGAAGCCGAGGGCCAGTGGTGGGTTCCTCTTCCCCTATTTATTTTACAATGGATTTTCGCCAAGTGTCGCCTAGTTCTATCAATTATAGTTAAGTTCGCGTTCGGATTCGGTGATAAAGTTAAAAACATATTTTAAAAATTACTATTTACAAGTGCGCCCGCAAGCCTTTTTAAATGATTTGACTTTGAGTTTGTACTAAGAATGGAAGGTCATGACACCTATCTAAAATGATAAACACTCATGTTTCTCATCCGTAATTTTTGCCTCGTAACAAGGTCACTCTCCGAGGAAAATGATTTTCCTCACATGTTGTTGTATGCACGATGTATGTTTGTTTGTTCTGTATTCAATTAATAACCTCGCAAAGAGCTGGCGCGCATTAGTTTGCTTAATTTACTCATATGGGTACATAGGTAGGCATGCATGCTATGAGGAACTAAACTTTAATGACACTAAAATCTATACTTCTATACTAATATTATAAATGTGAAAGTTTGGATGGATGGATGGATGGACTCAATCACGCCAGAACGGCTGAACGGATATATAGTCTGGAATAGCACATAGGCTACTTTTTATCCCGGTAAAATGTATTGTTCCAGTGGGATAGATTTGTTTCAATTTTTCATTTTTTTTTTATATTACATTATAGGCAAGTATTTGATCTCAATCTCACCTGATGGTAAGTGACGATGAGATCTACGATGGAGCATACTTGCCTAGGTAGGAAGGCGGCAGTAGATCGAGACGCTACATTCACTAGGCACATGCAGCGCAACTGATCTGACCCGCCATCCATGAATGCATAGAGCAAAGGATCAGCATGATTTTTTGCGCGGGTAGCACCGCAGGGCGCAGCTAGTAGCTTTATATATGGTATAACGTGTTGGATCATTTTGGAATGAGTATATCTTGATAAATTTGCCTGGGCATGTTTTCTTATTGGGTATGTGTTCTTTTAAGCCCTGACATGGCGTCCCTTTCCTTTAGGCCAGCCATGAAGTACTGGGACGTTAGAATAGCGTAGAGCATTACGCGAGCGAGCAAGCTACGCGTGTTTCAATGACGTCACCGAGCACGCAGTCGTGCGTAGCGTGTGCGTGGGTTGCAGTGGGCGATTTCCCAAACATTTTCTTTCATACAAAACTCAGTTAGGTCACCGTGTGTAGCAATGACACAGTGCCTTAAGTCCCCTTTCCCATTGTGACGTGGCTTGAGGTCTCATGGCAGATATTACAGTAAAACTTGTAGTCAGCTACTTAGCTTCTCCTAGCCAACTGCACCACGTGACCCACGCTTTGCAAACCACATGGCTGTTTCTATGTTCAGTTGAAGTTAAATTAGTTATTCGCCTGTCCGTCGCTAGCACACGGGGGAGTTGCGTCGCAATTTATTGTACGAGCTATATATATCCGAGAGTTATAAAGCAAAGTTTGTGTTTTCATTCAAATGAATGGAATGTTTTTTTTCTGGATGTACTTTTTGAATTTCATGCAGTTTGTTTCGTATAGTTAAATGACATTTTATGTTTAGATTAGTACGTCACGTGCGAGATTATTCGTAAGCTAACCGTAAGCTTTGTAGTCTACCGTATTTAGACACATTTTGTATGGAGAATTGAAAGTGTTAAATACCGTCCGCTAGAGGCGCTTTTCAATTCACCATACAATATGTCTAAATGCGGTAGACTATAAAGTATACAGTTAGCTCGCACTTGACGTTCTCGTCCATCTTTAAAATAAAACATTCGTTTGTCTTTTCCGTCTAACCATGTTTTATTATAACATTCATAATAATTTGAAATACGCAACCATAAAAAGGAGTCAGATGTTTTATTTCATATAAATTAAAACCGACGAGAGTTGTTAATGAGCTTTATCATAAATTAATGTTGTTTATGGAATGTTCCAGATCATTGAACACTATATCCTTGTCAACTTGTGAAAATAATAAAATCGCTTCATGTCGTTCGTTCAAGATGGTGATTACCATTTTATGGTGAGATTCAATGAACATGCGAACTTATTCACCGTAAAAGCGATAAGAAAATATACTTACACGAATAAATGTTTAACTACAGGATGATTCAGAAAAGGTCTACTAAAATACTAACATTTGAACCAGCGCTTTTTTAAAGTATGTTTTTGAAATTCTTATTTGAAGTTCGAATTTCGATTTCGATTTAAAAAATATAATTTTAATATAAATGGTGTAAAATATTTTAAGGGGTTAACTGGTAGGTCTTAAGATCATGCTTATGTAAAACAAATACGTGTATACAGTTTTTGATTATTCTGTGAGAAAGCGAGCCAGTACCGATTCACCGAGCCCATAGTATGTACCCAGTGTTATTTTTAAAATTTCACTTTTTTTTCGGGAATGTGACATTTATAGCCTACCGATGGCCACCTTTTTTTCAAACAGAATGACTATCGTGATTTTTTCAATTTAAAGTTGACGTTTCGAAACTATGACTTTATATATGAATTACAAATACACTAAAGAAACGAAAGTTCACGGCTTATGATTGCCAATTAACCATACTGTATAGTTAGGTAGATGTGTTAGCCGTGTATACTTACTTTCCAGTATTTGATCCTTGTAAACGTCATTATCGGATGGTGCAATAATACAGTAAGTGTATTTTTTTCAAAATCAACAGGGTCTACTCCCGGCTAGAGGAATTATTGTTCCAAAAATCGGATGATGGAGTTTTAGTATTTATCAAAATTGGCCTCGAATCCCATAGACAATTTGTCGTTATAGAACATGTACGCGCAAGCACCATGACCCCTACACCTCAAGCCCATCTACACGGCTCGATCAACCCAACAGAGAAAGATAGAGCTAATTTATTCTTATAGCTCTTATGTGGTAAGTAGCTTCTCTTAAGTGGTCAGAGTAGACTTATGATGCTTCGCAGGTACTTACTGGCTGAAGGCACGTGCACCACGGAAGGTGGGTCCGGGTACAGGCTGGAGCGCTCCTCCGGCGACAACGAGACCAGGGTCTCGAGGTTGTCGCGCAACGAGTCGAAGAATGAACCCATGTCGTTCAATACACCTGCATCAGACAGATACACTTGAAACAATGGGGATTTTTGAATGTAGCGGACGTAACTGTCAACAATCCAATTGAAAATGTATGCTTGAGAGATAAGGTTGTAGACTGAGATCATGGAATCAATCAATCATGTATGTGTTCACGTTAAACTCCATGAAATGTATAATGCCATTACAACACACTTTCCTTATGAGAAAAGCTATAGTAACCTTTATAAATTTGGGTTATAATGTTTTTTAGATAAGGCACAGATTGGTGTCATCAAACCGAATTAGATTTCTACGAAATATAAGTGGAGCTGTAAATTAGTGTTTCTCTCCAACTACTTATCTACATATTTCTAGCAGCAAAGGAAATAATTCTAGTACCTATCTAATCAAATATGAAATGGAGTATCGACACGGTTTTTATCCCAGCCACACCTACGTCGATTTATTTGAGGTCTCTAAGTTCAAGGGAATATATAAACAAATATATGGCTACACATGAAACAGTCAATATGAATATGTCAGAATGTCAATATAAGTGCCGTATTTTAAGGAAGAATATGTGTAAAAGGAACACCTTCATCTTAACTTTCCACTTGACGAATGAAATTTCATTAAATAATTTGGTTCAAGGCACAATAGTACGCATGGCCATTCATTATTTTAAAAAATTAAATATGATCTCAAAACACAATTTATTAAAATCATATCACTATACATCAATAAGCACAAAACATCTCGTATTAGGTATCTGCACTGATACTTATACCCAGAGCTGAGACACTTCTCATACAGAGTTATCTAGCCCCAAACGAAAAGTTGTCTTACTTACCGATCAAGCAGAAATGAGGGCCTTACCCTTACCACAGCCATAAAGCGCTTACCATTACCAAACAGCGTAACCGCTTCGGGCATGCTCAATGAGCTATATCAGCTAGTCTACCGAGGCTGACATTCGGCATGACTACCTTACCGAGCCCTGGAGTGGGCTGACAGTTTCAGGGGGCCAAAATCGGGGTTACGCAAGGATGGCTTCATGCATTACTGAATATAGATATAATTCAAATGGTGTGGGGTGCGACCCAACTGCTCAGCGAAGCCGACATATAGCGTGATGGCCTTACCGAGGGTCGGAGTCGGCCTTCGACCGAGATTAGAGCCTTGAAGATGGTTCCATACATTACTGAACATAGATACAACACAGATGGTGTGGGGTGTGGGGTGCAGCTGCTTACCGACGCCGACATACGGCGTGACTGCCTTACCGAGCGCCGGAGTCGGCTGTCGTCTCCGACGGCCCGAGTTCAGTGCTGTAGCCACCGCTGAGCGTTTTTCAGAACCCGCCCTGTTGGAGATAGTAATAAGAAGTTAGTTTAGTTTAGTAAAAACGTGCTACCCTTGGGGGTAGATAGCTGGGGTTTGGGTTCCCAGCCGTACATGCGGTGGTATAAGTTCCGACTGTAACGATATCCCATAGGAGCGGAGCACATGAGGGTTAAGGGTATGTTCGTTTGGTGATCCGAAGTCCCACCATCGGCCAATGGGAGCTCAGTGAACGAGTGTGAAATTCATCGGGAAATATGGTAGTACTGCGGCTGATTTTCCTGAAATTTCACCTGATGGTAGACCTACAATTTTTATGGCAAATATTTTATATTCCCTCCAAATAAGATTGGTGCTAGATCTAAAGTAGGATTTCGAGTAATTTTGTATATCTAATTTCGCCTATTCTATGCAACGTCAAGCACCGAGAACTCAAATGTCAGTGTTTTTAACACATTACGAAATATACGGAACACATTTAACTATGATTGCTTTTCGAAGCCTATTTTGGGACATACCTTATCTCATCATCCAAGAATGTTTTATCATCTTCCACGTCGTGCGCCACGGGTAAACGGGGGCCAAAATCATTATGTCCTAGTTCGAGGTCTATGCGAGGGGACCTGTCCCAGCGGTTGTGGGGGCCCTGGCCTATCCATGGCTTTTCCGCAAGCATGCGGAGTAGGTCCAGGCTTTGAACTCGGTAGTCCCTGCTCTGGGCCTGGACGGAGGCACCTGGGGGTAAGAGAACGGGTTAAGTAAAGATTAGTTGATTTGCTAGGCCTGTGAAGGTCATCAACTACAACTAGGCCAGCGTGGTAGCCAGACTATGGCTCGAATCCTCTACAAATATAATAGAAAGAAGAAGGCAGCTTTCACAGTAAAACTTTTTCAATTATTGCTCCTTGTAATTAGAGACAATGTGATTTTTTTTAAGTGAGCATGGATGGAGAACTCTCTAGACCGATTTTCATGAAAACTACAACTGCATCATTCGATTTTTGAAAATTTAATTTTCCTAGCCAGGAATTGCACCCGTCGATTTAAAAATAACCGACTCAAATCCAATAAGGATCAACTAACAGTCAAGTCGACTCATCAAACTGTAAAGGCATCTTCATCTCCCACGGAAAGCACTGCAGCTTCAGATTTGTTTCTGCCATTGTCGTTAAAATATAACTTAACACAATATTTTTTTTGACGTCATAAAAAACAAAATATAGTAAAATCAAGTCCATATAAACACATTGACAAGTTATCCCCGAGTGGGATATAAAATAAAACTAGTACCTACCTAATGGTGCCCTACTAATTTGTGCTTAAAAGCATTGAGTTTAGTCTGCTGGGAATATACCAACACTATTTGAAGTGAAATCCACCGCTCTAGGGCTGTCACACGAAGAAATAATATTGATAATAAAATAAATAAATGTAAATATCGCCAGATGAACACACAAACTATACGGTCCCACACTAAGCAACGGTTGTATTATGGGTACGCTACAATGGACTGAGGGCGAACCCAGAATATATTACTTATGTAGATACTAAACATCCATGAATTGGGTACAAACATTCGTGCTCATCACACAAAGTTTGGCCCTACCAGGATTTGAACGCAAGACCCTCGGCACGGAAAGTAGGGTCAATACCAACTGCACTAATCAGTCCGTCGATAATGGATGATATTATGGAAAATAATTAAAACCTTTTAGGCAGTTTATCTAATTAAAAAGGTATAGTCTATCTTAAGTATTTTAGATATTGTTATGAAATGTTCAGTCTGGCGTATAATACTTGTACTTGTGGTGTATACTATGACTGATTACACGAGTTTACAACCTCTCATGTAGCAATATAATGGCAACATTGCCAGCCCTGTTTGCAATATAGTGGATTGGATTTTTAGGTCATTAGTTTTAATTTCATTGTCGGTGAGACAACGGTCCGGGGTCATTGTGGATTCATTGATTACTTTTAATTGATTATTTTAATAAAGATTCCCATTAGTTAACTACCTTATTAATGAAGTATCCGGGGATTTTATTATTAATACTCACATTCAGAAGTAAAATATTAAGCAAGAAGATGTTGTTTACTTAAAAAAACATATTCGAAAAAAAATATCCTGAATAATTGGTAGATTTTATTTTAGCTATTATAGTTGTCTTCTTGATTTTCGTAAAAAAGTATCTTTGAACCAAAAGATGTAGGTTAGATAATAGTGTTGGTAGCATTACGTAATATTGTCAAATTCTCACAGGATGTTTGCAGCTCATTTGCACTCAACTTTACCACGAAACAGAATAGTTTCTCTACATTCTATTGAAAACTTCCACTAATATCCTAAGCTCTATCAATGCAAGGGAGAGTCACAACTATTTCAATTTACAACAATTTCAATACAAATATACCGATATCAAGTTTTATAGGTCCACGTATAAAGCAATTTATTAGAACAATTACTTACTCAGTTTAACCTTAATAATTTTGTCCTCAAAACTATGATGAAAGCTTGATGAAAATATTCTTTGAAGTTTGTAAATTGATTTAGCTAGTTTTAAATTCTTTAGACCCTTTTACAATAGGTTTATATTGCTATTGAAAAGTAGGTACATTTTAGATCATGAAAATGACAACTGAAGTGCTGGACTAATTAAATCACGGTTTGGCCTAGAATGTGTTTTAAAGGATACACATTATTTTTTGCATTTAATTGCGTATAAAGAAGCAAAGATTGCTTATTTTTGCAGAATATATTCTACATAGTTGTCATTCATTATTGTGTTGAAATTTGTTGTAAATATTGGTGTAATTTGATCGTGACGATGACGTTGATAAATGCTTAATGTGTCACAAGTTAAGTAACTCGTCAGATAGATTAAACTTTTCCTGATAACATAGAACATATTATGTAACTAGGTATACCGCCGTTACCTACTGTGGCTTCGTGGCTTCAGTACGAGTCCACTCTTTATTTTCTCAGCTTTTACACGTAGTGACCTCATCAACCGCACCACAAGCTACACAGATGGCGCTGCAGACGACATTCAGAACAATTGACAATTCTCCATACAATCCTGCAACGCGCTATGAGAGTTTTTGGAGCACGTAACATATATTCAAGATCCCGACAATAACCGTTGGGGCATAGCAGCCGCCCCGCCAGGCATACCACCCGCCGGGCTGAAATATTTTCCCTTTCCGCTAAACACATTTCGCAGTGCAAGATGATACAAGATCATAAAGGATACATTGCAAGATTTTCATATTGGTTCGAGAAACGTAGCTACGAATAAAACAAAATCTAATTAGAATCACATAAAACAATCACTGCGAAATAACAAGGCAAAGAAGCCGTTAAAGGTTAATTAATATAACTAGAAGGTGGAGTCGTGAGAGCTATGAAACTCCAAATGTTTTGAGGCAAGACTGGAAATATTTAACTTTTGATTAACTTTGCTAGAACGCGCCGACTCATATCTGGCCTTTCTTGTACGTGGGGCAAGTGTAGTGAAGCCTCGAAAACAGGCTAAGAGCAAGACATCGCAAGACATTCATAGAATAGGTTAGTTTAAAGTTTTGATAAAAATGCGCTATAAAGCGCAGGTTCCAAGGTAAGTAAACCTTTCAGAATCATATATCTCATATAATAAAGTATCACATAAAAATGTAGTAGGTACATACAATCTGATACTGTTCTATTATTTTGAAGGAGGTCTGGACCCGCGTCATCCGAAGCTTACAAATCACAAGTCCGTACCGTACCTTTTGATCGATCTCATAGTGTACTTCGACACGTCGAAATTAGTCCTCCGCGATATGCAGGTACTTACATAGAGAGGTGGTGATTGATAGCTTGATTTCTTACAGGTGGCTTTGGCGAAGTATTTACCTTTCTTATCTCGCACCAATTGACTAACTGGTACCTATTTATAAAGCTAAATACTACACATGGGAATATCGGGAGGATAATCTCTATATATATATAAAATTCTCGTGTCACAATGTTAGTTACCATACTCCTCCGAAACGGCTTGACCGATTTTTATGAAATTTTATATGCATATTGAGTAGGTCTGAGAATCGGCTACTATCTATTTTTCATACCCCTTAGTGATAAGGGTTGTCCACCCCTAACATTTTTTTAAATTTTTTGTAATTTTTTTTTGTAATGTGGCATTAAAAATACATACAACCCTAAATGTTCACCCTTCTATCACCAACCCCTATTTTTTAATAGTCGTTTTAGTAATTTAATCATTTTTCATCCCGTTCGATTATTGCTAACGGTTGTGACTTTGTGACGAAATCGCGGGTAACAGCTAGTAAGATTGTATTATTCTTTTCGAATTCCCATTGGTTTTTTATGGAATTAAATAAATAAATATAAAGATTGCCATCAGACGAACACACCAACTATACGGTCCCACACTAAGCAACGCTTGTATTATGGGTACCGTACAGTGGACTGGAGGCGAACCCAGAATATAATTCTTTGGTTTAAATCCTAGTATGGGCAAACATTGTGTGAAGATCGCGAATGTTTGTACTCGATGTTTAATATTTTTATACACAGCTATTATAGTTATAAGCGAGTTGCTTAGTTTGTGACCGTACAGTTGTGTGTGTTAGTCTGGCGATATTATAATTTAACCGTCATACATCAAAGAAGACTACACAAGATTAAAGTCTTCGTGTTCTTTATGCATAAATTAATTATGTTGCATCTTCCAGCGCTTCCTGGGACCGGCACTATCGTTTAACAGGTTAATTAATGTTGCATCATAAACATTACATAACATCGGTACTGCAAGGCTTGTTAGTGAACATACACGCGTATGAGATGCACAAGTAGGGTAAGTGTACCAGTGAATGAAACCTTAAGGAAATTTTTGACTTTGAAAATTAATATAAATATGTTACCACGGGAAATTAAAGTACATGGCTATGTTTTTGTATATAGCAATCATTCAAGATTAAGAATGTATTTAGTTATTATATAAATGAAAATAGGTTTAATAAATATTTGACGATAAAGCGAAAAATCCGCAAAATCACCAGTGAATGAACGGTATTTTCCAGTAAATAAACGAAATGAACCCAGTAAATGAACAAAAATATTATTTAATTTAATTAACTATAAAAGGCATATTTTAACGAAAATAGGTAAAAAATATATTGTTAAAGTAATACTCCTACAATGAATAAAATTAAAAAAAGTGTTTCCTCTTTTTATTCTTAATCTCTTCTTTGTTTTTCTTTGAAGATATATTTTTTTGTTCTTATTTTTTTAACATAATAACTTTACGCTTGCCCAAAAGCTTTTCTACTGCTTCTTCTTTTTTTTCTTCTCCTATTGTTTTTTATAGAATATGTTCTATGTACCGTTAGTGTAGATCCTGTCCTACAGAAAACTTAGTTCTGGGACTAGTCTCAGTGTCATCATAGGAGGCCGCTGTAGATCCTGTCCTACAGAAAACTTAGTTGTGAGACTAGTCTCAGTGTCAGCATAGGAGGCCACTGTAGATCCTGTCCTACAGGAAACTTAGTTGTGGGACTAGTCTCAGTGTCATCATAGGAGGCCGCTGTAGATCCTGTCCTACAGAAAACTTAGTTGTGGGACTAGTCTCAGTGTCATCATAGGAGGCCACTGTAGATCCTGTCCTACAGAAAACTTAGTTGTGGGACTAGTCTCAGTGTCATCATAGAAGGCCACTGTAGATCCTGTCCTACAGAAAACTTAGTTCTGGGACTAGTCTCAGTGTCATCATAGGAGACCACTGTAGATCCTGTCCTACAGAAAACTTAGTTGTGGGACTAGTCTCAGTGTCATCATAGGAGGCCGCTGTAGATCCTGTCCTACAGAAAACTTAGTTGTGGGACTAGTCTCAGTGTCATCATAGAAGGCCACTGTAGATCCTGTCCTACAGGAAACTTAGTTGTGGGACTAGTCTCAGTGTCATCATAGGAGGCCGCTGTAGATCCTGTCCTACAGAAAACTTAGTTGTGGGACTAGTCTCAGTGTCATCATAGGAGGCCACTGTAGATCCTGTCCTACAGAAAACTTAGTTGTGGGACTAGTCTCAGTGTCATCATAGGAGGCCACTGTAGATCCTGTCCTACAGAAAACTTAGTTGTGGGACTAGTCTCAGTGTCATCATAGAAGGCCACTGTAGATCCTGTCCTACAGAAAACTTAGTTCTGGGACTAGTCTCAGTGTCATCATAGGAGACCACTGTAGATCCTGTCCTACAGAAAACTTAGTTGTGGGACTAGTCTCAGTGTCATCATAGGAGGCCGCTGTAGATCCTGTCCTACAGGAAACTTAGTTGTGGGACTAGTCTCAGTGTCACCATAGGAGGCCACTGTAGATCCTGTCCTACAAGAAACTTAGTAGTGGGACTAGTCTCAGTGTCATCATAGGGGGCCACTGAAGATCCTGAACTAGAGGAAACTTAGTTGTGGGACTAGTGTCAGTGGACATAAAAAGCCTAGTTCATTAACTAGGTTTTTAAAACCAATAAATGAACACACTTGTTCCAATATTGGCCAAAAGATCGGAAATCTATTTTAAAACAATATATCAGTGGAAAAACTTTATTAACGTAATAATAAGTTACATTATTTAACAAAAACATGAAATCTGTCATGTTCCAGTAAATAAACACTCTTTCATTCACTGGATTTTTTCCGATTTCTTGTACCAATACTGGGACCCCTAATATTTTACTAAATTCACGATAAAATTGGCATAGAAACGGGTTAAAAGTAACAATTTAACCTATCTTTAGTCAAATAACTATAGTACTAATCGCAATAACTACCTAAATTGATACAAAATAACATCAAAAATATTTTGACTTACCTGTGTCCTTAATTCCGGCCCATACAAATCTGGACTACAACGAAACGGAAAACTTCAAATGCTCGTCATTTTGAAATGAATCATCGATACAAGAAACAACTGCTACCACAATATTGAATAAATTGTTGTCAATACAAAAAAAAATAATGTGTATTATAGATATGTTCAGATTTCTTAGTATTTGGAAAAAAGTGGATTTTGTCCATTCACTGGGGGGTGTTTATTCACTGGTACACTTACCCTATTAATTTCAAGAAAATTCATAAATTGGAGACTATATCCGAGCAACAGACAAATTGATAGATGTCAAAAAGATTGTTTTAAAAACCTAAATACCGACTCTGTAGGAATCGATTCCTACATTCAGGGATTTAGCAGTTCCATGGTATAATTAACGGATTGTAAATTCATTAAATGTGTTAATAGCTAATGATAACGTGTGTCCAATAAATAATTATTTTACACTGCTATATCGTGGATTCGTACACCATTGTATTATCCATGCTCATTTTCAGCCATAGACAAAAAAAAAAGACAAAATAAACTGTATTACAAAGGGTTACGTTGGGCCCGGTTGAACCCTAAAATCTCTTATAAAAATATGGGGGCATTCATGTACTTTGTGTAATGGCGGCTGCGAGTGGGCGTTTATAATAATTGTGGGCAAATTGTGGACACCCTGTTTAAAGTCAGCGAAGTGTGGTCCAACATTAATTTTATCGGATTTTAAATGGTACTAGTACATATGTAATGGTTTCACTTATTGAATTTTATGGCGCACGATTTGTGTATCTCCAAAAAGCTGATTTCGAAAATGCAGAACTACTCAATAAATACATTAATTAGTTATATATATATATTATAACTTGCACTAAAGAGGACAATTTCACTTGTGGAAGCTATAGGTTTAAAAATAAATACATCAAAATCTAGATTTAATAAATTACAGTCAGAAAAATAATTAAAAATTTTTGTCTACTTTTAAAAGCAGTGATAGCCAAGTTGCTAGAACGCTTGCCTCGGCAACGAGGATCACAGGTTCAAACCCCGCCTCGTAACTCTGGGATTTCTGGATTCCATGTGCGAATCTCGTTTTCAACCATGGTTATCACTTGCGAAACGGTGAAGCAAATCCTCATGAGGAAACCTGCTTGTCTGACTGAGAGACCCCTCGAAAGACGTGTGAAGTCCGCCAACCCGCACTGGGCCAGCGTGGTGGACTATGGCCTAATCCCCCTCGCATTGAGGGGAGGCCCGTGCCCAACAGATGGGACAATAAAAGGGCTCGTATTATAATGTCTTCTTTCAAATATATTCAGTGGCTTCAAGTGTCAATCCACTCAATGTTTCCTTCCGATCTGCTTATATATATTAGATAAGCTGAAACTTCATTAGACATTTTAATGGAATAGGCGATATGCCTTCCATAAATTCAGATTATTATACACGAAAACGGCAATCAACCTTTATTGACGGGGTGGGTAATGGCTGCTTTATGTCGGATCTAACAATATCATCAGATGAGCAGGTATTATGAAATATTTCTTAATGTCTCTTCACAGATATTTTTGTTGCTACATCAATCTATTCGTAATCAAAAGTCGGCTTTAATACCCGACGCAAAACGAGGAGTTTTCTAAGTTTGAAGTATTTTTGAATCGACTTCAAATAGGAGGAGGTTCTCAATGAGGTTGTATTTTTTTGTATTTGTTACCTCAGATCTCCGTCATTTATGAACCGATTTGGTAAATTATTTTTTTATTTGAAAGAATATGCTTACAGATTGGTCCCATTTTTTTCAAAATAAGTTCTGATGATGGGATCTATGAGGAATTAAGAGAAGTTTTGGTATTTTAATCAACAAGTCAAGCATTTGCATTCAGAACGTATCATTTTTCGGTGGCATCGAATCTCCCAGAGGATATACCCATCTCCTTATGTTAGTGAGCTACAGTGGAAACTAGCAATACTATTTTTTCACATTCCTCTTGACGTTGGCAAAATACCTACACAAAGGAGGGTGAGGCCATTTTCAAAAAAAAAAATTTTTTTTCAGTAACCTGTATTAAAACCATTTCGAGGTATGAAGGGGAATCCGTGTAATAGCTACGGAGCCCTAGCTTTGCGTTGTCCGACGCGAACTTGGCCGGCTTTCGAGTGTTTCACAAGGCTGTTTTAATTTTCTTTTATTAAATTCGTTTGCTGAGGACAGGTACTCGGCCTTTTTGATAATGACTCGTAAATATAATTGTGCTACTTTTGGGGTTGGAAACACAGTTTATACACATTCAGAAAGGGTGAATTGAGCATTAAACCTGCGCTTTTTTATCGCATTTGTATTCACAATCAGAATATTTTTTATTCATGTAAACCATTAAGTACTTATGAATCGTCAAAATAGTTACAAAATGCTAAGCTCCTACTTTACCACCCGTACATTGTTATAGGTGTGTGAGAACAGTGTAGGAACGGCTAAGCAGACTTACATACCTACTTATCAGACCCTTTGGACAGTCGTGAATACTATTTGATTACATATATATTTAGTTTATATTCAATGTCGTTGTGTAAAAACTATAAATCAATAGGTTGTTTTGAATAAACTGTTACAATTTGGTGACAAAGGCCACAAATTTTGTCGTTAATTGAATTCACGATGGGTAACATTGCGATTGTATAGCCCCCACGATTTATTCATGGCGATACAACTGCATTTTGTATCACGTAGAATTACGTCGATTTTTGTAAAAAAAAAACCACATAACCTTTGTAGGTGGCGATGTATTAAAATAATGTTTTGCTAAAGTGCTATTATGATGCCTGCTATGCTATTATGTAATGTTTATTGGCGTATAATTTGCGATCAAATACACTAGCGCCTCTTAGTGAGAAGAATTAAGTCGAGTGAGTATTTTCACGTTTTTAAATTTGGATTTGGTATTCCAATTGGGGCGCCCTATCGTCAGTATGCCTTCCGAGATGACTTGAGGAGATTCAACTGTTTGAGAATACCACTGAAAAAATTATGTTTGTGGTGACGGCTAGATACAACACTGGGTTGCCACTGTTTGAAACAATTGTGCTCTATAATATCTAATTGGTGTTCCCAATCTGTTCAATTGTGTAGAATAGAGCGAATTAAGGAATAAATAATTTGTTGAAATAAAACTAATTTTATATATTATGTTTTTAGGTTCCCGAGCTCCCATGGTCCTCCCGTGATTATGGTTGCTGTAAACCAGCTAAAACGTCGGCTACGTAAAAATATAATATACACGCGATAAAATCTGTAAAATTTGTTTCATTTTAATGTGTATTCGCGAAAATATAAGAAAGCAATAAAAAAATAATTTAGTTGAGTTTTCTTCGTATAAACATCTCCATTCTAGGAATGGATTATGTGGTTCCAATCCAAATGGATTATATGATCTTCGCAGATATCTCGAGATGGGAATTAAGTTTCCGAATTTATAATCAGAGGATTTCAACGTCCGCCGATGTAATGCGTGTAATCTTAGTTTTATCGGGATCCTATGATTAACATTTTGATAGTTGAGCTAATCTCTGTCCTTATGGAGATTTCTACGAATCTTATTTAATTCGTATATTGCGGCCTCCATTAATGTGTACCTATAGAAATAAATGTCTATCCTGATCCGTATTTAACTTCGTATTAACATTGACAAACGTGTATTGTTTAAAAAAGGTAGCTATAACAATGTGTTTAAAACTTAGTTTTTGAGAGACGTATCTGCGCAATGTTCACCAAAAGCCCTGACAACCTGATTAGCGCAGTTGGTAGTGACCCTGCTTTCTGTGCTTCGAATCCTGGTAGGGAACATCTTTGTGTGATGAGCACGAATGATTGTACCCGTGTCATGGATGTTTAATATCTATAAGTATTATAAACTGATTTCGCCCTCAGTCCATTGTACGGTACCCATAATACAAGCGTCGCTTAGTGTGGGACCGTGTAGTTGGTGTGTTCTTCTGGCGATATTTATTTATTATTATTAAAGGGGAGCACGTCGGAAAATGTATACAGTTTACGATACATAATATAGCAGAATACAAAATATTTTATTCCGAGACAAAAAATCCCTTTGATTTCACATTCTGATATTTCCACGAGTAGGTATAAACAGATGAGTAGATTGCTACAAATTACTTTTGATATAAATTATTATTATCCAAAATAAGAGTGATATTTTTATTCGCAAAGCGAGTAGGTACCTAGTGTATCTGCTCTGTGATCTTTGGTTTCTTGTTCACCGTTGTAATACCCATAATGTATCTTTTGATTGCGCCCACAAATTGGACGTACATAATTGAAGTAGCGCAATGTTATGGCGACAGACTTGGAGAGTAAGAACTTTTTCTTACTCTACAATTTTAGTGGAGATTCTAATACTTCGCGTAGACGTTACGTGTTATGTGAGCTTGGGGTAATGTGAGTTCTGAGGCTCGTCTGAGATCTGTATCCCTATCACACGCGTTAAAAGCTTCTTAGAAACCTTTCACCTGTCAGCAAATTACAAACAGTAACATCTCCTTTTGCTTACTTACTATTTCACTGTATAAAGGTACCTACCCCTGAAGGTACGCCCGTCAGTCATGGCCTGAAAAAACCTATTATCTCGGTATATAATGTTAATTATCTGTCTTGTTTTGCATCTTGGCATTTGATGCTGGAGAATAAAACGTTTAATTTGCGTCACTTTGAGGTAAATGATTCAATTCTCGTTACTCCAGAGATTTGTAGGAGTACCTACGCAACAAGGAATTAAAATGGAAAGACAGGGATTGCTATGTTTACTATATACGTACACAGTCAGCTATTAAATGAATTGTATAGAAACCGCGAACTATCACCGAAAAATTTGACAAACTTCCTACAGCAGTTGTAATAGGTTTACTGTAAATATTAGAACCACAACTACATCGAAGTTAAAGCTTACACCGATTTGTATCAATTATTTAAGTATCTACTTACTTACCTACTTTGCTTTTTATTCTAGTTAGATATTTATATATATAACAAATTATAATCGTAATTGTATGTACTTGCAAAAGGACCAATTGCACAAGCTATTTTATAATAAATCTTTGGCACCCCACAATAATAAATAAATAGATAAGTATAAAAGATGTCTTAGTCCGGCCACTGACCGGTTTAGAGCCAATAAAATATGCTTTCAAGAAGACTAAATAGGTCAGTTGTGTGCACGAATATATTGTGCCTTATGTGAGACATAAAATATTGTTAAACGAGGCCTTCATTTTGTTAATAAACTATTTTTTCATTCCGATTGTTGAGAAAATATATTTTTTATGTTAAGGAGGTCACAGTTCATTCTAATACACTTAGTTTAGAGGTAGGTTGATGCATTTCTCATATATTTTACGATTGTGGATTACCTACTTTAAAAATTATTCAAAGGGCCCTTATTACTTTCAAAGAACTGATACTTTTAGGTGTTAGTTTTAGAACTTCAGGCAAACTACTTGTTGCAAAAACCGATTTTAGATCTGACCATTGTTGGCTAATTGGTATAGTTTCATTTTATTATCTTAGATTTCAAGTGTCAAGTCTTTATGTCAAGATAAAGATATAGAGGTCTGGAGAAATCAAGGTGCGGCCTTTGCCCAGGAGCGACACTTCTAAAAGTCTATAAAATTACTCAGGGAAACGAATGCATTTCAAGTTTTTAAATTAATTGTGCGCGCTACAACAATTGATCATCCGTAAAATCGTAGGAGTTTTTGAAATGTTATAGTTAGTAGCAGCATCAATCGGTACAAATATAAGCTTTTTAAAAATGTTATTACCAATTATTACAAATCATTTTTGAAACTTTGTTATGTGATTGTAAATTGACGAAATCTTTCTAAAGTTTTGAAGGATGTATTCTGGTTTATATTTATAATTAAATATCACGAAACTTTAGCATTGGACCGTGGGAGTAAAAACAAAAACACATTAATAATTAATTCATCCCAAACTCCCATTGCTGGCTGGCTTCCTTTACAAAAACATTTATAAAACCGCCCTCGTACTATTGTCAACACATAATTTTATTTAGTTTCAAAAGAAATTAAGAACTGCCTAATTAAGTATGAAGTTGGAAAAAAGACGTGACAATTTTAATTTCAATTTACATTATTTATAAGTTTTTTCAATGGGCTATCCTAGACGAAAGTATAGAGGACAAAACAATAGCCCTAATCGGGAAAACTACCTAGTCTAGGTAAGCTGACAGAAGAATAGGAAGGTCACAGATTCATAATACTAGACTGGGCTCGTGGACTTATCTATTAAAATATAAGTGTTCTATTCCAAAAATCTTTCTTGAAACAAGACACTAGGAACTTTATAAGAAAATTCTTACGCCAAAAGTCTTATTAAAAATTTCGAGAGGTAGAACAAGCGGGTAGGATTACAATCGAGAGCTTTCAAACATGACGCCTGACAATTTACTACTTATGTATATGGCATTCTGTTTATTCATTTTTTACGTAAGGCCAAGATAATGTGAAATATGTTAAACTACCTATATAGAGGAGGATATTTCTCGGTACTAATGACATTATTGAACTCTACAGCGGTATGAAGTTCCAATAATTACTTGATGAAATACAATACCTTTCAAAGTTTAAAGTCGGTGAATGGAAATTTAAGTTAACGCAGTTACCTACAGGATATCGGTGTCAAAAGAAGTTGGTAACGTATCGCTTTCAAGAAATTCTACACCCACTTCGGGAATATTAAGTTTTTTTAATGAGTGGACCAAGGTTCAAATTCATAGTATAATAAAGACGAACACACCAACTATACGGTTCCACACTAAGCAAAGCTCGTATTGTGGATACCATAAAATGGACTGAGGTCGAACCCAGTATATACTACTTATATAGATATTAAACATCCATGACTCAGCTACAAACATTTGTGCTCATGACACAAAGTTTGTCCCAACCTTGATTCGTACCCGGGACCCGCAGCAAAGAAAGCAGGGTCACTGCCCACTGAGCTAATAAGGTCCTCTTAAAACATTTCACTACACATACCGATAATCTATAATGCATTTAGCCGAAGAACTAAGTTGGTAAGTATATTTCAAAACGATATCAATTTAGTACTTGTACAAGTATTTGATTGATATGTTTTATTGGATTGATCCACGAAATAATATCGTGCAATAAAAACATAATAAAGTAAGTAGAAAAGTTACCGCCGTATTGCAAATCAAGTTGGCATTCAATCAACAGGTGACTTGAAGTTCGAAAGTTAAGTATAAGTTGCTTACAAGTAATATTTGAGTATGAGTGTGTAGTTCTTACTGATTGATCGTTGTTTATTTTTTCATCTTTGCATAAGTACATATTTACATAATTTATACACACATAGTTATGATTGTGTTAATGTAAGTACTTAAAATTGTTACAGCAAGTCGGGTAACGATGTAATTAAAATATATACAGGTGATACCGAAAGGGTGTACTAAAGCCTTGAACTTGCTCTTCTTAACCGCATTTGTAATTATTATGAATTCAGAATTGTGAGGAGACGATTAAGACAAAAATTCCAACAAAATTACAATTATGATTTTTCTTCTTTTTAACCGACTTCAAAAAGGTTCCCAAATCGATTATATTTTTTTTTAATTCAGGTAACAGTAACGGAATTCTGACTTCACATAGGTAATAATTACAAATAATTATTATAAATTTACGGCGCGGGAAAAAAAAAATATTAGGGATGTATAATACCCTGTTTGAGCCATACCACGTTGGGTCTCAGGCCACAGACTCATCACATGATGTGATGTTTTATTAAATTGCTTATAGTACGGACGGTCTACGCCTCTACGATATTCTTTGGACTTTACGTCTACGGGAAAAAGAGGCAGCCGTCGAGTTTCTGATGGATTGGATTACCTGTTATGATATAGGTAAGTAGGTATATAATTTTATATCCTTATATTTTTGTGATCCGTACCGAAACATAGAATCACCTTTTGTCAGGCTATAACTTTTTAGACGTTCAAAAGGACGTATTCTTCGATAAATCCTCATAAAGAGTCAATTTCGTGATAGTTTTGCAAAATTTAAACAGTTTAACGTAGGCAGGTAATTTATTATTATTCAGATCACTTCATAGGTACCGTAAAAATAATAAAGTAACTCAAATCTAGGAGAACTTTGCGATCAAAGAAATGAATTGACTTACCACATCGCTCCAAATAAGATAGTTACTGCACATTTAATTTCTTAATAAACGGCCAAACTTACTTGTTATTAAAATAAAAACTAGAACACGCGGCAATTCAAGAGTTTCATTTTGTTTATTAAAAATATTTTCTTCAGCTTTAGGGGAAATTAAATTACGGTATGTCTATGAAATAAAAACCGTTCAATTAAAATTAATTGAAAATGGAATAGTATACACATTAAATTCAAACTTTCTAATGTAGCCGTAGAATGTAACATGGAAAAAAAAAACAAATTTCTTTTTAAAGTATTTTTTTTGAATGCAGAACGATTTTCTTTTTAAAACTAATTCGAAAACAAAAGAATGTCAACAGTTTTTTTTCTGGAAAGCAAAGGTATTAATATCGTAACTAACCGGCCAGCAGCAAGGCAAGCACGGCGGTCGTGCGGGCTGCGTGTGCTCTCATCGTTGCGTTCGGAATGCCGCGGACGGTGTGCGCTCCCGCCTTATAACATTAGGGGTGAACCGCCCCTGCTGAGCGCCGACCTACCACGTAACGACGCGTAGTGAGAATAAAACTATGACCTTTTTTATAGCCTATTGTGTGTCCCACTGCTGGGCAAAGTAAAGTAAATGGGAGGCCCCTCTACTTCTCCAAAGGATCCTGTCTGGAGCAAGTTAACTATGACCACGACTATTTATTTATTATACATTCACTACCGATGATAAGATTAATTTTATCTATATAAAACTATACGTACTACTCGTACCTACTAATAACTACCTAATTTGCTCTTATTCGTGACATAAAATTGAATAAAATGAGACACGGCCTCACCCTTTCCCTTCAAAAATGACCCATGTAAAAACCCAAAAGCGATTTTAATGCTCCTAGGTTTATTCCATGATGCAATATATAAATCCAACACACACAATTAATTAAGACAATGTAGGTCTCTTAATAATTTGTACATTTTCCTCAAAATTATTATTTTAAAACTTCTTTAGCAGTTATAAATTAACATTGGATCTAAAATTTCTTGTACTATGCACATACCTACCTAGTCAGATGCGATTATTTTTTTACCAAATCGCCGTAAACGTAACAGTTTACGTAGTAAGTCCGTATCGCCCACCGATAGTGCGAAACAACAAAACGCACGTGACCTTTATTTATGACTAATAATCGCAATTTTTTACATTTTTTGATATATTACCCACATCAGCATCGGATTTTATGGCGAATTGCAATTTATGTTGAGTAATCTGTGCTATCATTTTATGTTTTTTTTTACTGAATATTAAAATCTCATCTTTGCAATATGTTCATGGTTTTTAATGAAATATAGATAAGTAACTACAGAGTAGGTACTTATACACTCATATATTGCCTAGGTACATATTTTATACGGAATAAATCAGCCATGCCATTCCGAATTATTTGAGTGACACTAGTAACACTGGGCAGGGTAATTAGACAAAAAGTATTTTCAGAAATGTGTTCCGTACGGAATCGAACCCACATCTTCAAGGTTAGCGGCTGATCGCTTAAAGCACGAATGCCAACAACAACAGTGGCTTGAGCGTAAGCCGCTCGGCTATAACTGCACGAGCTATGATAGCGGGTTTTATATTCCCGCAAAAATGCAGAATAAGGACGTGGTCGTCCGGATTTTTCTGCCCGTTGGAGGCACAAAAAAGAAAGCTACTTATTACAATACTATTAATAGGTACCTAACGAGTGGGCGTCATAAGATAACAATGCCTCTTGTAATATTTCTCGCGTAGCATATTGATAGGTACCGGATAGACCGATTAATGCCGCACGCCTACTTACTTTATAGTAACAACAAATATAGTATAAATATTGGAGCTAAAGAAGATATTGATACGCTATAATGAAACACTATCGCTGTTCTGTATATCTAAGCCGTTGAGGGGTTCGCGAGTCCGTGGTAATCGGGCCTGGGCCCCAAGTCTGCTAACACAATCGCTTCATAATCGAATAGCAACCGCATAGTAACTGTCACTTTTGACAGATATCTTATGGGATTTCAGTCGAAAGTGACACTTACTATACGGTTGCTGTTCGATTATGAATCGATTGTGCTAGCAGACTTGGGGCCCTGTAGGCGTACTACATCGCGACCTAGCCGTTCCTACATAACAAAGTGCTGCTCAAAAATGTTTAAGATCTTGGCACGTGGCCGCTGCTGCTGGCGGACCGGCACGACCGGCCCGCGCGTCGCGCACTGCACGCTCTTCCACCAGGTCAGTACTGCAAGTAACGCACCGAACCGAATGTTAATTAATATTCCTGAAAAAAAAACAGCCTTAACTGAAAAAAGCTAAGAGTACTATGACAATGGTGTCGATTCTGTGTAGCATTCTTAAAATTCTGTAAGGTACAGTTGGTGTGTTCGTCTGGCGATAAAAAAAGTACCAGGCACTTTTGGTTTTATATAAGAAAAAGAAAAGGAAATCTGAATATATGGTTGTTTAGACAAAGAGTTTGTCAAAGTTACCTACCGAAATAATTTTAAGTTCTGTAGGCGTAATGACTAAGTTCAAAATAGGGTACTGCTGAAGCTGCGATGCATTGTGCCACTGTCCACCCACGTGAACAAACTTATTAGCTTACGACGTACTACTAATCCCAAGAGATCACAATTCTTGAAAACGGGCGATGTAGTAAGAGCGGTATTATGTGTTTTAGATTTGTCACGCAAAACGGCTCTCCAACAAAACGCCTTTAGAATTTTATTTTGCTCACTTAGAATTGATCAAATTATGTATTTTGTTTTTTGTAAGTGTTTGCAAAAAAATCGACATTAGTAACTTTTATTTAGATGGAGAGACAAAACCGAATATTTTTTAATTATCTCTATACGTCTAACTGTTCTCGTATCACCGTTGAATTGCCGGAGGAGTATTAAAACAGCCCTACACCTTCCTATCCGACCCCATTTATCGGATGAAATCGGATTATGTGTATGTCGATTGCCCTACACATCTTCCGATTTCATCCCATAATTAGGATAGAATCGACGATCGGAAGGTGTAGAGCCTGCTTAATGCAGCTTATATCTAACTAAATGTATAAGGGCCAATGGACACACTTAGTTGCCACCAATTTCATAAACCATCTCATTTACGATGTCATGGTAACAAAAGTAACATCCATTTCACGCAATTACGAAATTGTTCCTGTAAGCCACGATACGATGGCTAGCTACATTTACACCGTCGGGCTGTGAAGCACTCGAAGGTGTGGGTGAATTTTTCCTATAAAATTTCAATTTCAGTGAGTAAGCCGAATACATATTTTAGACAAATTGAACCCAAAGCCCAATATAATGTGAGCAAATTGTTTTATCCACACGAGTAACAGTACGAGTAGGTGTGATCTAAGTAAGTACGTTCACATAAAGCAGACTTATTCGTAGTGTAGTAGAAGGTATACGACGTAAATAGAAGTAGGTGTCTATCCCATACCTAAAAATGTTTTTCTGTAAATTGAAGTCAAAGTCAAATCATTTATTTTGTATGGCCTACGAGGGCACTAACAAATTGTCATTTTCATTTTTTTTCTTGTCTCTACAACCGGATCGGAACGCGACCTTAACTGAAAAGATCTGGCGAGAAACTTAGCGGGCTTGTCTTTTTTACCTCTTTTTTTTAATAACCTTGTTTATAAGTGGATTACACACTTGCCCTCTATTGAATCGGGACCAAATACCATCGGTAAATTCATAGTGCAACACGACGTACCCCATCGGAGAGACGGCCGTGTAGTGTTTATTTTATATTGAAAATATCCATCAATGACTAGGTACCTTTACTCAAGTGATATATAGCTAACAATTCCATGAAGTGTTAACGTCAGATCGCTATCTGTTACAAATTCTAATTCTCTAATTAGGTGCCACCTCTACGAAGAATTGTTTCGCGTTCTGCGAATCGCCGTTGCATCACCATTGCTCGGAATTGGTAGTTTGGGCAAGCACTGAAAGATAAATTCATCGAATCCTCGCTTTGGGAATAAAAGTGTGGTCTATAAAACTAACTACTGCCCGCGGCCCCGCCCACGTTACATCAATGAAATAGCCTGTATCACTCAAGGATAATATAGCTTTCCAAGGGTAAAGGAATTGTCAAAATCGAATCAGTCAATTTGGAGATTACCCCTGATATCCAAACTCACAAACATTATAATATTATGATCGAAGTAAGTCCAATGTGCAACTGTCAAATACCCTGTGAAGTGTGGCAAAGTACTTAACTCTGTTGTTGGCGTAATCATCGACAAAAAACGATGGAAGCCATAATGTTTAAAAAAGTGAAGGTATACTTTTTGGCGGGAAATTGTGGAGTGGAGTTGTCGAATTGGTTTTATTTTTACAAAATCTTGCACTGCTTTAGAATAAACCAGCTCACTGCTAGAATAATAACTATTGTGTATTCGTTAACGTGCACAAATACCAGTACGTCAAGTGTGAGATTATTCGTAAGCTAACTGTATAGTTTACGTATTTAGACACACTTGTATGACAAATGAACAGCGCCTCTAACGGTATTTGAAAACCTTCAATTCTCCATACAATGTGTCTAAGTACGCAGACTATGAAGTATACCTTTAGCTTACGAATAATCTTGCACTTGACGTCCAGAAATTAAAATGAAATACTGACTCTTGACTTTTAAGCTCTCCCAAAACTTCCGGTCAGTAATATTTCAGTGAAACATGCACCGTTTTACTGTTAAGCTTGGGGGATTTCATTATGTAATCGTCGTCATCATTCTCCTATAGAATCTATAAATACGTGTATATGTACTTCTAAAGGTTCTAAACAACTACTAAAGGGCTAGTACAAAAAAAAAAAAACCTTGTCATTAATCCCAGAATGGCCGTCATCCGAAAGCAGGTAGCAATAACTATACCTATAATCTAAATCGGGTAGGCATTTAAAAGTTTTCTATCTGACGAGGCGTAGTTCCATGGATGAGCTGTAGCAATCAAAAGTTGGTGGAAGCTCCCACTTGTTCCCGAGTCCGATACAGACAATTACAATTTTATTGTTATGCGATTTATATTCGCTTGAAGGTCTTTTTGTTGGGCTTTCGTTCTTGAAATATAAGAATAGTTTGTGCTAACAATGTTATTTTTTTTGCCATATGTTTTTACCATAGACTTTGTTTTTTTTTTGGGCAAAGTGGGCAATGTTAACGGAATATTAAGGCTGCTTAAAAACTAGTATGTATATAGAAGCTTAGGAACCATAAAATAAAATTATCAAAATGTAAAAATATTATTCATGTTTATTACAACATCAATCAAATATACAAAATACTTTATGAGGTAATAATATGAAATCACAACGAGAATGCTTATAGTAATTTTATAGTCTTTCCCCTGTATTTATAGACGTTTTATAACTTTATCAAACGTCATATAGTACCGCGCAAAGTAAAACTCTTGTGTGCAGTGTGTACTATTTGACGTTTGATATAGTGATAAAACGTCTATAGATTTGGGGGTTCATCATTAGTATGTTCCATCGCTACCTAACAGCTACAATACTATGACATCTGGGCGACAGCACAGGATCAAACAACTTAACCAAATACACCTTGTCGAAACCATTCTCAAACAAAAACATCAACCTATCCAACAAAATCAAACTTTCAACCACTTGAGCTAAACACAGCCTTAACAAATAAAAAATAACAAGTTTATTCCACTGGCAATCTATATTTTCATTTATATCTGTGAAAACACTGGCCGGTAAACTGTCAAAGAGATCCAAATTCAAAATAGCGTCAGCCATTTTGAAATATTGTTCAAAATTATGACATTTATGGGTGATTCGTTTTAATTTACCTTCTGATATCTTGTAATTGGGCAAATGCTTCTTGATGACTACCTGTGGAATATAACATAGCATGTTAGATCAGTCCTTGATAGACTTATTGTCAATGACATTTTAAACACCTTAACTTAGCATGTCATAAATTACAACACCAAAATTAAAAACCTCTGAAAAATAACCATATTGTGTTTCGATCGCTTGTCGTCAAATCGATTGCCGTTTCACATTGTAGTCTTTATAATAGGATTTATGATCAAGCAGTAATGAATAACTACATAGAAAATTCTAGTAGACGAAAAAGTCAGTTTACCTGTAACAAAGCTCTGTACAGAAGACTTCTGGAAGGCACGGTTCGCTCACTGACCACCCGGTCAATAGACTGGGCCGCTAACATCCGCGCGTTGCGGCCCAAGTTGTAACCTGCATAAACAATAAGGTACTGACATTTTTTTTGCCTAAATTATATTTGGATTTGGATACCTATTATGATTCCTAATAGTTAAAGAATATGATCCAAAAAGTTCCAAAAATACAATTGACAATAAAGATTCCCATCGCAAAAAAAAAAGGAATACAGAACTACGGGCATATGACGTCACCGCCCTAATACGGCGCGTGTGCTACAAAGAGCGCGAATATGTGACGTAGGCCTTCACACAAGTAAACAAGGCATAGGTAAAGCTAACATTGTAATAACATTTGGGTACTATTATAACGGCTATACAACATGTCCTCCAACTGTGGAAGCGAGATAGCTACTTATTAAACACATGTTACAGAAAGGAACAGATAATATATATATTACTAGCTGCCCTGGCAAACGTTGTTTTGCCATATAAAATAAATTGAGATATAAACTATCCTATCTTTCAAGTTGTATAAAACTGCAGTGTGCAAAATTTTACTAAAATCGGTGTAGTAGTTTAGGAGTCCATAGCGGACAAACACCGTGACACATAATTTATATATATTAAGATTATTTGTTAATATATAAATAAGTAGTAGTGGTAAAATACATATGTAAGTGAAGAAATGGCATAATTGCGTTACCTCTCAAATGCTCGGACATGGGGAAACCCTGCCCCATCTCCTGTCCATCTCCATATTCCTTCTGGAAGACATCCATGAAGCCCACGTCAACGTGCTCAGTGAGGTGGTGGTAGCAGCATGGCACGTTGAAGACGGCTGCAGTGGAAGGCTGGGTGGCGAAGATTCGAAGGGAATCTGGGCCCAGGTTGCCACAGGTATGGAGCCCTGGCGGAGGGCAATGGAAGACTTAATTAGCAGTTGGTAATAGCCCTGTATTTGTACAAAGGGTCCCGGGTTCGAAACCTTTGTGTTCGAATCCCGGCAGAGACATACTCTATATGCTGAAGACGAATGTTAGTAGCCCAATCATAGACGTTTAATATAATGATATACAGGATTACTCATAATACGAGCGTTGCTTGGTTGGATTTTTGTGATATTTATTTACTCAAGAATAACTTTATCGGCCATAATTATTATAAGACTTGATTGCCTCTTCTATTTACTGTAAAGTGGGTGTGTAATCTCTACTACCCATCTCGTTTTAACATTCCGTGCTAACGCTATTGTTATCTCTTTCTCGCGTGGTGACGATGGGTCTAGCTCGCCCGTTTACTTTAGTAAAGTAAATAATAACATCACCAGGCGACTACGACTAAATTTCGGTACCCAACTAAGCAACGCTTGTATTATGGGTTCCCTAGAATGATCTGGGGGCGAAATCATTGTATAATTACTTGTATTGTTATTTTAAACTCAGGTATAATGACTCCATGACAGTTACAAATTGGTGCACATCACATAAAGTTTGCCCGAACCATGATTCTAAAGCCAACGTGTTATACTTATAACGAAGAACTGTACGTTATTTAATCTGTGCTATTACTTACCAGTCAGAAGTAATCTCACATCACTAGTATACTCTGGGAACTTGTGTTTGACCACAGCTGTGAGGTCTGTGTGTCGCGTGATGAAGGAGCTGGCGAAACGGTGTAAATTCTTGTCGATGCCTTCCGATATGGCCTCCTCGTTCCCATCCTTGATGCGTTTGGCTATGGCGTGCCATTGTTTCTGTAATTAAAATTGATAGATAGTTAATTGTGATTGATCTATCATAGCGGGTAGATTTAAAAGACTTATCACGCTTGTAATGCCTGAAGTGATAGGCACAGGTGCTCTAGCATCAACATTTTGCCAATGGTATTTGATCACAATATAATAGAAGGCAAACCCATTGTCCATACCATAGTCCACCACACTGGTCGTGTTTTTTTTTTATTTTAGCAAATTTAGTCAAAAGTTGATTGTCAACAGACATATCTGTCACAGCTACAGCTAAAATTACAGTTGCAGCTACAGCTAGGTACAGCTAAAGTTACAGTTATAGCTACAAGAGTTTGAACACAAGCCTAAAAATATTATAATTACCTGTATAATCTTTACTCTCTCCGCCGCAGTTCTGACGGTATTCTCGTCACAGTCAACCGTGAGGCTGGGAACGTTGTACCCCAGGGACAGTGCGACGGGCAAGTGCCCCCGCCCCCCGCCCGCCTCCACGCAGCACGTGGATGCGCAAGCGCTGTGCAGCGATGCTACTAAGCGAGACATCGTTTGCACCTGCAAGTAATTCCGTAAAATAATAAGATGTCAAACTGTTGGGCACGGGCCTCCCCTCAATGCGATGGGGAATTAGGCCATAATCGATCACGCTGGATTAGCCGAGTATTTTTGAGAACTTAGTACTACATTTTTAATCATTAATGACTAAAAAAATGTAATAAATTTGAAGTGTCAACTGACTAGAGAATTTGATATTTGAGAAGGCGCCCTCAACTTGAAGGGGTTTTTTTTCAAAGAAATAAAGACTGTCATCTTTCAAACTTTCAATGGCACGTATTCTACCAATGTCAACTTATTTAACAGGCTTAGTAAATTAAATTAATTAACACAAACATAATGTAGGAAAATAGATGATGCGGATGCCGTGTTATCAAAGATCGCGAAAGAAAGAACTTGATGGGATTATTTGAGTTGAGTTGGTTGATTTATGATTAAGATGACGGCTCCGCGCATGCCGAATTCATACAAAAATTAGTCATGCTGATACCTGCCTACCTGGTTTCTTTTTTAACCGACTTCAATAAGGAGGTTCTCAATTAGGTTGTATTTTTTTTTGTTACTTCAGATCTCTGTCATTTATGAACCCATTTTTTTATTTTTTTTATTTTACATACATCACATGGATGCGAGTGGCAGAGAACCGTGACGTTATGAAGTCGTTGGGGGAGGCCTATGTCCAGCAGTAGACATCTATCGGCTGATAGATAGATAGATTAGATACCTCATAACTTTTCTTGCTGTTCATAAACTGGTTAATCAGTATGCCCGGCTTCAGCTCGCCGCCCCACGCCTGGATTCGCTCCTGCAGCTGACTTGTGGAAAGGCAGTACTCATTGTTCACTGGGATATAGTGTGAGCGCGCCTCGTGGATCCAGTCGCTTAGTTCAGAGGATTCTGTGATTTAAGTACATAGCAGTAGGTATTAAAATATAAGCAGTGGTGCAGTATTTTTTTACATGTGATGTGCCCTAATTATAATCAATTACTTAGTAAGAAAAATAAACTTATATTACGTCATCCATTAAATCCCATCATTTTTAGTTATATTAACTGCACATTAATTTAATTCAGTAATATTTAAGGAAAATTTTTTTTTCATGATTTTGATATTGTTTATAGTATAAACTATATAACACCTACAATCTGTTCTAGTTTGTGTATGTCTGTCTAAATCACAAATTAATTATACAGATGGAGTGAATCAGCTCCAAAAACCAGGTCTGAAAATATAATAAAATTATATCCAATGACAATACTTTAATCTAACCTTTATTTCCATCACCACAAGCATTATTCCAAAACTTTTCTAAAACATCATTTAGTTCTACACCGTCAAGCTTCTTCCTCAAGGTGCTGGGCAGAAGATTTTCCCAATGGTTCAGGGTGAGGAACTCCACCATGTGACAGTTGGTGATTGGCAGTAGGGGAGTCAGGTACTTAGTGATAGAATCCATATGGTGCTGGAGTCTAGATATTGTAGATTTCATTGATGGTTCTGTGAGTTCTGTAATAAATTAATTATTATGTGCACTGAGTCCACTGTCAACCAAGCCGTCATCAAGTTAAACACCATATTTTCCTAAAATTATATAAAAGAACAGATGTCCTGACCACAGAATATGCAATATGGACACAGAATATGGACATGGTCATTGTCATTTCCCATTTTTTTAAATTTAGGGATTGGGGAACCATATACTTAGGGTGAATTGAACGAAAAAATAAATTGAAGTATTTTTTAACAATGAACAATTATTGTGACAAATGCAAATTAAGCAGATTTTTAGCAAAAACTACTGGGGTTATTCAATATTGTTTGTACTGAATGCAAAATGACAATGCACTCTTTAATCAGATTATTAATATTGATGTATTCCTTAGTTTTTTCTGAACCCTATCAAATTAACTCTGGTTACAAATCCACCACCTTTTAGCACTTACTTACAATAACGAAAATAAATATTATGTTAGCATATTGATTATAACTACAGTATATAAAACCACCAAATGGCATTTAAATGAAGAACAACTCACCACTCGTCTCAAAACGACATTCCTGCATTATAAGGGTTATTTGCTGGTATCTTCAATAGTGCACAGGCTTTTTTATACTGTGCCCTCACTGTCTCCAACATGCCCAGTATATCATGCTCTTCCGAGTTGTTTCGGGGGAATGTGTCAATCAGTTCTTTTACTTTGGTCAGTTGAAGTAGTAGTTTATCCGAGTACTTTGTGTTTGAGTCTTGGTTTTGTTTGATGTGGTATGTGATTATACCTTGGTAGTAACCTGGAAATATTTGTAGATATTTAATTAAACATTAGAAGGGAATAGATACCTATTTAAATATACCTCTCAAACAAAAGAGAAAGTAAGGCCTACCAAGTTCCCGCCCGAGTTCTGCACCTCTATGGTACCCTAAATGGTATCCTTCAGGATTCCCTGACTCTCTCCCAGCCTTCAAACCCTCAGCATAGCTATCATTACGTTCCCGCTCTTCGCTCAGTACGATATCGTCTAATATATCATTAAAATCTCTTTCGTCAGCCATTGGAAGACACTAGATTGTTTATTAACATGTTGAGCACAAGCTGTACGTAAACTTTTGAGGTTATAAAAATGAGTATAACATTGTCTGTCATAGTATGACATAATAAATGTCAGACATATGACAGACAGTCACCAATTCAAACTAAACGATGCAACAGCGAATTCGTCAAAGAAATTGTAAACGAAAATTAAATAAAAGGTTTTGCTAACTAAACTCTCGTATTTTTTTTTACTTATGAATTAATACATTTCTACATTTACATTAACGTTACATACACAATGCATACACGACATACACCCAGACACATTCTGAAATATTAAAACAAAACGTAGGTACCAACTTGTTTTTTTTGTTGGAATAATTTGGGCATAACTAGTCATCTGATTTTGACAATGCTTTATTTTTGACGAATTTGACATTTAAGAAAAAAATCGCGCAGCAAGAAAGGTTATTAGAACCCCGCGATATTATTTCGGCCTGTAAAATAAAATTCGAATTGCAAAATCTAAATTATTCATCAAAATGTCGAATGAAATTTCTATGCAAGAAGTGAAAAAACATCGTAACGAAACCAGTACGTGGGTTGTGATCAAAAATGATGTGTACGATCTGACAAAATTTTTGAACGAGGTGAGCGAGCTTGATTGTACCTACTAACAAGCCCTTCACAGTTTTAACTTTTTTGTAATAGTTTTATTGTAGATCAATATAATATATTAGCACTTATGTGCCCATAAATACGTATGTAATTCCTAATCAGATTATATTAACCAAGTGTTGAATGTTTTTGTAAAAGCTTTGAGCCCAGTTGGTTACTTATAATAAATAACTAACTATGATGAAATAATAAATAGGTAATTTAAATTGGTATTGGTCCACAAAATGATGATAAACTCGAATATAAGAGTTTGTTTAACTTACTGAGAATTAATTGAGTGAATTATGATTGAGTAAATTCGCTTTTTCATAGCATTGGTATTATTAAGTTACTTACATACTTTTCTCATAGCATCCAGGTGGTCCAGAGTCCATACTGGAGGTAGCTGGAAATGATGCCACTCAACCATTTGAAGATGTTGGCCACAGCGCAGATGCCAGGTTAAAGAAATATAGTATTCTGTGTTAGAAACATACCTACATACAATTATAGAGAACATAGAGAGACAATAATTTTGTGGTTTATATGTCTAAAATTTTTTAATTTTATTTTTTCAGAGTAATGATGAAGAAATATAAAATAGGCTCACTGCCTCCTGGAGAAAAGAATAAATTTGTTGACCGATGGTGAGTTTATTAAAATGATTAAGTATTAAGGTCATTGTGGGGGGGTCTGTCTGTGGGGCAAGACCAATCTTTAAATAACTTTTATAATTGCATAGTTATTATAATTGCATAGATATTATAATTTCTTGTAAGGATAGTTAAATTTTTAGTTGTCTGTAACATTAACAGTATATTCCAATCATACATTTTTAATAGAAGGCAATCAAAACTAGCTTGCAATAACAATGCTAAACTTCACAATGACCTTTACCCTATAATTAAGTAATTTATAACCATGCAAAATGAATATAATGTTGTACATGCTTATTCAAGTTTAAGGGGGAAGCTCAGGGTCAGGGCGCGAAATTCAAAATGTCAATGGTTTTTATTTTTTTACGAAAAATTTGGACATCTTTACGATGTAATTTAGTGTTTTGCGATATTAACATTCTGCATTGGATGTCTCGATATATTAAGTTTGCTTAAAAAATAACATAATCCGATACAATATCATAAGGTTTGTAAAAACCGCTACTTTTACTAACTTAATGGTGTTGTATCGCATTAGGTACTTTTTTAAGCAAACTTAATACATTGAGACATCCAATGCAGAATGTTAATATCGCAAAACACTAAATTACATCGTAAAGATGTCCAAATTTTTCGTAAAAAAATAAAAACCATTGACATTTTGAATTTCGCGCCCTGACCCTGAGCTTCCACCTTAAAATAAGTAATCTGAATTAGCTTTAGATAACTTTCCAAAGTACCAAAGGCAAAAATGAGGTCTTCTGGTTTTTCCGTAGATCAAGTAATAGAACAATAAACACAACAAAAAAAAACGAAAAATTTAAATAACAAGAAATCTGAGTGTTACATTTATTAAAACATTATTTGCAGCTGTAAAAGGATTTTAACGAAGAGATCAAGGTTAAAATACCAATTTCAATTTGAGTAATGTAGATTTTTACCGTAGGTATAAAATTTTAGATAGTAAGTATAAGACGCAGCAAATGAATCGAGCAAATCAGAATTCATACTATTATGTATGGGCAGAGCCGCTATCTTTGCTCATTTTATTTGATGCAACCTGTAGTTGTTGAGATAGGCGCATTGATAAATAATTATGGACTTTATTAACATACTGTTCATATAGATATTCACGTGTAGTGTGTAATGTGTAATATGTGTATTCATCATCAGCAATTCATATTGCACCTACTTATTTAGATCTTCGAAATTTAGTTGTTAACATTATATTTTTTAAGAGTATATAGATAAGTGTTCAGAATCAGAATATTTTTTATTTATGTAAACTATTAAGTACAGTACTTATGAATCGTCGAATAGTAACAAAATGCTAAGCTACAACTTTACCACCCGTTCGGAATGCGGTTCCTATGGAGAATAACGCGCAAGAAACTCCATGGTTGCTCTTTTTAAATGGATCTTTTATATTTTTGAGCAGTATATTGTTATGGGTATGTGAGAACCATTATATTTGCCTTTATTTGAGTACTTGTAATTATTAAGTACTTAGCTATTTATAGTAAAATCAAAGTATGCACTTCTCTGGTTTCAAGTTTAAATTTATTCTTGGGTTAGAGTAAGTATGTTGTAGTGTTTTGTTAAGCTTTTTATTGGTGGCTCCTTAGTTCTTGGTTCATAGATGGACCTACTCTTTATCGAAGGTGCTTGAGCCTACCGTCTGGAGTGTATACCTTCATATTATAACGTGAGTAGTTAACCACTCGCAAAAAATGCTGGCTAAGGGTTTACAGAAATCCGACCGAAAGCGATCTGTTTAGAGAAAATCACAAAATAAATTGTCTCACTCTCTTGGCTAAAAAATATCGTAAATATGTGGTATGGGTTGTAAAGAAATATATTTTAACATCTACAGTTCGCCATTCCACCAGAAGTGCATGGAAAGCGATCTTGACAGGTTATTTCAGTTATTTTTTACTTGAACCATGGACGAAAAAGAAGGGGTATTAGAACAGCCATTGTGTAGTTGATACGTTGGTGCATTAAATGTTGCCATATTAAATGTTGCCACTAGAAGTATCTTACGCCCGGGATCGGCTGCCCTCTTCTTCCCTCGTCCATGCACTACCAAAATAACAGTACCATGTAGTTGATATTGTTATGTTTCATTTGTCACGTGTAGTTGTCCTCTTATACCGAATGAGGAACCACTCGAGAAGACCTGGCGAACATTTGACGGTTCCTCCGCAAGGTTTGTTATCTTTTGTTATGTAGATGACGATGTAGAGATCATTCGGCCGTCTCTGGAAATTCTTATGAACGAATTAGGTGACCACAGTTCGGCCGCCGAGAGAATACGTTCCAAAAATTTATAAAATCATCTCGCCTAAACCGTTTTGTGTAAGTAGACATAATAATATTTTTTTTATTTAAATGTTGTGTGTGTGGTGCATATAAGTAAAACATAAAAATACTACAATATCATGATCGTACGAAGAAATAAGATAAAACTCGATCTGTCAGCAACGCACTCTCTTGCCGGCCGAATTATAATTGCAGGTTTTGAAATTGAGAGCGAACGTTTTAATCAAAGGGGTTTATAGGATTGTATTTGCTTTATATCGTATCTAGGCAAAATTGACCTACTACTGGACTAAACTCTCCTTTCGGACTTCTATTTCCAATACAGAGAATATTCGGAAAATATGATTACGAACAAAAAATATGAGCATAGTAATTTTAATCTGACGTGCTTTTGGTGACAGTCGAAACGCCCCAACGAAATCTGAATGCCATAAAACGCCTTCTACTCCTCACATGGAGAGGAGAATCCAAAATATTGTGGTCCCTCGAGAAAGGTTAAACACTTTATTTTATTATTTATTAAATAAATGTATGGCCATCCTAAAAACAGCTCAACAGAGGTTAGTTACCTATAAGGTCAATGTGGGGAAGTCCATCCTCGTTTATTACAAGCTAGCTCTGATTGCCCTTTTGAAATATTTTTGGCAAGGATGGATTTTTGATCTGCTAGTGACAATTACATTTTGTTTAAAATGTCATCTAGAGATAATGTAAAGACCTTGAGATATAAAGTAAATATACTTTATAGTGCGGCTTGTAGAAATCAGATTTCGCCATATTTTTGGAGCAAATCCGTCGTGTTGCAAGTTAACTTTGAATTTGAGTATTGGACTTCATACTAACCAACTCATAACTTATTTATTAGTTAGTATAAAAAAAATATTCTATTAAAACTCCAGAATGTTGTACACGGTTTGTGATTAGAAGATTAAATATTGGAAGATTATAGAGCATTAGATTTTATTGGAACAAGAATGGTTAAACGTAACCACCTAACTGTTATCAATGTAACTATTCAACTAAGAAAGCCATTGAAGGTGCGTGGACTTGTCCTACAGAGGAACTTAATGACCCACATTGACCTTAGGTGATTAATATTTTTAAAACCTTCTATAATCACCATCTATTTCGGTTAAAGCTAGTCCGCAACTAGTAGCTTTCCTAAGTGTAAACCAACCTTTTTCTAAAAATATATTGTGTATGAGGTAATGATTCCATACAGGATAATTTACGTTCGATAAAATAAAAAATATTTTCTTTTTCAATTCTTTTTTCAAAGACGACCCCGAGGACTACCGTGCCAACCAGAAAGGTTTTATGAAAACAAATCTAGTATTAACATCATTATTCTGTATTTAAAAGTAGTATACAATACAATCATCGTAGACATAGCAAGATCTGCTCAGGAGTCTGCCCGTTTGCGCTCCACGTAACAAAGGTATGTTGGAATTAACTACATTCTGAACTCTGCAGGTTAATGTTTAGAGTCAATAATTAATTCACAACTTATGATTAAAGGGAGAGGAGAATACGCCAAGAACTAGCTGCGAGCAGAGGCGCCGGCGGCGGCAGGTTTTTAATTCTTTCTGTGTAGTTATTAGTTAATGTACAGAGTTCAGGAGTAGTCTAATTCCAATGTACCTCGTACTATCTTCTTGTAACATTCAGCGGCGAGAGACAATTTCTCAAAGAGTATCGTTTACAGGCTCCTGAACTTAGTTGTTAGTTCATATACCGTAGTTAGATATCAACACGTAAATATGTTTAGTAGGATTGCAAGTTCATTCGTAAGTTAACCGTATACTTTAAAGTCGCATAATATACCTCTGTGTACGGAGAGTTGAGTGTTTTGGATGCCCTCCGCTAGAGGCGCTGTTCCATTTGACATACAAAATAACAAATGCGCAAAACGTGTACTGCATACATGTTTTGTTTAAGAAAAATTCGCATCCCAGGCTCTGAATTAATCATTAACTGATACTATAGTAGCCACATGTATTCATCAATTCGTCAGTAATGTAAACATATTTTATTAAATTACAGTAAGTATTATGTTTTCTTAAATTGGGACAAATTAATGCGGATCGACTTAAATTCACATTTATAAGGATTATTTTTTCAAATTCCCATTCCGTCGCAGTTTAAAAAAAACACTGTATAGTGAGTACACTTAGGCAGACAATTGTTTGGAAAAAAATAATTATGTAATTATCTAGTTGTAGATTATGCAAACAGAATGTAAGTACGTACTACTTACATGTACTCGTAGCAAACTAATATTAAAGTATATAATAAATAAGTATGCATTTAGATATAATACATTAAACTCCTAATGTAATCGCTGTCTAAATAACTATCAAACCCATTTACAAAGTCTGGTCTGAGAGGGATAAAAAAGACTTATGATCAAATGATCTTAGCGACTGATCTGAGGCACTGTTCTCAAATCAAATACATTTATAAAAAAAGTTCTCTAGAGCGAGCAGATATGTCTTCTCCAACCGCAGACGAGGGACATCGGTGTTCTGTACAAATTGTAACCAAATCGTGTTTATTTTCAGTAACCTAAAATGGGCTGTGCTCGCGCTGGCTGGCGCCCTCATCATCGGTTTCGTCATCAAAAAGTACGCGACATAGAAGTGATTATACGTCGAACAAAACTTAGGCTATTCTAACCAGTTAGGGATAAATTGTAAGCCAAGCGTATGACGTTTCTCTAGTTAGTATAATTATTCCCTGAGGCATATCGTTATCATTGGATGAAAGGTCCGAAGAGCTTCAGACAATAATACTCAAAATCATTCAGCACGATCGCAATGGGGTGTAAAATGGGATCAATGTCCGAGCTGATTGAAGTTGAAAAGTATTCGAATGAGAGAATAAGTTGGTACTTACTTCAATTTACTGAATTAAACGGTCATAGTATGCTTCAGCAATATCTGCTTGTACATAGATATTGATTTCTGGTCGATATTAATAGTGGGACGCATTTCAGTAATATTTTCAATGACACTTATAGCACAATAAGGTTGTGTATCTGTTGTCATATCTGACAGCAGTTGCTCCTAGTATCGTCTGTCAAAATAGTACCCTTATGGTATTCCAAATGTTATTTGAAATTTATAATAAACAAGGGCAGTTATAATATAATTTACTAAAAACCATTATTTATTGACAAATTCAGATACTTTATACAATTTCTATGTTATCCCTAATAATAAGATGAGAAATTATTTATTGTAAAATTGGTTTCTAAGTTAAAATCTAAATCTTAACACATTCCTAGTTCAAATTTCATTCTGACTTATAATTCCTGTGAACATCGGACTGCGAGCAATGCATACATATTTACTTAATATAATCTCATAACATAAATTACAATATTATTTGAACACAAATTATTATTAATTAGCATTTTATTTGACATTTTATTGTTGGGTATGCATACTCATGAATAATTATTAAATTTGTAACCACTGTGTCATCATTGAGTCAGTGCTACTCTGTTAAAATCTCTAATATTGTCAAATTACGTTGAATCTATTTTAAATGAAAGGAACGTATTTAGCAAATTTTCAGTAGTTTTAAAATATGTTACCGTAATTTATTAATAATATTTTTAAAGCATTGTTACAAGTTCAACTGAACTATACTAATTCACAGTTATTTTGTGATATTATTGTACAACGGTTTTGTGTTTTTTTACACTTGTTATTATTTAAAATGACAATAAAGTACTT